>CM055116.1:114656647-115051647 GCA_029206835.1 Rana muscosa
CACTACGCCATCGCAGTGTCATCCAGGCGCTGTGATTGGCCAAGCATGCACTGTGACCCCGCATGCTTGGCCAATCACAGCGCCGGCAGCGAGGAGAGCAATGATTGGCCACAGGCAGGATGCCTGTGGCCAATTATTGCTGAGGGGGTTTAGTACACGCCCCACACTATAAAAGGCCGCCAGCACGGCGGCCTAGTGTAGTGTGTTCCGGAGCAGGGATAGAGCAGCATAGGCAGGGACAGTGACTTTTATTTCTTTCTTGCTTAACCTGGATTCCTTTAGTTTAGGGAAAGAGAAGGATAGGTAGGGAGAGTGTCAGTGTGTTTTGTGCTTGTGCTATATTGTGCTTAAAAAAAACATTTTTTCTAGGGACAGAAAACTGTAGGTAGGGAGAGTGTGTCAGTTTCTTTCACTGTCAAAGTCCTTGTTTCCAGGGACCTGGAAGGACAGTGAGTGAATTCTCCTTGTGCTATATTGTGCTTAAAAAAAACATTTTTTCTAGGGACAGAAAACTGTAGGTAGGGAGAGTGTGTCAGTTTCTTTCACTGTCAAAGTCCTTGTTTCCAGGGACCTGGAAGGACAGTGAGGTAATTCTCCTTGTGCTAAATTGTGCTTAAAAAAAACATTTTTTCTAGGGACAGAAAACTGTAGGTAGGGAGAGTGTGTCAGTTTCTTTCACTGTCAAAGTCCTTGTTTCCAGGGACCTGGAAGGACAGTGAGGTAATTCTCCTTGTGCTAAATTGTGCTTAAAAAAAACATTTTTTCTAGGGACAGAAAACTGTAGGTAGGGAGAGTGTGTCAGTTTCTTTCACTGTCAAAGTCCTTGTTTCCAGGGACCTGGAAGGACAGTGAGGTAATTCTCCTTGTGCTAAATTGTGCTTAAAAAAAAACATTTTTTCTAGGGACAGAAAACTGTAGGTAGGGAGAGTGTGTCAGTTTCTTTCACTGTCAAAGTCCTTGTTTCCAGGGACCTGGAAGGACAGTGAGGTAATTCTCCTTGTGCTAAATTGTGCTTAAAAAAAACATTTTTTCTAGGGACAGAAAACTGTAGGTAGGGAGAGTGTGTCAGTTTCTTTCACTGTCAAAGTCCTTGTTTCCAGGGACCTGGAAGGACAGTGAGGTAATTCTCCTTGTGCTAAATTGTGCTTAAAAAAAACATTTTTTCTAGGGACAGAAAACTGTAGGTAGGGAGAGTGTGTCAGTTTCTTTCACTGTCAAAGTCCTTGTTTCCAGGGACCTGGAAGGACAGTGAGGTAATTCTCCTTGTGCTAAATTGTGCTTAAAAAAAACATTTTTTCTAGGGACAGAAAACTGTAGGTAGGGAGAGTGTGTCAGTTTCTTTCACTGTCAAAGTCCTTGTTTCCAGGGACCTGGAAGGACAGTGAGGTAATTCTCCTTGTGCTAAATTGTGCTTAAAAAAAACATTTTTTCTAGGGACAGAAAACTGTAGGTAGGGAGAGTGTGTCAGTTTCTTTCACTGTCAAAGTCCTTGTTTCCAGGGACCTGGAAGGACAGTGAGGTAATTCTCCTTGTGCTAAATTGTGCTTAAAAAAAACATTTTTTCTAGGGACAGAAAACTGTAGGTAGGGAGAGTGTGTCAGTTTCTTTCACTGCCAAAGTCCTTGTTTCCAGGGACCTGGAAGGACAGTGAGGTAATTCTCCTTGTGCTAAATTGTGCTTAAAAAAAACATTTTTTCTAGGGACAGAAAACTGTAGGTAGGGAGAGTGTGTCAGTTTCTTTCACTGTCAAAGTCCTTGTTTCCAGGGACCTGGAAGGACAGTGAGTGAATTCTCCTTGTGCTATATTGTGCTTAAAAAAAACATTTTTTCTAGGGACAGAAAACTGTAGGTAGGGAGAGTGTGTCAGTTTCTTTCACTGTCAAAGTCCTTGTTTCCAGGGACCTGGAAGGACAGTGAGGTAATTCTCCTTGTGCTAAATTGTGCTTAAAAAAAAACATTTTTTCTAGGGACAGAAAACTGTAGGTAGGGAGAGTGTGTCAGTTTCTTTCACTGTCAAAGTCCTTGTTTCCAGGGACCTGGAAGGACAGTGAGGTAATTCTCCTTGTGCTAAATTGTGCTTAAAAAAAACATTTTTTCTAGGGACAGAAAACTGTAGGTAGGGAGAGTGTGTCAGTTTCTTTCACTGTCAAAGTCCTTGTTTCCAGGGACCTGGAAGGACAGTGAGGTAATTCTCCTTGTGCTAAATTGTGCTTAAAAAAAAACATTTTTTCTAGGGACAGAAAACTGTAGGTAGGGAGAGTGTGTCAGTTTCTTTCACTGTCAAAGTCCTTGTTTCCAGGGACCTGGAAGGACAGTGAGGTAATTCTCCTTGTGCTAAATTGTGCTTAAAAAAAACATTTTTTCTAGGGACAGAAAACTGTAGGTAGGGAGAGTGTGTCAGTTTCTTTCACTGTCAAAGTCCTTGTTTCCAGGGACCTGGAAGGACAGTGAGGTAATTCTCCTTGTGCTAAATTGTGCTTAAAAAAAACATTTTTTCTAGGGACAGAAAACTGTAGGTAGGGAGAGTGTGTCAGTTTCTTTCACTGTCAAAGTCCTTGTTTCCAGGGACCTGGAAGGACAGTGAGGTAATTCTCCTTGTGCTAAATTGTGCTTAAAAAAAAAATTTTTCTAGGGACAGAAAACTGTAGGTAGGGAGAGTGTGTCAGTTTCTTTCACTGTCAAAGTCCTTGTTTCCAGGGACCTGGAAGGACAGTGAGGTAATTCTCCTTGTGCTAAATTGTGCTTAAAAAAAACATTTTTTCTAGGGACAGAAAACTGTAGGTAGGGAGAGTGTGTCAGTTTCTTTCACTGTCAAAGTCCTTGTTTCCAGGGACCTGGAAGGACAGTGAGGTAATTCTCCTTGTGCTAAATTGTGCTTAAAAAAAACATTTTTTCTAGGGACAGAAAACTGTAGGTAGGGAGAGTGTGTCAGTTTCTTTCACTGTCAAAGTCCTTGTTTCCAGGGACCTGGAAGGACAGTGAGGTAATTCTCCTTGTGCTAAATTGTGCTTAAAAAAAACATTTTTTCTAGGGACAGAAAACTGTAGGTAGGGAGAGTGTGTCAGTTTCTTTCACTGTCAAAGTCCTTGTTTCAAGGGACAGAGAAGGACACCTGAAGGTAGCCCTTATTGCTTTTTTCCCATCTCCCTGCAGGCCATCTATTAGAATGTCTGGAAGGCAAACAAGGAGAGGCAGACAGTCAGGAGGCAATAAAAGAGGGCAAGCAGGCTCTGTGTCTGGGGGCAACAGTGCTGGTCGTGGACGCGGTGCATTGTCATCAGCACATGGCCATGGGACACGCTTGTCCTTCTTTTCGGCAGCTGGACATGTTGAGCCACATCATGCCGAAGACTTGGTAGAGTGGATGACCAAGCCCTCCTCCTCCTCCTCATCCTCTCTCACCCAGGCTCAGGGTACTGGAAAAGCAGCTGCCAAAGCGTCCTCTTCCCTGGTATCAATGTCAGACTCATCATCAGTCACTCCTTCCCTAGACCCACCATGTCCTCCTCCTGAGGAGTCCCCCGAACTGTTTCAGCACAGTGTTGGGTACATGCTCCAGGAGGATGCCCAGCGTTTCGAAGGGTCTGATGATGAAACCCAGCTAGAGGAAGGCAGTAGCGTGAGAGCAGACAGAGGGGATGCTCAAGAAGGACACCAATCTGGCAGTCATGTTCCAGCAGCTGCAGCATACTGCCAGATTGCCTCCAGTGATGAGGAGGGAGGTGATGATGAGGTCACTGACTCCACGTGGGTGCCTAATAGGAGAGAGGAGGAGGATGAGGAGGAGGCACATCTCCAACGAGGCAGGATGCCCTTTGGTGGCCAGCGTAAGGGCAGTACACCGACGGAATCACACCGCAGAGCTCCGCCTGTGCAGGGCGCTGCCTCTGCCCGTCATTCAAAAAGTTCTTTGGTGTGGGCCTTTTTTGAGGCTAGTGCATCAGATCGCACAGCTGCTGTTTGCAACATATGTCTCAAGCGTATATCGCGTGGCCAAAACATCAGCCGCTTGGGTACCACATGCCTGACCAGACATATGTTGACCTGCCATGCAGCTCGTTGGCAAGCCTACCTCAAAGACCCACACCAAAGAACAAAGCGGACCTCTCCTTGCACCGCATCAGCTGGGATCTCCAACCCCACTATAACTTCAGTCCTCTCTGAAACATGCACTGAGAGGAATGAAGGTGTAGAATTAGGTGTGTCACAGCCAAGTACTTGCGGCCACTCTGCTAGCAGTACACCGACGTCCGATTCTAGCAGGCAAATTTCCCTGCCCCAGCTGCTGGACCGTCGAAAGAAGTTCACTCCCAGCCATCCACATGCCCAGCGGTTGAATGCTAGCTTGGCTAAATTGCTAGCGCTTCAACTGCTGCCTTTTCAGTTGGTAGACTCGGCCCCCTTCCGTGAGTTTGTGCAATGTGCGGTTCCTCAGTGGCAGGTTCCCAAACGCCACTTTTTCTCACGGAAGGCTATTCCGGCTCTCTACCGGCATGTGGAAGGCAATGTCTTGGCCTCGCTGGACAGGGCGGTCAGCGGTAAGGTGCATATTACCGCTGACTCATGGTCCAGCAGGCATGGACAGGGACGTTACCTTTCTTTCACGGCCCATTGGGTCACTCTTTTGGCAGCTGGGAAGGATGCAGGACAAGGTGCAGTAGTGTTGGAGGTTGTTCCACCGCCACGCCTCCAAAATGCTACTACTGGTTGTGACACACCTCTCTCCTCCACCCCCTCCTCTTCTTCTTCCTCCATGGCCTCTTCCTGTGGTTTGTCCTATGAACCAGCGGTGCTCCGTAGCCCTTCACGGGGCTACGCAAGTACGCAGGCAAAAAGATGCCATGCCGTGCTTGCGCTGGTGTGTTTGGGGGACAGAAGCCACACTGGGGCAGAGGTCCTGTCTGCTCTGCAGGGCCAGGCCGAGAGGTGGTTGACGCCACGCCAGCTTAAGCCAGGAATGGTGGTTTGCGACAATGGCACCAACCTCCTCTCCGCCCTCCGACAGGGACAACTGACCCATGTGCCCTGTGTGGCTCACGTCCTTAACCTGGTGGTGCAGCGGTTCTTGGGCAGGTACCCGGGCTTACAGGATGTCCTGAGGCAGGCCAGGAAAGTCTGTGTGCATTTCCGCAGATCTTATAATGCCAGTGCTCGCCTGGCTGAGCTGCAAAAGGAGTTGAACCTGCCCAAGAACCGCCTTATATGTGACATGCCCACCAGGTGGAACTCAACGTTGGCCATGCTGCAGCGGCTGCACACGCAGCAGAGGGCCATCAATGAGTACCTGTGCGACTACGGCACCAGGACAGGGTCAGGGGAGCTTGGTTTTTTTTCTCCACGCCAGTGGGGCATGATCAGGGATGCATGCACTGTCCTGGCACCATTTGAGGAGGCCACGAGGATGGTGAGCAGTGACAGTGCATGCATCAGTGACACTGTACCTCTTGTCCACCTGTTGGAGCACACGCTGCGTGGAATAATGGACAGGGCACTTGAGGCAGAACAGAGGCAGGAAGAGGAGGACTTCCTTGCCTCTCAAGGCCCCCTTTACCCAGACAGTGTTCCTTCTGTCCCACCCATCGCACAGGAAGAGGAGGAGGAGGAGGAGGAGGAGGAGGAGGAGGAGGATTGTGTCAGCATGGAGGTGGAGGCTGGCACTCAGCATCATCAGCAGCAGTCTTTTAGGGATGATTTACAGTCCCAAGAAACCAGTGGACTTGTACGTGGCTGGGAGGAGGTGGCTGCGGATCATGTCGTCCTTAGTGACCCAGAGGACTCCGGAGCGAATGCCTCAGCAAACCTACGCTGCATGGCCTCCCTGATCCTGCAAAGTCTGCGGAAGGATCCTCGTATTCTTCGGATCAAGGAGAGGGACCATTACTGGCTGGCCACTCTCCTTGATCCACGGTACAAGGGTAAGGTTGCGGACCTTATGTTACCGTCGCAGAGGGAGCAGAGGATGAGACAACTCCGGGAGGCCTTGCAGAAAGGTCTGTGCAACGCGTTCCCAGAGACTGGGAGGTTACAAACTCCTGGTCCTGGACAACGAGTTGCTGAGGCTTCGGCCAGTCAAAGAAGGAGCGGTGGGGAAGGTGGCCGTCTGACCGATGCGTTCAGACAATTCTTTAGTCCGCAGCCCCAAAGTATGATCGGTTCCAGCAACCATCGCCAGCGTCTGATAAACATGGTGCAGGAATATCTAGGGGCAAGGTCAGACTTGGACACCTTCCCCACCGAAAATCCTCTGGCTTACTGGGTCTTGAGGATGGATCACTGGCCAGAGCTTGCACAGTATGCAATTGAGCTACTGGCCTGTCCTGCATCCAGCGTTCTTTCGGAACGCACATTCAGTGCTGCTGGAGGATTTGTCACGGATCACAGGGTGCGCCTGTCCACCGACTCGGTTGATCGACTGACTTTCATCAAGATGAACCAGTCTTGGATCACCACCAGCTACCACACACCTGATGCTGATATAACAGACTAATTGATTTTAACATGTCACATCCCTTCAAGACTGATGCTGATGCTGAGTGCCTGTGCTGTTATGTTGACTGGCTATCCTCCTCCTCCGAGTCCTCAATGATACGATTGATGATGATAGCTTGGAAGATCATTTTTGTTTATGGGTGCCGCCACCAGTGGCTAAGGCCCAATTTTTCAGCCCCTGTTTTACAGGGGCGTGTAATTACAATTTTTTTAGCAATAATTTGCCATAGGGCTCATTGCTGTGCTCCAAGTACAGTATCTGTGAGGGGTTGGAGTGTTGTGGCACCAGTGCCTAAGGCCCAATTTTTCAGCCCCTGTTTAACAGGGGCGTGTCATTACAATTTTTGAAGCAATACTTTGCAACAGGGCTCATTGCTGTGCTCCAAGTACAGTATCTGTGAGGGGTTGTAGTGTTGTGCCACCAGTGCCTATGGCCCAATTTTTCAGCCCCTGTTCAACAGGGGCATGCAATTACAATTCTTGATCTAATAATTCACAGCAGGGTCCATTGCTGCACCCACCAAGAGTAACTCTGAGGGCTTACAGTCTTGTGGCAACGCCACCACCACCACCACCACGAAAGGCCCAATTTTTCAGCCCCTGTTCAAAAGGGGCATGTAATTACAATTCTTGATCTAATAATTCACAGCAGGGCCCATTGCTGCACCCACCAAGAGTAACTGTGAGGGCTTACAGTGTTGTGGCACCAGCACCACCATCAAAGCCCCAATTTTTACTACCACTGTTCAACAATTATATGTAATTAAAATTCCTGATATAATAGTTGACAGCAGGGCGTTCCAGCACCAACCAAGAGTAACTGAGTGCTTACAGTGTTGTGCCAACACCAACAACTAAGGGGCCTATTTCTGCAGAGTATATACGGCAGGTCCCTACTTTCAAACATCCAACTTACAAACGACTCCTACTTGCAAACGAAAGAAGACAACAGGAAGTGAGAGGAAATCTACCCCTAGAAAGGAAAATTCTCTCCTGTAAGAATAAATATGGGAGAAAGGGGTCTCATCTGTACTGATGCTTTATCAGCAATCCTTGTTTCAAGAAAAACACCACATTTCAAAAACAGTTGTCATTGGGACGGAAAGTGAGGTGAAATGTTCGGAACAGGGGCACAGACAGCAAAACAAATGTTACAGGGGTGATAACCCTTACCTATGTTTCCCAAAAAGTTTAAAAATAGATTTTTGGGCTGGAGCTACACTTCAACAATGTACCTGTTCAAAATTACAAACAGATTCTACATAAGAACAAACCTACAGTCCCTGTCTTGTATGCACTGCCTGTATACGGCTGTTCAGAGTATATAGGGCCTTTTTTATTTTATGTGCGGGGTTCCCCTTAATATCCATACAAGACCCAAAGGGGCTGGTAATGGGCTGGGGTAGGGGGGGGGGGGTCATGGGGTAGCTATGCCATTTTTCTTAAAGAATTTCATCCATATTACCGGGACCAGACATTACATTAAAGCCGCAAGCAGTTTTAAATGGCTTTTTTTTCCTTTAGAAGTGTCATTTTGTGCAGGGACAGTTCTAAACACGGGAAACACGTGGCACTTCACAGGCATACTTTAGACACCCCCCAGGTACGATATTTAAAGGAATATTTGACTTTTTTTTTTTCACTTTATGCATCATTAAAATGACTGCTCCCGAAAAACGACCGTTTTTAAAACTTATTTTTGCATTGATACATGTCCCCTGGTGCACAACCCGGGTTCCCAAACCCTATTTATGACAATAACATGCATAATAGTTGTTATAATTAGCACTTTAGAATTCGAACGTTCGCATCCATTGTATTTAATAGGGTTCTAATATTCGTTCGAACTTTCGGTCCGTTCGCGGGTTCTGGTGCGAACCGAACCCGGGGGTGTTCGGCTCATCACTACTATTTAACCACTTTTGGGTTTAGCAGTGCTCCTGACAGGTCACAGTGTAGAAGTGACCGGCCTACAATGTAATTGTAAGGAGTGCTGCTTCTGATTAATCCTCCTAAACCCAAAAGTGGTTAAATAGTCCACTTTCAACCCCCAGCATGGGGGACCCAGAGAAGTAAAAAAAAAAAAATAGCTGCACAGCAGGGGATTAGCTCATTGGTACACAGAATTTTGGAGTCCCCGTCCCACTCTAACTCCGCCCCCCCACTGAGTTTGCAGAGGTGGGCCAGGTCAGGAGGGCTGGAGGCTGGTGTGGTATGAATGGCGGAGATAGGGCAGAAGTGACAGTTTGCAGGAGGGGAGGAGGAGGCAGGGAGGTAAATCTCGCAGACATCTGACATGTCATTGGTTGTTAAGGAGGCAGCGGCCTCGCTTCTTAAAAACCAATATTTGCACGGTTTTTTTTTTTCATTAAATTTTAGCTATTTGCAGGGTAATACCGCTGACAGCTGAAAGAACCGAGCCAGAAGGTAAACCGGTACCCGTGCAAATGCTTAGTATCAGCCCCGATACCAATACCGGTATCGGCGCCGATATCAATACCGGTATCAGCGCCGATACCAATACCGGTATCGGTGCAACCCTACTTGTAACATTAAGGAATGTGCCGTCAGAGGCTGCTCTCTAATTAAGCAAATAGGGTGGCTGCCTGAGGCCTCGCACTCCCAGGGGCCTCGCGGCCGCCTAATTTGCCTACCGCGTGTGTGGGAGTTGCAGGGAATGTCCCCCGGTGTTCCGTCAATATCTTCGGTTGGTGCACCGTCTTGCGCCCCGGGCCGCAACTCATTTTCCCCACCCAGGGGCGGACTGTCACTGACCACTGCCGAGGTCGGAGGGTCAGTGGGTGGCACCATGTACTCCTCTGTCCTCTCCCCCAGCTCCTCCCTCCTGCCATGCACCGCAGATCTCTGACTCCGGCTATGTGCAGAGCTTGGATAATGCCTGCAGTGGCTGAGCAGCTCCTCCGGCTCCCCGATCTCCTCTGCAGGGTGAACGGACGATCTTAAATGGAGGACCTGTCACAGCTGACGCCCGGCCGGTGATCATCCATGAGCCAGTCTGCAACTAACAGCCTGAGCCTTAAAGGTACAGCATAAATGTCCTGCCCGTGCCCGACACTGACACATGCCATGACGTCACCTCCTGACTGAGGGCACCCCGAGAATTACCGCTGCCTTCTGCCCCTGTGACCTCACACACACAGCCCTGGCCTGAGTGATGATATGCATGCTATCCGGCATATGATGCCACCTACTGACCCCATGCCATCATCATTATCCTCCTCATCCCCATGTTCCTGGCATCCTACCTCCTGTAATACTTCCCACTGTCAGCTTCCTACAACTTACCCCTGTCATCATCTCCATCCTCATCCTAATCCCTCTGTTCTTGGCATCCCACCACCCTACCATCATCTCTGCTGTACCCCACTGCCAGCTGCCCACCACCTCAAGTCACCCCCTGTCATCATCATCATCTATCCCACATCTGACATCCTACCGCCCTGCCATCATCATCGCCATGTACCCCATCTCTAGCATCCACCACCCTACCCCTGTTACCCTTATCCTTATCCCCCCATACCCCACTGTCAGCTGCCTACCACCCCACGTCATCATCATCCCCCCTTGTACCCCACTGTCAGCTGCCTACCACCCCACGTCATCATCATCCCCCCTGTACCCCACTGTCAGCTGCCTACCACCCCACGCCATCATCATCCCCCCTGTTCCCCACTCTCAGCTGCCTGCCACCCCACATCATCATCACCCCCCACCCCCTGTACCCCACTGTCAGCTGCCTACCACCCCACGTCATCATCATCCCCCCTGTACCCCACAGTCAGCTGCTTACCACCCCACATCATCATCACCCCGCCTTGTACCCCACTGTCAGCTGCCTACCACCCCATATCATCACCACCCCCCTTGTACCCCACTGTCAGCTGCATACCACCCCACATCATCACCATCTCCCCTGTACCCCACTGTCAGCTGCCTACCACCCCACGTCATCATCATCCCCCCTGTACCCCATTGTCAGCTGCCTACCACCCCACATCATCATTATTCCCCCCTGTACCCCACTGTCAGCTGCCTTCCAACCCACATCATCATCACCCCCCGTACCCCACTGTCAGCTGCCTGCCACCCCACGTCATCATCATCATCCCCCCTGTACCCCACTGTCAGCTGCCTTCCACCCCACTTCATAATCACCCCCCACTGTCAGCTGCCTACTACTCCACGTCATCATCATCCCCCCTGTACCCCACTGTCAGCTGCCTTCCACCCCACGTCATCATCCCCCCTGTACCCCACTGTCAGCTGCCTACTACCCCACGTCATCATCACCCCCCCTGTACCCCACTGTTAGCTGCCTTCCACCCCACATCATCATCATCCCCCTGTACCCCACTGTCAGATGCCTACCACCCTACGTCATCATCACCCCCCCTTGTACCTCACTGTCAGCTGCCTACCACCCCACGTCATAATCATCAACCCCCTGTACCTCACTGTCAGCTGCCTACCACCCCACGTCATCATCATCACCCGCCGTACCCCACTGTCAGCTGCCTACCACCCCACATCATCATCACCCCCCATGTACCCCACTGCCGACATCCCACTCATCAACATCCCCATAATCCCTCTGTATCCCACCTCTGGCATCCTACCACCCCACCCCCTGTCATCATTCTCATCTTAATCCCTCCTGGGACTCCACTGCCAGCTTCCTACCACCCCACCCTCTGCCGTCATCATCCCCCCGTACCCCAACCCTGACATCCCACCACCCTGCCTCCTGTCATCATCCCTATGTACCCCACCTCTAGCATCCACCACCCTACCCCTGTTATCATCCTTATCTTTATCCCCCCTGTACCCCACTGTCATCTTCCTACCAACCTACCCCTCGTCATCATCATCTCCATCCTTATCATAATTCCCCTGTGCCTGGTATCCTACCACCCCACCCCCTATCATCTTCACCCCCCGTACCCCTCTGCCAGCATCCTACCACCTCACCCCCTGTAATAACCTTGCCCCCCGTACCCCACCTCTGACATCCTACCACCCTGCCTCCTGTCATCATCATCCCCACATACCCCACCTCTAGCATCCACCACCCTACCCCCGTTATCATCATCATTATCTTCATCCCCCTGTACCCCACTATCAGCTGCTTACCACCCCACCTCATCATCATCCCCCTGTACCCCTCTGCTGAAATCCTACCACCGCACCTATTGTCATCAACATCCCCATCATCCCTCTCTACCCCACCTCTGGCATCCTACCACCCTACCCCCTGTTATCATCATCCCCCTGTACCCCACCTCTGGCATACTACCACCCTACCTCCTGTCATTATCATCCTCATCCTTCCTGTACCCCACCTCTGGCATCCTATCACCCTACCCCCTATCATTAGAGGGGAGATATGATCTTAGCCTCTCCCCAATACTGCCACTATCACCCCAAACTGCATCCTGTCATCCAACCAACTGTACCCCAACAGTTGCCAACACACACCATAATACTGCCCTGCCACCCAGTGAGCAAACAGTAAGTGATAATGATAAGCAGTAACCCATAGCAACCAATCAGTGAGCAGTAATATTGTGCAGTAACCTCTAGCAACCCACCAGTGAGCGGTAATAATGTGCAGTAACCTCTATCAACCAATGAGTAAGCGGTAATGACATGCAATAACCTCTAGCAACCCATCAGTGAGCTGTAATAATGTGCAGTAACCTCTAGCAACCAATTAGTAAGCAGTAATGATGTGCAGGGACCTCTAACAACCAGTGAGCCTGGAGCAATCAGTGAGTGTGAACTAGATCTTTATGTTTACATTATTAAAGTTTTTTTTAGATAAGTCTATGTGCGTTTGTTTTTTGGGATGTTGGGATGTGAAGCGAAATTGCTAGGGGTGGGGGCCAGGAAAATGTTTTAACTATTTTTCCCATTATGGGCGTAAGTGGGGCCTCATGTCTAATGCCGCGTACACACGATCGTTTTTAATGTCATTTTCAAAAAACGACGTTTTTCTCGACGTGATTTTTCTTGTTTCCTCTCAAGCCTGTCTTACATACACGTTCATTAAAAAAAACGCTCGAGCAAAGCGCAGTGACGTACAACACGTACAACGGCACTATAAAGGGGAAGTTCCGTTCGAATGGCGCCACCCTTCATGTTAGTAAAGTTTGTTGAGCGACGATTCCCGCTTTTCAGCCTCGTGCTTTTCAGTCCGTTACAGCGTGACGAATGTGCTATCTCCATTACGAACGCTAGTTTTACCAGAACGAGCGCTCCCGTCTCATACTTGATTCTGAGCATGCACGTTTTTTTTCCCCTCGTAAAAGCATACACACTACCGTTTTTTCACGTCGTTAAAAAAAACGACGTGAAAAACAACGTGAAAAAATGGAGCAGGTTCTCATTTTTTTAGGCCATTTTTCATGTCGTTAAAAATGCTCTGGAGCCTACACACGATCGTTTTTAATGCCCAATTTAAAAAATTGCATTTTTAACGACGTGAAAAACGATCGTGTGTACGCGGCATAAGACTTGCCTAAGGCCTCACAAAGCCTAGAGCCGCCTCTGTGTGCCGTCACTGCTGGGATGGTTGGAAGGATGTACACATGTATTTAACTGTGTTCAGTAAATAATAAAAAAGCTTCTGTTGTCTCCTAACCTTAAGATGGGGTTGTGCTCTAGAAATTATGACCAGTTGTGGATTGCGCTAACTTCAATGCCAATTTAAATAATATCTTATCGTGCCAAGAACATAAGTAAAATATATAAATAAATAGATATACCCTATATCCTCATGGATAGTGCTCCCAATACCTACTTCTAAATCAATATGGTATACCAAACAGATCAATACAAATATTATATCCCCAAAAAAAATATTCCCACTGAATTATCAATTATTAACTCAACAAAGTGCAGATGCAAAAACCTGTGCAATGTTATCAACTTTTGCCAGTAATTAAACAGCAAAGTGCAAGTACAGATCAAAAAGGTATAAAACAAACAACAATATAAGTCCATATGGTATCTTCCAACTTATCCCAATGAATCCATAAAGTGAAATGTGCAAAAAAAAATTTTTTGTATAGAATAACAAATTATAACGAATGTCCTTAGTGAGTGATCACTCCTTCCAATGCTGTTCCTATTACGTGGTCCAGTGTTTCTACTTCCACCCTTAAAGTGCTTGCCACCACCACCTAGTAAAAATGGCCACTCACCAGATGGATATGAGTGTGCACCTTTGGTTCATTACAGGATAACCACTCCATTGCAATAGATCCACCAGTAGCCTGTCCCAGCAGTGTGGTAGAATGTTTGGCTCTAATATTTCTCATAAAAAATGAATAGCCATCATGGTGTAGTATGTTACCACTATTTAATAAAAAGTTAAAAACAGATTTTAAACTCACATTTCATGGTGCCATTATGCCGGCACCAAGCTGATCCAGCCGTGTATGCAGGGTGGGTGATGTCGGCTACTTCGCTGCTGTGTGTACTCTGTCGGCGTGCGCCTCAACCCTCGTTCTCGTATGACAGGAAATGATGAAAATCTGCCAGCAGCCTCTAGAAATGAACAGTGCTAGGTGAGATGGATTTTGGGGTCCATTGACATAATGTCTGAAACAGGTATTGGATGAATTACTTGTGGGTGTCCGTTAGGTCAGTCTGGGTGTGTCCCAGGGTGTGCTCATGTAATTGCACAATAGAGTGTATACCCTGGATAGGGTCCTGTGCCCATAGCACCCTGATAAGCATAGGGAACCATCCTATGTACTTGCAGGAATGAGTTGAATAGTGCACATGCTCCCCACCACATGGTTAGCTGTACACATGAGGACATGCAGCATACAGTCACTGTTATATTTAATTTCTAAGCCTCACTCTCTCTGTGTAAATTTGCCAGTTGTGTTCCATCAACTTTGCCCACAATATTTTTACAAAAAATGGGACATGATTTAAAAGCCAATTTATCTTTTTTATGTTTACAAATGATTTTACAGAGTATAAAGAACAAGATATGAATTTACAATCCAGTACAGTAATACAAATAGGTGATGATAGAGACTCATGAGAAGTATTATGACTAGAACAAACAGAGAAAAATAACATATCGTTCACAGCCATATCAAAGCTAAATATGGTAGTATAGTTAAAAGAGGAGTTCAGGATGAAGAAAAAAAAAAACAGTAATACTCACCTGGCATCTATCCGAGAGAGAGGCTGAGGCCGATCCAGAGCCTGGACTTGCTGTGACGTCAGCTGACAGTGGACTTTAGCCTGCTGTCAGCTGAAAATGGGTCACAGGAGTGCAGAACAAAGTGCACTTCTTTGACCCACAGGAAATTTAGGGCCAAAAGAACTCTGACCCTACTTCTACTTTAACACCTGCTTGCATGCAAACAATACAAAATATTGAAAGGGATACTGATAAAAAGAAAAGGGGTAAAAAAAAAGGGGGGGGGACAGGACATGCTAGGATGAGGACTTGTAATCCAACTTCCCTTCAAAAACATAAAAACATGTATAGTATTAATGATAGTATGGTGAATTATCTCTATAATCTAAATTAGGACCATGGAACAGAGTCAGATCTCCAGTTTAATAGTTCTATATAAAGTAAGCAGAAACCTTTTACAGGGAGGGGGGGGGGGGACCTCTGGAACAGGCAAAAACAGCAAACATATAGGTAGAAGGAGATTAAGTTGTGTGCCAGCAATTTGAATCCATTTATCTTTTGTAGCTCCCCAACATGTAAATTACTGCTTTGTGAATAAATCAGAAACTGTTGGGAACACTCACCAAGGAAACTGGTAAAATAGAAAGTTGGAAATATGATTCTGTTCTGAACTCTTTTATAAATAGGCCTTACTAGTTGAAGCAGGAAAACCTGCAGTGCTCCAATAGTGACAGTTTGTGATGTTCTTGTAGTTTTTGAAACATATACTGTACATGGTCCATGTGATATGCTATCTTAAACATACTCGTCTCTCCGTACCTTTTTTGAACTCTTTCATTTGATGCAAAATCCCCTTTCTTTTTTTTTTTTTCAGAAATTTACACCTTACAATTCTGTAATTATTTTGCTTCCTTTTCCTCGTCCTATACTCCTCTCTCATCCACTTGAAGGAAGGGAGGCTGCTGCCAATTCAACATTCTAGACCAGGGATATGCAATTAGCGGACTTCCAGCTGTTGCAAAACTACAAGTCCCATCATGCCTCTGCCTCTGGGTGTCATGCTTGTGGCTGTCAGAGTCTTGCAATGCCTCATGGGACTTGCAGTTCTGCAACAGCTGGAGGCCCGCTAATTGCATATCCCTTCTCTAGACTGCAATTTCAGAGGGCCTATGCAAATTACAGAGGGTTTGCCCTTTCTCATATGATATTAACCACTTGCTTACTGGGCACTTAAATCCCCCTCCTGCCCAGACCAATTTTCCTCTTTCAGCGCTGATGCATTTTGAATGACAATTGCGCAATTGACATACAACACTGTACCCAAATGAAATTTTTATATTTTTTTCCGCACAAATAGAACTTTCTTTTGGTGGTATTTAATCACTACTGGGGTTTTTATTTTTTGCTAAACAAACAAAAATATGGAACATTTTGAAAAAAAATCATCTTTCATATTTTGTTATAAAATTTTGCAAACAGGTAATTTTTGATGGGCACTGGTAGGTGACACTAATGGGCACTGGTAGGTGACAATGATGGGCACTGGAAGGTGACAATGATGGGCAGCACTGTTGATGAGGCACTGATTGGTGTCATTGATAGATGGCACTGTGGGCACTGATAGGTTGCACTGTGGGCACTGATGGATGGCACTGTGGGCACTGGTAGGTGGTGCTGGTAGGCACTGGTAGGCGGCACTGTTGTGCACTGGTAGGTGGCACTGACAGGTGGCACATGGGCACAGATGATCGGGACCGATGTCCCTCTGTCAGCCGCCGGTGATCGGCTTTTTTTTTTCTCATCACGCAATCAGCGTGAGGAGTAAAAATAGGCTCTGTTTACATCACATGATCAGCTGTCATTGGCTGACAGCTGATCACGTGGTAAGGGGTTGGGATTGACCCCTTCCTCCGATCTGTGATCCAGTGAGTCTCATAGCTGGAGCACGGCCGCTCGAGCACGGGAGGACATCTATTGACGGCCTCCCGGCAAAGTAGGTCCGCGCTGTAACCGTCATTCGGCTATAGCGCGGACGCAAAGTTGTTAAAGAGGAAGTAAACTTTAATCTTTTGTTTTTACCTATAGGTAAGCCTATAATAAAGCTTACCTATAGGTACTGTAAATATCTCCTAAATGTCCCCCGTTTAGGAGATATTTACATAAAATTCAGCCAGTGACATCACTGGCGCATGCGCTCTGAAGTATCGGCCAGCCGAGCCCTGTGCCATTAACGGCGGCTCCCGCATGCTTGCACGGGAGTGATGTCATCACCCCTCCAGTCACAGAGCCGGAGTGGGGCTTTGTTTTAAGGTAAGTTAAACATCATGTGCTAATATGCAATGAATACTAGCACATTATGCCTTTACCTTGCAGGTCCCCAAAAAAAGGACTTTAGAAGGTTACAATGAGACATTGGGGGTTATTTACTAAAGGCAAATCCACTTTGCACTACAAGTGCAAACTACAAGTGCAAAGTGCACTTGAAATTGCACTGAAAGTGCACTTGGAAGTGCAGTCGCTGTGTATCCAAAGGGGACATGCAAGGAAAGTAAAGCATTTTAGCTTGCACATGATTGAGTAATAAAATCAGCAGAGCTTCCCCTCATTTCAGATCTACCCCTCAGATTTACAGCGACTGCACTTCCAAGTGCACTTTCAGTGCAATTTCACTTTCAATTTTTTCTTTTTTTTGTCAAAAAAAAAAATGTTCATTACAGAAAATATTCAATATAGTAAATTCATCAAATAAAGTTCATTACAATATAATTCCCAGAGGATGCTTAAGATGTTTAAATATTCCAAAGGTAAGCGTGCCACTATGATATCTAGAACTTAACAAGATAGGAAAAAAAATAAAAATTAAGATATAAATATGTGACTTATGCCGCGTACACACGATCATTTTTCCCGTCTGGAAAAATTAATTTTTTTCCTTTGGATGAGAAAAACGATCGTCTGTGGGCTTTTTGCCGTTTTTCCCGACGGGAAAAACGACATTAATCACGACGAGAAAAATTAGAACATGCTCTAATTTTTCTCGTCGTGATTCCTGTCATTTTTTTCCGCGGCAGTTTTCCCATAGGGAAACACTGCCGTGGAGCCTACACACGGCCGTTTTTCTCGTCAAGAGAAAAAATGACAGGAAAAACGGCCGTGTGTGGGGGAACAAGCCGTTCTCTTGTTTTTCCTGTCGTGATTCACGGCGGTGTTTTCACCGCCGTGAATCACGATCGTGTGTACGCGGCATTAGACTTAGTCAAATTGAGTTTCATATTGTGCATATGACTAATCAAAATTAAATTAGAACCTCACTCCTCCCCTGACACACCTAAAGGGATCATACTGTGTCCAAGGAGTCATGAGAGACCTTTTCCCAACTCTCGAGCATTCTAGCAGGAAAAAGAGGAGAAATTATTGTCATCTTATGATGACATGCTTGAGGAAAAAATGTAGGCTCTAAGACAAACACAATACTATCTTTCCAATACATAAGGTCAAAGTCAAACCTCCTGACCTAGATTATATGAATGAGTATATAAACCTGAGAATTCCTATAGAACTAAATGAAAAAACTGTATTGATCATAAAGGAAGGAAAGAAAAAAAAAGAAGAAGAAAAAATCTAAAATGAAGAGATTAGAAAAGAGAATAAACTAAAGGATAGAAATAAGAAAAGAATAAGAAGCCTGGCTGCCCGGTGGTGAATACAAAAATCAGCAATTGGTGTTGCTACCTGTGTCCGGAATCAGAGATAATTCCCAGAAACCGAGCCCAGTGTTCCCATATAACTTCAAACTGTGTGGTCTTGTCCAATAAAGAACTAACCATTTTTTCTTGTTCCATTATCCATGAGATCTTCCTTTTCATGGACAATAGAGATACCGACTCCTTCTTCCATGCTTTGGCAATAGTTAATTTAGCACTCGTTAATATAAACAGGATCAATTTGCGAGTGATTTTAGGAACATTAGGCAAAAAGCCATTAAGCAAAGCAATCGCTGGTGTTTGAGGGATAGCACACCCTGTGACTTCGGATGATATGAAATAACTTATTCCAGAATCCACGGATCCTGGGACATTCCCACCAGATGTGAGTCATAGAACCCATACCCTGGCATTCTCTAAAGCATAAAGGTGAACTAGAAGAATACATTGCTACCATCTTGTAAATACCTTGACATTAGCCTCTATAAGGGAGGTATTATAAATGCCTCTAAGTAAGCGAGAATAATTCTCATGCCAATCCTCCAACTCCCATTCTGTCTGGAGTTCTTTCTCCCAAGCCAATATATATGTTAGTTTCACTGAATGAGAAGCAAGGGACGCGTAGATCACAGAAATCCCCCCCCCTCCGCTCCATAGCCTAATCACACCAACATTCGTATGCCGTGAAACCCTCAGGAATATGCTTAGTTTTCCATAACGAGTGGATAAAGTGAGAAATCTGATTAAATCTAGAATTTTCTGTCGAAGGAAGTCCTAATTTATCAATGAAATGTTTAAGGGGCAGGGGGCCTGTGCGAGAAAAAAAGTGACCAATGCGGTACATCCCCTTGTCCCGCCACCATTTGAAGTCCTCCACGCTCAAACCTGGTTGAAATAAAGGGTTATTAAACAAGTGAGCTAATGGTTGTATTTCAGAAACCAAGGAAGGAAGTTTCCTAAGATTTTCCCATATATTGAGAGATTGCGACAGAGTAGGTGCCATAATAGGAGGTCTGCTTTTGGGAGGGCACTAAAGTAAATATTCTAAAGAGAGGGGGGCGTGGCCTGAGCGGAGACCGAGATGGACGCCTAATCTGAGAGCTCCTGTGTGACCGGGCCGCTTTATCACCTTGAACGGGAGCCTACCATCCTAAGCTTGCTATGCACAGAGCCACAAGGAGCTCGTCCACCTCTCGCACCATCAAGGACTCTCAGACGCACTCGGGGAGGAATATACCGGACATATTCCGGTCCCAAAAGACGCAGGCCTCTGCGCCATTGCGGATCCTCGCGCCAGCACAGGCCCAAGCCGCGGCCTCGCCTGACAGGCCGCCTTCAGCCAATATGCCGGTGATATCCTCTCCCAGCTCCAGCGGGGCTCTCCCCCCCAGCCTACTCGACTTGGAGAAAGTTGCGACGGACATCAAAAACACGGTCACTGCTGCCATAGCAGACCTGAAGGCCGAAATGCTCGCGGTCGCCCACCGAGTGGATAACGTGGAGCAGACGACCCAGACGCACGCGGCGGCCATTCGCCAGGTACAGTCGGCATATGACTCCCAACTTGCCCAAGTTTTTGAGCTCCACAGACATGTGGAAGACCTGGATAACCGGGGAAGGAGGCACAATGTTAGGGTACGGGGGGTCCCCGAATCCGTAGACCCCACCGCCTTACAGCAAACCGTCAGCGCTATCTTTAATGACCTGATTGAGCGCCCTGCGGATTCCCCCATTGATATGGAAAGGGCCCACCGCGCCCTCCGCCCCATAC
Organism: Rana muscosa; assembly: GCA_029206835.1. Classification (NCBI taxonomy): domain Eukaryota; kingdom Metazoa; phylum Chordata; class Amphibia; order Anura; family Ranidae; genus Rana; species Rana muscosa. The sequence goes on from CM055116.1 coordinate 114,676,794, forward strand.
CCCGGGATAACGAACCCCCCAGAGACATTATATGCTGTATACTTAGCTTCCCCCTTAAGGAAGAGATTCTCCGCAAGGCGAGGGAAAGGGGACGTATTCTTTATAATGGCGCGGAGGTGAAACTGTTCCAGGACCTTTCACAGATTACCCTTCAAAACAGGAGGGCACTACGGCCACTGCTAGATGCTCTGTGTGCGAGAAACATTCAGTACCGCTGGAAATTCCCGTTTGGCCTGTCTGCTTCAGCGAGGGGGCGCTCTGCATTGCTTCGCACACCGGAAGATCTTCAGGCGTTCTGTGATCAACTCGACTTGCCCGCCTTAGAACTACCGGATTGGTATGCGCTTTACTTCCCAGCGGAACCCTGGCTTCCTGTTTCGCTCCATCCGTCGCCGAAAGCTGCACGCCAGGGACCGCATCACCGTAGACCTGGACCGATGTCACCGAATGCTCGTTCCTCACGCCGGGATCTGCAACAACATAGCCCCTCACCACCGCGTATGTGATGCGAGAAATCTATTGACTGTCTGCTGGATAGACTGAGACCTGCAGCCCGTGAGTATGCCTCCCCCCCCGAGATGTGTAAGCGTTATGCACTGATATCTCACTCTCCCGGAGACCCCCCAGACCCTCATTTGAGATAGACATGCCATTCCCACCCCGGTCTCTTGCACCTCATAGCTGACAACCCCGTGTCCCAATGGCCCTAACGGTGACCTTCTTTCCCTGTTTGGGACTCCATACAATGCCTCTCCATCGGGAGTCACCCAATAGCTCCACAACCTGTAACCCAGCGGACGACCTAGGGCCTGCCTTACTCAGGTGGCGGATGTGGAAAGTGCGTATCCCCGAAAAAGCTACCTACGCCTTTTTACCCCAGAGCACCTAATCCCTCGTACGCGCCCGGATCCCCCAAAGCTGGGAGGTTGCACTCAAAGTTTGAACTCTCTGTCGAAGATATGGATGCCCCCACGACAAGTTCCCGTCCTGGGAGAGACTCCCTATGAGTGTCCAGGAGTAGGCCTGGGTTTCTGTCATTGGCCCCTACCCACACAGCTACGGAGATCTCTCTGCAATTCGGGCCCGAGCAGACTTCCCCCCCCCCCCTTTTTTTTTTTTTTTTTGGAACCGGGAGGACTGATCTCTAATTTGCCCGAAACCTCGGCCTGCAACACGAACACATCATCCCCCCCTTGGATACTTCTTTCACGGAAGACGATCCTAAACTCCTGTAGGCAATGTTTTCGCAATCTATGTCTTACTTTTATTCCCCCAAATATTACTTTATATTGTCTCTCAATAACATTACCAGTGCTATTATATGTTCCTTATTTGCATGTGCTTTCCCTTGACCCCCGGTTATACAGATACGGCCTACCGGGCGTCGGTTGGGTGGGGGGGGGGTTTGGGAGAGGCCGGGGACTCCTAGGTTCCGGGAGCCCCATTCCGCCCCCCGATGCGAAGGCAGACGTCGAGATACCGTCACCCTAACTCACTCTGGGCTCTCCCTTCCCCCCCTCATCCCTCCCCTCCTCCCCTCTCCACTCCTTCCCCCCTTCCCCCCCGCTTCTTCCCCTCTTCCCCCCCACTTCCCCCCCTCCCCCGCTCCCTTGTTCTCTCCTCCCTACCCCCCCTCCTTTCTCCCCACATCTCTTCCCCTCCCTTCCCCCTTTTTTCCTTGCATTTCCCATCCCCTCCTCCTCTCTCCTTCCCCTCCATCTCTCTTCCCCCCCTTCTCACCCCCTCTCCCCCCCCCTGCACCTCTTCTCCCCCCCTCCCCTTGCCTCTTCTCCCCCTCCCCCTAATCCCCTCTTCTCCCCCTCCGCCCCTATCCTCCTAGCCATCCCTTCCCCCTCCTTTCCCTCCCCTCCCCCCTCTTCCCCTCTTCCTTTCCCCACTCCCCTCAACCTGCCCCTTCCCCTGCCTCATCCCCTTGTCCCTCATTCTCCCTCCCCCCTCCCATTCCTCCCTCACCCCCCGTCCTTGGACCTGTTGCCCTGCCCCTTCCCCCCTACTCACCCCCTCCCCCCCACCATAGAGTGGCTTAACGTAAGTCTTTGAAGAGGGTCTCCTCTCCCCAGCTTGCCTCACGGGCTGTGGATTTCTCGGTTGATTCTCCTGAATACACTTTAAAAGGTTTACTTTCTAAATATTATGGCTCGGTTATATTGATTTCAGCACTGCGAGCTGGAATAGGTTATATGTGTTATGTTATGTTGATTTGTGTATTGCTCCTATGCACTTGATACTTGAACTTTCGGCAGCTTGTTCCTTATGGTAGGCTCCCCACTACGCTTCTTGGGCTCTCGCCGTAAGCGGGATCCCTCATCCGCTTCACTTTGACCCCCGGTCCACAGCTAGGCCGTGGTTACCGCTCACACTACTACCCCCACACAGCAGTCTCACTGAGACGTTGCTGACACTCCAGATTTCCTCTTGACTCCTACAGGTAGATAGCCTAGCGAAGTCCACCTCTGGTTTTTCTTTCCCCTTTCCCATATCTATTCCCTTACATTTAGCTCTCATATCCCCCCCCCCTTTTTTTTCTTTTATTTTCTTTGTCTTTTCTTTTCTTTTCTTCTCTTTTCTTTTCTTTTTTCTTTTCTTTTTCTGCTCTGATCCTCCTGACTCTCCCTACCCCCAAATCTTCCTGATTTTCCCACTCGTGTGTCCTCCCTCCTTACCCCTCCTCCCTTTTTGTGTGTCCCCCCCCCCTTCTTTCCCTTCCCCTGGGGGAGTGACCCTCACACTCATCCTCTATAGGAAGGTCCTAACCTAATCGACAACCAGACACTCATTTTCGCCTCTCCTTAACTCTTCATAATGCAGAACCCCCCTAAGACTAATGTCCCACTGACTCTGAAGTGTGTTTCATTGAACACAAAAGGCCTGAATGCACCGGAAAAAAGGTCACAAGTGTTAGCTTCGCTCACCAAACAAAAGGCTCACTTTATCTTCCTACAGGAGACGCACTTCCGATCTGATGCTATCCCTAAACTGACTAATCACATGTATCGCTCTGCCCTACACGCCACTAACCCGGTGGCCAAATCTAAGGGAGTTTCAATCCTTATTTCAAAACACGCCAACTTCCTCCTGACTGACTCCCTAGTGGACCCTGAAGGCAGATTCATTTTTGTTAAGGGAACATATGCAACTAAGCCTATTACATTGGCTAACATATATTGCCCTAATGAACATCAAGTCTCCTTCTTCCGCAAGACTTGCGCCCTCCTGTCCTCATTCCAGAGCGGCCTGGTCCTCCTGGGAGGCGACATTAATGTGCCCTTGAACCCCCTCCTAGATACCTCCACTGCCACGACTTCTCTGCCCTATAAGGCATTACGCCAAATTAAAGCCCAACTACAAACCTTGTCCCTTCATGACACTTGGCGTACCCTCTATCCTTCAACCAAAGACTACACCTACTTTTCGGCCCCCCACCAGAAATACTCCAGAATCGATTTTTTTTTCTATCCCAGACAGACCTCCCCGCCCTCCAACATGCCTCCATTGAACCGATGTTCTTATCGGATCATCATCCCATCACAGTTACACTATCGTTCCCGGAAACGTTCCCCAAGACTAAAATTTGGCGGTTCAACCCTTCCTGCTTGACGGATCCAACCTCATTGGAACGGATCCGCTCATGCATCAAGCTTTATTTTCAGGAGAATGCTAACCCTGACATTTCTCCAATATCCATATGGGAAGCCCACAAATGTGTGGTAAGGGGAGAACTGCTTGCCCTGAATGCACAAGCCAAAAAAGCTTATCAGGAGAAAGTGAATGCTCTTATCAAAAGGATTAGAGCACTAGAGCTGTCCCACAAACAAACGCAAGCCCAGAACACCCTTCAGGAACTAACTCAGCTCCGCACACTCCTTACAGACGAACTGGGTAAGCGCACGAGAAGGCGCTATATTCTTGGGCAGAGGGTCTTTTATGAACATGGCAATAAGAGTGGGCGCCTTTTAGCGCGGTCAGTCCAGAAGGCCAAACTCTCCTCCACCGTACATGCCCTACGTGATCCCCGGGGCACCCTCTTGGCTAAGAGCGAGGACATCGCAAGAGAATTCGAATCCTTCTACCGAAGGCTCTATAACCTTCGCCCTGCCCTGCCACCCCGAGCATCGGGAGAGACACGTCAAACGCTCATTGCGGATTTTCTCGCACAATATGGCCCTAAACCCCTTTCCTCCAAACAAGCACAATCCTTAGAGGGACAATTCTCGACAGGAGAGCTGGAGATAGCCCTGAAACAAATGAGGCTGGGCAAAAGCCCGGGCCCGGACGGGTACACCCTCCAGTACTATAAGTCATTCGCAGACACCCTTGCCCCCAACCTTTTACAGATGTTTAATGCCCTGGCCAATCCGCAAGACCGACCTAATAGACTATTAGAGGCACACATCACGGTAATCCCTAAGGAAGGGAAGGATGCCCTCCAGGTGGCGAATTATAGGCCGATCTCACTCCTTAATGTCGATATAAAAATTTATGCCAAGATCCTTGCCAACAGGTTAATACCTTTAATCCCCGGTCTTATCTCCAATGATCAAGTGGGGTTTGTCCCGGGAAGGGAGGCGCGGGACAATACCATACGAACCCTCAACCTACACCACTGGCTCACCTCAACTAAAACACCCGGCTTTTTGCTTTCCCTTGATGCGGAGAAGGCGTTTGACAGAGTGGCCTGGGACTACATGCGAGAGGTCCTAAAAGGGGTGGGCCTTGGGGACCGCATGCTCACCTCCATAATGGCATTATACTCGAACCCCACGGCGGCGGTGAGAGTTAACGGACACCTGTCGAACGTCTTCTCCATCAGCAATGGCACTCGCCAGGGGTGTCCCCTCTCCCCCCTGATCTACATTCTCTCCCTAGAACCCCTCTTAAACAAACTTAGAGAAAACACGGACATTAGGGGCTTGATGGTCAAAGGCAAAGACTTTAAAGTGGCCGCCTTCGCGGATGATATCCTGCTCTCTCTCACATCCCCGCGAACCTCCCTCCCATCTCTCCTACATGACCTGGAAGCCTTTGGTACAATTTCAAACCTAAAAATTAACTACACAAAGTCCCACGCCCTGAATATCACCCTCCCACCACAGGAGGTTCTTCATTGTCAAGAATTTCTTCCATTTCGTTGGGAAAAAACTGCGATCTCCTATCTTGGGATTCAGATCCCACCCTGCCTTAAAGATTTGTATGCCCTTAACTTCCACCCTGCCCTGAAAAAAGCCCAAGACCACTTCTTGGAGTGGTCCTCATTGAATGTCTCGTGGTTTGGCCGAGCGGCTCTGATCAAAATGATTGTCCTGCCACGTATATTATACTTGATCCAAACCATCCCGATGCATATACCCGCAGGATTCTTTTCCTCTTATCGGAAGGCCTGCTCGGCATTTTTATGGAAAGGTTCTCCCCCTAGAATCAAATATGCCAGACTCACCTTGCCTAAGCCTAAAGGGGGTATCGCCCTTCCAGACCTGCATAAATACTATGTTGCGTGTCACCTTACGAGAATCGCGGACTGGTCCATCCACTCCTTTGAAAAGGTCTGGACTGCTATCGAAGACTCTTTCTCGCCCATGCCGCTACACCTTCTCCCATGGCTGTCCCCGAAACAATGGCCACAGTCTCTGACCTCACATCCCTTCATCCATACTTCCTTAACGCTTCTTAGGGGGTCCCCCTCCAGAGGTTCCCTCTCACCCACCCCGGGCCCGCTGACTACGCTGAGAGGGAACCCCGACTTTATCCCAGGCGAGTCTTCTACTTTCCTCAAACAAGAATGGCCGCATCAAGATATCCTTGCTTTACAGTTTTACACTGACGGTAAGCTTGCTTCGATAGAGGACCTTAGGCTCATTTCTAACACCTCTACCTTCCCCTTTTGGACATACAGACAAATTTGTCATTTTTTATCCACACATGCAGCTCAGGGCAGTTGGACAAGACCACTTACCCCTTTTGAAACCCTCTGCTATCGTAGAACCCCCCAACGGCACCTTATTTCCCTGCTCTACGCTTTACTCTTAGAACCTACCGATTCCACCCTTTCGCCATCACAGGCCTCGTGGAACAGAGATCTACCTATCCCCCTGACATCAGTTGAATGGACAAGAATTCACGAATACGCACACAGGGGGTCATTGAACGTTGCTATCCAGGAGAATGGGTATAAAGTGCTCACTAGATGGCATAGGACCCCAGCTCTCCTTCATAAGTTTGCTCCTTCAACCTCCAATATTTGCTGGAGATGCAATACAGAGGTGGGTTCCATGGTACATATTTGGTGGGAATGCTCACACATCCAACCCTTTTGGAGGGAAGTACACAGATACATCACATCCATCACCACTTACACCTTGGACTTCACACCAGCACAATTTCTTCTGCATCACACTTCTCTCTCAAGGAAGGATTATTTCAAATCCCTAGCCATGCACATGGTGAATGCTGCCAGGCTGTGCATCCCCAAACACTGGCGCTCCTGTCATACACCGTCACTTAAAGAATGGTTTATGACCATCTCTAGAATTTGCGACATGGAAGAACTGATCCACATCTCTCAAGAGAGACTGGAGAATTTTTCGACTACCTGGTCCTGTTGGTCACACTTCAAAACTACAGCTGAATACAATCAGCATGTTCCCTCAGATTAGAGTCTGTACTCTGAGGAGCTCTTTATCCCCCTCTTTCACACGGAGGCCCAAACGAGAGGTCACTCCCCCCATCCTCTTCCTCACCCCCATCCTCAACCCTTCCCCACCTCTTCCCCCCATCCCCGTTGTTGTCCCTTGCGCTCTGATTCATCCCCCCCTCCTACCCCCCCCTCCAATCCCATACCCCCTCACCATGAATAGATATTTTCCCTCCCACCCCATCCCCTTATCACCATATCTTAGACACCATCTCTTTGGTGTTGGAATCAACAGGCAATGCAGCAAAGTTAGCAGGCGGTTGGAATGCGGATCAAACTAATAAAGGCTCCGGCCCATCTGCACCTTCAGTCTCACTGATACAAACCTTGGAGACTATTTTACACCCGTCTGTAAGGCTTGTTTAAGTTGTACCAAAATCTGGTTTTCTGTAAATGCACCTGTTTTGCATCAATCTCTGTACTGTGATTCCTGTCAATTTGCTCAATAAAACTTTATGGAACAAAAAAAAAAATATTCTAAAGAGAATGTAGGAGCAGCTTGTCTCTCAATCATTAACCAATCTGGTTGCTCGGATTTAAGGTATATATCCGAAAGTTGCGCCAATCTGGCTGCTTGATAGTACCATAAAAGATTCGGAACACCCAAACCACCTTGTTTAGGGAGATTAAATAGGTTACGGTTTGATATAAGAGGCCCTTTTTTATTCCATATAAATTTCGTTAGTTTACCTTGAAAAGATTTCAGGTGATCTCTTCTAATCGGGATAGGGAGGGATCTAAACAGATATGAGTCTAGGAAGAAGGGTCATCTTAACAGAATTAATTCTGCCGATCCAAGCAATGTTGTGTGACTCCCAGTTCCTGAGATCAGTTTCTAATTTGCAGGACATTGGGGGATAATTAGCTTGATACAGATTTTCGATCCTGGGAGTGATATTAATACCCAAATATTTAATTGACGAGTTACTCCATCCGAATTCGTATTTTCCCTGTAATTGAGAAACAATAGAGCCTGGGAATGACACATTTAGGGCCTGAGATTTAGATATATTCACTTTGAGACCTGAAACTAACGCAAAATCATTGAGTAACGAGCAAACCTCGGGCAAGAAAGAGATTGGGGAGGATAAAAATAACAGTAGATCATCTGCAAATAATGCAAACTTGTGAAAATTTTGACCACATTGTATCCCCCTGATATTCAGATTTCCCCGAATAGCTATCGCCAAGGATTCAATCATAATAGCGAATATCAGGGGAGAGAGGAGGCACCCCGACGTGTACCCCTACCAATTTGATTGGCTCAGAAAAAAGTCCCTGCATCCTGATTCTAGCTTCTGGTGTTGAGTATAATGCTTTCAAGATTCCTATAAAAGTAGGCCCAAATCCCCAACGTCTGAGTACTGTAAAGAGATATGGCCAGGATACAGAATCGAAGGCCTTATGAAGGTCAAATGATAAAAGCATACCTTCTTGTTTATGACCTCCCTCCCAGCCCGATTGCATAATTGATATATCAACCGTTCTTCGCACCTGGTCAGGACTCTGCCTACCAGGAATGAGCCCCACCTGATCTTTATGAATATATAGACCTATAAATGACGCTAATCGGTTCGCTAATATTTTAGTTAAAATTTTCAGGTCGTTATTAATTAAAGAAATAGGTCTGTAGTTCCCAATCTGGCTGCAGTCTTTATCTGGTTTTGGGATCACGGAAATATATGCCATATTAAGTTGATTACCTATCGAAGTGCCCTTACTCAAAGGATTGAAGAATCTAGTGAGGTAGGGGATTAGGATTTCAGAGAATGTTTTATAATATGGTGAGGAAAAACCGTCAGGCCCTGGAGCTGTTCCACCCTTTAACTTTTTTATAACATTTGTCACTTCATCAATGGAGATAGGAGCATCCATTTTATCCTTATGAGTATCTATCAGTGAAGGTAATTATAAGTCATCCAGGAATTTCCCTACCTGTGTTGAATTAGAATTTTTTTTCTGCTTTATATAGATCAGCATATAAATCCCGGAATGACTTCATTATTCGCTGTGCGTTCATGGTAATGGTACCATCAGCCTGTTTGATTTTGGGTAGGGTGTACGAACGAAGCCTGGGGGATAATTTATGTGCTAACATGGGACCAATCCTGTCTCTTGTTTGGTAAAACTTGGCTCCAGTCCATCGGGTTGATTTATCCGCTTTCGTTGTGAGCGCCATATTGATAGCTACTCGAGCAGCATCCAGTTTGGAAATAGAGACCTTGGAGGGGTCTTTTTTATGTTGTTTGCTTAAAGTAATAACATTTTTCTCCAAAGTCTCTATTTCTGACAACCTCTCTCTCTTTCGTCTAGCTGCAATTTGAATCAATTTACCTCTAATAGTCACTTTATGAGCCACCCATAGTGTTTCTGCTGAAATATCTCCCACATCGTTAAAACTAAAGTACTCCAGGAGAGCCTCCCGTAGTTCCGAAACTATGATAGGGTCCTTCAAAATAGACTGATTAAGAGACCAATGAGAACCTTGTAGGCTGGGATTATTTCTTCACAAAGTTAATAAAACCATAGCATGGTCCGACCAAGCTACATCTAAGACAGAGGAAGTAAGGGCCAATGGGATATGAATTGTAGAAATCAGAATATGATCTATACGGGAATAAGACTGGTGCGGGTTTGAGTAGTGGGTAAAATCTTGGTTATTCGGATTAAGTTCCCTCCAAATATCCGTTAGATTAGACTGAAATATCATTCTAGCTATTCGTACACTATTTTTATTGAGTCTAACTGATTGTGCTCTGAGTGGTTTAGATTTGTCTAGACTATTGTCAAAAGCAGTATTAGAGTCACCTCCTAAAATTATGACACCCTCCATATGTGGTCCTAGTTTCTTAAACATATGTTGAAAGAACTGTTTTTGTCCTTTTATTAGGAGCATAGTAAGAAATAAATGAATATAAGTTATCATCAATCGTCCCTTTTATCAAAAGGAACCTTCCCTCCGGGTCTTTATGTTCCATTGTAAAATTAAATTTACAATGTTTAGCAAATAAAATCGCCACTCCCATTGTCTTGTTTTCAGCATTTGCCAGATAGAACACTGGAAAGTGTGCGTGTAGAAACAAGGGGGTGTACCGCAGTGGGAAGTGGGTTTCCTGCAAGAGGACCACATCTATCTGAAGAGCACAGTAGACCTAGAAGGCCTTCCTTCTCTTAACCAGGGAATTCAATCCCTGAGTGTTGTGAGAGACAATACGTAATGGAAGAGGAGCAGCAGTATTATTATTAGCCATGGAGCAGAGGGGGAAGAGCGCCGATTAACCCACGACCACCTACCTCATTCCAAGTGGGAGGGTCTATAGACCGGAAAGGATCATTTACCATTATTGGAAGAAATACTTTCAAAAACACCTCGTATGAAAATCCCTTTGGCAGGCAGGCTGGAAGAGAGAAAGAGTTAGGAGGACAGGAAATAGAAAAAGAGAAATAAAAAAGAAGACAAAAAATTATTATTATCCATCTATAATATACCATAAGGCCAAAACCAGGCCAAGAATGAAGGGAGGTGTAAGACTCCCTCCCCTCATTCAGAAAAAAGATATTTGAACAGCCCATATGTAGGGCTGAAAACCTACCACTCAGAGCGGGGGAAAAAAAAACCCTGTCTGAATAGTAGGTGAAGGCACAATGCATCAGCACCGGCCAGTGACAGCACATATAAAAAAGTATAACATACAAAGCAAAGGTTCAGCTAACAGTAGCCCCCTTTTTGGGTTTAGCAAACAAACTCTTCCAGCTAGTGTATACATTGTAGAAAAAAACTGATATCAAACTAATTAGGATTATAGGAAGTTAGTGTGTTCGTCTGCATACAAAACCAATATAGGAACCATAGAACTGAAAATTTGAAACAGTCTTGGTCGGTAATAAGCAAAGCAGTAAAGCGCCAGTGGCAGGAAAGAAAAAAAAAATTTTTTTTAACATTTCTGCCCGATCGACCTGTCAGGAAAGAAAAAAAAATACAAACTTTGAACATTTCTGCCCGATCAACATTTTTGACAGAAAAAAAAAAAAAGAAGAAATGTAAAGACATTACACCGAAAAGTTATGCATCTCCCCTTCAGGGTGGAAGGTTATCCTTAACTCTCCTATAATTAGCTGTGCCCCATAGTGGAGAAGTTGGGCTTGGAGGGGATTGGCGTTTAGTCGAGCTTTGCTGTGTGGGTGCTGTATCCATTTCAGACTCTTGGGTGATGAGCCTCAGGTTTAGTAGTAAACGTTCTCCTTCTGGAAAGCTGTAGAATGTAAATTTCAGGGTGAATGGAAAAGCCCAACGATATTTTATGTCATTCTTGGAGAGGATTGCCAGGAGGGGTTTCAATGAACGTCTCTTCTGGATGGTGTAGGGCGAAATATCATTAAATATTTGAATAAGCCGCTCCTTGATACTGAATCTATTTCTGTTGACGCAATCGTTTCACCACTTCTTTAATAGAGTAAAAGTGGGGTTTTACTATAATGTCTCTTGGAGATCCATCCTTTCTGCGGGGACCCAGGGACCTGTGTGCCCTATCCAGCTCTAATTTGTTAACTTGGATCGAAGGGATTAAGGATTTGATAACATCTTGTACTGCGGCGTGTATATCAGAAATATATTCTGGTATACCTCTGATCTGGAAATTATCCCTTCTTGATCGGGTCTATTCATTTATTACACAGTGGATGAAGTTCCCCATCAGGTCCGCCCCCTCGTATGTCAGACCCCGCCTACGTCATTGGCCTGAGCGGACCTGATGGGGAACTTCCTCCACTGTGTAATACATGAATAGACCCGCCCCTTCTCACGTTCCGCATCTGGTCCGCTTAGCCTTACACGTAGTCATTGGCTGAGTGGACCTGATGGGGAAATTTAGAAGGAGCGGGTCTATACATTTAATAGACTGCGGAGGAAGTTCCCCATCAGGTCCGCTCAGGCTCAGCCAATGATAGACAGCGCTGGACATCGGATCGCTGCGGGACACTGGATTTCATCCCTGGAATGTTTTTTTTTTTTTAATAGGACTTTTCCAAGGTGTTTGTGTGGTTTTTTTTAATTTTTTTACACTTTTTTAAAACGTTTTTTACACTTACCAATTCACATAGGGGGGGGCCGCGATCTGGGGGTCCCCTTTGTTAAAGGGGTCTTCCAGATTCCGATAAGCCCCCTGCCCGCAGACCCCCACAACCACCGGGCAAGGGTTGTGGGGATGAGGCCCTTGTCCCCATCAACATGGGGACATCCTCCCCATGTTGAGGGCATGTGGCCTGGTACGGTTCAGGAGGGGGGGGCGCTTTCTCGTCCCCCCCTCTTTTCCTGTGGCCTGCCAAGTTGCGTGCTCGGATAAGGGTCTGGTATGGATTTTTGGGGGGACTCCACGCCATTTTTTTTATTTGGGGTGGAGTTCCCCTTAAAATCCATGCCGGACCTGAAGGTCCTGGTATGGATATTTGGGGGGAACCGCACGCATTTTTTTTTTTAAATTTGCGGCGGGGTTCCCCTTAATATCTATACCAGACCTGAAGGGCCTGGTAATTGAATTTGGGGGGACCCCCATGCTTTTTTTTTTTTTTTTTTTTTTTTATCAATGACTTTTCTATGTATTGCCGGGAGCCGACAATTCATTAATAGCCGCGAGTGAGTTTTAAATGACTTTTTTTCCTTCAGAAATGACACTTTGTGCAGGGACAGTTCTAAGCACGGGAAACAAGCACGACTTTACATGCATATTATACACACACCCCAGGTATGAAATTTAAAGGAATATTTCACTTTTATTGTTTCACTTTAAGCATTATTAAAATCACTGCTCCCAAAAAAACGGGCATTTTTAAAACTTTTTTTTGCATTGATACATGTCCCCTGGGGCAGGACCCGGGTCCCCAAACACTTTTTATGACAATAACTTGCATATAAGCCTTTATAATTAGCACTTTAGATTTCTCCCATAGACTTTTCGAATTTGCCGCGAACACCCCAAATTGTTCGCTGTTCGGCGAACGGGCGAACAGGCAATGTTCGAGTCGAACATGAGTTTGACTCGAACTCGAAGCTCATCCCTAATCAAGAGCCTGCTCTGCTCCTATAGATATAGTTTCCAGAAGGATGGAAGAATCTTCCTGAGAGGAAAAACCCATAGACCCAGTAGAATTATCTGTCAGAGTCACTGAGGGTTCAGAGGGAAGCATATTGAGAGAAGAAGTAGAGCCCTGTAACTTTGAAGCATATGAAAGGGCTCCTTGATGATTAGCTTGCCTGCCTGAAGTGGAGGTATCAGCTGCGGTCTGTGACCTTATCTGAGGTACTGCCGCCATTTTGGTAGTGTCCCGCTCTTCTAAGGGCTCGTTCTGAGGTCCCACAGTATATTTACTTCTCCTGCCCGACATAGAAATGTTCTCGGTAATGACCGCAATCTGTTCCCGTTATTTAGGGGACTCCTGATAGACGTTACCCGCTATAATAGTTGCTGTTTGGCCAGCTCTGTGCGGAGCTCCGGTCCTATGCCTCCATTCTAGGAGCCTCCGTGCATGCGCCTTCTTACTTTCAGTGCAATTTCAAGTGCACTTTGCACTTGTAGTTTGCACTTGTAGTGTAAACTGGATTTGCCTTTAGTAAATAACCCCCATTGTCATGTCATTACCCTATTTCTGCCAATGACATTTTATTAACTCTAATAAAAGACCTGGCATAGAGACATGGATATATGGGCAAGTTTGCTGTGAATAATAAAAAGTGAAGTTCAGCTTTAAATTCCCAAGGATAACGTAGAACAAAAAATGTGGCAAATTTCAATTTTTGCCCCTGAATTCATAGGTTATACACTATATTGCCAACATTTTTGGGACGCCTGCCTTTATACACATGAACTTTAATGGCATCCCAGTCTTAGTCCATAGGGTTCAATATGGCGTTGGCCCACCCTTTGCAGCTATAACGGCTTCAACTCTTCTGGGAAGGCTGTCCACAAGGTTTAGAAGTGTGTCTATGAGAATGTTTGCCATTCTTCCAGAAGCGCATTTGTGAGGTCAGGCACTGACCTCACAACTGATGTTGTGAGGTCAGGCACTGAATGAGAAGGCCTGGCTCGCAGTCTCTGCTCTAATTCATCCCAAAGGACAACACAATATTGAACCCTACCGACTAAGACTGGGATGTCATTGAAGCTCATGTGCGTATAAAGGCAGGTGTCCCAATACTTTTGGTAATATAGTGTATTTCATACGACCTTTAAGGTACCACAAATAGGTGTTCCCATATATTAATCAATAACATTTTTACATTTGTTGTAGAAAGTCATGTTAAAAACAAGTACAGACATACATTCATCTAAAAGACATAAAGAAAATCACTACTTTGTAAAACTTTGTAAACCTTGATATTTTTTTAAATAATAAACATGTTATACTTACTTGCTCTGTGTAATGGTTTTGAACAGAGCAACCCTGATCCTCCTTTTCTGGGGTCCCTCACTGGTGCTTCAGGCACCCCCTCTTTGGCTAGTGTCCTCCTAGGAAGATGATTCTCCATTTTTTATTGTGGCTTTTTTAAGCTGCCCACATATTGTCCAGTGACTGTAAAATATGTGTAGATATTGTCTAAAATAATATACTCACATTTGTAACTAAGGATAAAACCTGTTTTGTCTTGCCCCTTACATTATGGCCTAAACAAACGGCTTATGTACTGTCCAACCACTGTGTAATATTTGGGACTATTTTCTCTGAAATAATGCACTCAAATTATTTCCAGATAAAAGCTGCTCCATCTCTTCCTCTTATATTGTGACCTAATCAAGCTGCTCACTCATGGTCCAGCAACTGTAAACTATCAGGGGGCTAGTGTTTCTGAAACAATACATTCATAATAAAAACTGCTTTGTCTCTCTCTTTCTTACATTACAGCCTACTCATGCAGCCAACAAACTTTCCAGACACTGTATAATATGTGGGGCTATTGTCTCTGAAATAATGAACTCTAGTTTTATTTCAGGACAAAAACTGTTTTTTTATTTCCTCTTACATTATGGCTAAACTAAAGTGCTCATATGCTGTCCAGCCACCGTGCAATATCTGTGGCTTTTGTCTCTGATATAATTTTTAATTAAGATTAAGCCTGCCTTTTTTGCTCTCTAATATACTGATGCCTTACTAAGCTGCAGCCACTGTACGGTATGTGTGGCAACTCAAGTTTAAATAATACACTTTAACAGATAATGCATTCTGATTTTTATTGCAAGACAAAATCTACCTTGTCTCTTTCAATTTACTTCCTTTTCAAGTGCTCTAATGCTAGCCAATTTCTACCAAATGCTACAAACACACATTGGAATATTTTGGAAATGTTTGGGTATATAGGGATGGGACAGTGTTTGGGGAATGTGGGTTAGTGGTTTTCAAGTGTTTTTGTATTTTTTGTACAACCTGTTTTGACATTTTATTAATTTGTTAAAACACTACAGTGAGGTACTGCGAAAAAAGAAGCTCACAAACTATACTGTTAAAATTTATTTCCTATAGCTTTTAGATCTGTTGTGGCTGCTACTTTCACCATTCAATTTAGGTGTTGCAGCCAAAACTACTTAAAAATTACTTTTTTCTCAAATTGTGATGATCCATTTGGGCTGCCACTGTGTATTTAAGCAAGGCAATTAAACAAAAGTAATAAGAAAAAATCAATTAACCATCCAAAGTATATGATGTCAGAATACTTTGCTACTGACACTGTCCTCGCCTCACTGCACTGTTTATATAACTATAGTACTGTAGTTTTAGGAAGGTGTGAAGATAGCAGACTGGGGTTTCAAGCTTTGCTGTTCAAGTTCTTGTGAATAAGCACAAAGAAATTGGAAATGTTGAGGACCGTAGACACAGTGGTCGGCCAAGGAAACTTAATGCAGCAGATGAAAGACACAATCATGCTTACTTCCCTTTGACATCGG
This sequence comes from Rana muscosa, assembly GCA_029206835.1. NCBI lineage: Eukaryota > Metazoa > Chordata > Amphibia > Anura > Ranidae > Rana > Rana muscosa. Next base: position 114,692,436 of record CM055116.1, read on the forward strand.
AAGATGTCCAGCAATGCCTTAAGCACAAAGCTGTTTGAAACCAATGAGACCTAGATACACCCATCTACTGTTCAGAAGTCTGGTCAGAAGTGGTCTTCATGGAATAATTGAGGACAAAAAGCCATAACTCTGTTGTGGAAACAAGGCTAAGTGACTCAACTATGCACAAAAACATAGGAACTGAGGTGCAGAAAAATGGGAGCAAGTGCTTTGGACTGATGAGTAAAATTTTGAAATATTTGGCTGTAGCAAGAGGCAGTTTGTTCACCGAAGGGCTGGAGAATGGTATAATAATGAGTGTCTGCAGGCAACAGTGGAGCATGGTGCTTGCAAGTTTGGGGCTGCATTTCTGCAAATGGAGTTGGAGCTTTGGTTAGGATCAATGGTGTCCTAATGATGAGAAATATCATGCCATACCATAAGGGAGGTGTGTGATTGGTCCCATATTTATTCTGCAGCAAGACAGACGGCTAACTGCATGTCCCCAAACATACATACATCCAATGTGATTAAGAACTATCTTCAGTGTAAAGAAGAGCAAGGAGTTCTGGAAGTAATGGTTTGCCCCCCACAGAGCCATGATCTCAACATCATCGATTCTGTCTGGGATTACATGAAGAGACAGAAGATCTGTGTTTAGTTCTCCAAGATGTTTGGAACATCCTACCTGTTTTGTTCCTACAAAAACTTTGTGCAAGTGTTACTGGAATAATTTATGTTTTGAAGGCAAAGGGTGGTCTCACCAAATATTGTTTTGATTTAGTTTTCTCTTCTGTTCATTTACTTTTCATTTTGTTAATTGATAAAAAATAAATTATTAACACTTCTATTTCTAAAAGCATTTTTCATTTACAATTTTTTTTACACCTGCTTAAAACTTTTGCACAGTATGCAGTAGTGTGTGTATATACAGTGCTCAGCATAAATGAGTACACCCCTATTGAAAAGTAAGATTTTAATCAATATTTTAATGAACAAAATAACAATTTCCAAAATATTGACAAAACTGCATTTTATAGAGCATATGTTTAGCTCATTACATGAAATTAAGGTAATAATGTAGCTAAAGGGAACAAAATCTTCAGTTTTACTCAAATAAGAGTAAAAAAAAGTGAATACACCTATCAACAAAATCTAGTATTTTGTATGACTTCCATGATTTGTAAGGACAACACCAAGTCTTCTAGGCATGGAATGACTAATTTGGCGACATATTGCAACGTTTATCTTTTTCCATTCTTCCAAAACAACCTCTTTAAGGCCCCATTCACACAGGGGCGGCACGACGCGGCACGACTTCTGGGGGCGACCTCGGCGGCGCGATCTCAAGATGACTTGAGATCGCGCCGAGTCGCCTGACGAGTCGCCCCTGTGTGAACCGGGCCTTAGGGTCTGAATGCTGGATGTTAGATGATGCTCAACTTGTCTCTCCAGAATTCCCCATAGGTGTTCAATTGGGTTCAGATCAGGAGTAATACTTGGCCACTAAATCACTTTCACCCTGTTCTTCTTCAGAAATGCAACAGTGACCATAGTTGTGTGTTTTGGATCATTGTCATATTGGAAAAGTGCACGATGACCAAGGGCATGGTATGATGGAAGCATCTTCTCTTTCAATATAGAGCAGTTCATCTGTGAATTCATGAAACTAGGGATGAGCGGAACACACCCCAGTTCAGTTCGCACCAGAACATGCGAACAGGCAATAAATTAGTTCGAACATCCGAACCCTGTTAAAGTCTATGGGACACGAACATGAAAAATCAAAAGTGCTAATTTTAAAGGCTTATATGCAAGTTATTGTCATAAAAAGTGTTTGGGGACCCGGGTCCTGCCCCAGGGGACATGTATCAATGCAAAAAAAAGTTTTAAAACTGCAGTTTTTTCGGGAGCAGTGATTTTAATAATGCTTAAAGTGAAACAATAAAAGTGAAATATTCCTTTAAATTTCATACCTAGGGTGCGTGTATAGTATGCCTGTAAAGCAGCGCTTGTTTCCCATGCTTAGAACAGTCTCTGCACAAAATGTAATTTCTGAAGGAAAAAAAGTAATTTAAAAGTACTCGCGGCTGTAATGAATTGCCGGTTCTGGCAATACAGAGAAAAGTCATTAAAAATCATTGATAAAAAAAAATGTGTGGGGGTCCCCCCAAATTCAATTACCAGGCCCTTCAGGTCTGGTATGGATTTTAAGGGGAACTCCGCGCCAAATTAACAAAAAAATGGCGTGGAGTTCGCCCCAAAAATCCAAACCAGACCCTTATCCGAGCACGCAACCTGGCAGGCTGCAGGAAAAGAGGGGGGGACGAGAGAGCGCCCCCCCTCCTGAACCGTACCAGGCCACGTACCCTCAACATGGGGAGGATGTCCCCATGTTAATGGGGACAAGGGCCTCATCCCCACAACCCTTGCCCGGTGGTTGTGGGGGTCTGCGGGCGGGGGGCTTATGGGAATCTGGAAGACCCCTTTAACAAAGGGGACCCCCAGATCCTGGCCCCCCTATGTGAATTGGTAACGGGGTACATTGTACCCCTACCATTTCAGAAAGAAAGTATAAAAAATTGTAAAAAAAACACACAGACACAGTTGGGATAAGTCCTTTATTAAAAAAAAAAAAGAATAAAAAAAAAGACTCCAGCGGTGGTAATCCACACTCGATCTCCAGTCCAGCGATGTCAGTATCCTGCGATGGATGACCTCTCCAGGCTCCAGCGAGGATGAACAGCACACGATCCTCTCTTCACTTGAGTGGAGACACCCTGGGAAAGACGCCGCCGAAGCCTGACCCGGGTCCCCAAACACTTTTTATGACAATAACTTGCATATAAGCCTTTAAAATTAGCACTTTAGATTTCTCCCATAGACTTTTACAGGGTGTTCCGCGGCTTTTCGAATTTGCCGCAAACACCCCAAATTGTTCGCTGTTCGCCGAATGGGCGAACAGGCAATGTTCGAGTTGAACATGAGTTTGACTCGAACTCGAAGCTCATCCCTACATGAAACCATCAATGAAATGCAGCTCCCCGACACCAGCAGCACTCATGCAGACCCACAGAAGAACATTGCCACCACCATGTTTCACTGTAGGCACCATGCATTTTTCTTTGTACTCCTTGCCTTTGCGACACCATACAGTTTTGAAGCCATCAGTTACAAAAAGATTTATCTTGGTCTCATCACTCCAGAGTACAGAGTCCCAGTAGTCTCATTGTCAGCATGGGCTTTTTTGTGCATACTGTATGCTTTACGAGAGGCTTCCTTCATGGACGACACCCATGCATGCCATTCCTCTGCGGTGTACACCATTTTGTGTAACGGGAAACAATCCTCCCAGTTTGGCTTTCTACCTCTTTAGCTAACTGCATATATATGTGTGTGCTCATTTAGTTGTAAATTTTACAATTCTTTAAGTTTTATTTTTTTAGTTGCTTATAATTAAATTGTATTAACCACTTAAGCCCCGGACCAATACGCAGCATAATGACCAGGCCCCTTTTTGCGATTCGGCACTGCATCGCTTTAACTGACAATTGCGCGGTCGTGCGACGTGGCTCCCAAACAAAATTGGCGTCCTTCTTTTCCCACAAATAGAGCTTTCCTTTGGTGGTATTTGATCACCTCTGTGGTTTTAATTTTTTGCGCTATAAACAAAAATAGAGCGACAATTTTGAAAAAAATGACATATTTTTGACTTTTTGCTATAATAAATATCCCCAAAAAATATATAAAAAAACATTATTTTTCCTCAGTTTAGGCCGATACGTATTCTTCTACATATTTTTGGTAAAAAAAATTGCAATCGCCGTTTATTGATTGGTTTGCGCAAAAATGATAGCGTTTACAAAATAGGGGATAGTTTTAAGGCATTTTTATTAATTATTTTTTTCTACTAGTAATGGCGGCGATCAGAGATTTATTTTTTGTGACTGCGACATTATGGCGGACACATCGGACACTTTTGACACATTTTTGGGACCATTGTAATTTTTACAGCGATCAGTGCAATAAAAATGCACTGGTTACTGTAAAAATTACACTGACAGTGAAGGGGTTATACACTAGGGGCACTGGAGGGGTTGAGTGTGCATAGGGGCGTGTTTCTAACTGAGGGGGGGCGGAGATCGCTGACATTGTCAGTAGGGGAGCGGGGAGATGTTGTGTTTACACTAACATCTCCCCGCTCCATGCCTCCATGAGACGATCACGGTGATTCCCGCGGCGATCGAGTCTGCGGGACCCGCGGTACGACTCACGGGGAAGGTAGGGGGGTCACGAGCATCCCGCCGGCGGCACCCGCGCGACCCTGACGTCGGCAGTTAAAGTGCCACGTACAGGTACGTGATTGTGCCTGTACGAGCCATTCTGCCGACGAATATATACAGTGAGCGGTCCTTAACCACTTGCCGCCCGCCCTATAGCGTATTGACGGCGGCAAATTGGTTCTAAAATCCTGACTGGACATCATACGACGTCCTCAGGATTTTGAGCCGCTGCGCGCCCCCGGGGGCGCGCATCGCGGCGATCGTTGCTGCGGGATGTCAGTCTGACACCCCGCAACACTGATCTAGGTAAAGAGTCTCAGACGGAGACTCTTTTCCACGTGATCAGCTGTGTCCAATCACGGCTGATCACGATGTAAACAGGAAAAGCCGGTCATCGGCTTTTCCTCACTCGCGTCTGTCAGACGCGAGTAGAGGAGAGCTGATCGGCTGCTCCTCTGACAGGGGGGGTTTGTGCTGATCCATTATCAGCGCAGCCCCCCCAAAGATGCCCACACTGGACCACCAGGGATGCCACTAGACCACCAGGGATGCCAGGGATGCCCACCTTAAAGGTATGCCACCCTAGACCACCAGGGATGCAAATTAGAAATGGCTAATGGATGCCAATCAGTGCCCACAATGGATGCCAATCAGTGTCCACAATGGGCACCACTGATTGGCAGGCATTATTGTTTGGCACTGATTGGCATCCATTAGTAAAACACATTGCAGTACAGTGCCACCTATCAGTGCCCATCCATGCCACCTATCAGTGCCCATCCATGCCCATCTGTGCCACCTATCAGTGCCCATCCATGCCGCCTATCAGTGCCCATCCGTGTCGCCTATCCATGCCGCTTCATGCCGCCTATCTGTGCCCATCCGTGCCGCCTATCTGTGCCCATCGGTGCCCATCCGTGCCGCCTATCTGTGCCCATCCGTGCCGCCTATAGGTGCCCATCCGTGCTGCCTATAGGTGCCCCTCCATGCCGCCTATCGGTGCCCATCCGTGCCGCCTATCGGTGCCCATCCGTGCCGCCTCATCGGTGCCCATCAGTGCAGCCCCATCAGTGCCCATCAGTGAAGGAGAAAACGTACGTTTTTTTTTCAAAATTTTCGGTCTTTTTTTTTTTTTTTTGCAGAAAATAAAAATCGCAGAGGTGATCAAATACCACCAAAAGAAAGCTCTATTTGTGGGATCAAAATGATAAAAATTTAGTTTGGGTACAGTGTAGCATGACCGCGCAATTGTCATTCAAAGTGCAACAGCGCAGAAAGCTGAAAATTGGTCTGGGCAGGAAGGTGTTTAAGTGCCCAGTATGGAAGTGGTTAAGTGGTTAATTTGCGCATCTTGGAGGATATTTATATTGAATATTTTGGAATAGAGTGCTCCACAAATATTTTTAATTATGTTGGTATACATTGAATGCATTTAGCATATTAGTCTCTAATGGATGCTTATTGTTAATTTTTCACTAGATGGCCCTGGGAGCAAGCTGGGTGGATTTAAGCACTTTAGATGACATTTATATATTTGGTCCAATCGTGACGATCCTCCCGGGTCTCTAAGTGTAGTTATTGGCATGGTAACGGCATGTGTGCATGCCCCTGATGATGTCACGTATGCCAAAACACGTCGGACGGGGCTACACACACACAATACACGCATGTAGGCCATATCGCTTCCTGGATTATTGAACAGTTATATCTACACGCATGTTTTAAAGCTTTCATGTGAGTGTTCACTTCTCCTATTTTAAAATAAATTACCCTAAACAGTATGATGCTATGTTGGCTACTTTTTTACTTTCATGCCTGGTGATCTGAGATCCATTCATCCATTTCTATGGTGCCATTTATTTTAACACAGGGGAGGATGCTCCAATGATTGGGATCTCCGGCTTTGTGTATTGTAAACAAAGCGCAGTAGACTGCTCTTATTAGGGGGTCACATGTCCTATGGTGAGTGCGGTGTGAAATCACTGCCTGGTGACACCTCTGCTATTTTTTTCAACACTTTCACAGCATGTGTCTTGAGTGCTTTGAAGTACCTATATGGAGCTGTATTTATGTGGACTTTATTGGGTTCAATAATAATTTTCATGTATTATTTAGTGCTGCACTATTCTTTTTATACATGTAGCAGGGTGTTCCCCTTTAATGCAAGAGACTACATTACCCAGAACCCCATTCGGCAATGTTCTGCCGCAGAGACTCATGGGAGGGGTTATAAAAGGAGGAGGCGAGTCTGGGCTCGGTCTCTTTGGGACACGAGACTTCAGAGACTGATCCTCCTGTGCGGACGTGTCGGAGTGCAGGGCCTGAAGCCTGAGGCCTTGCGCAGCACCAAAGAGCCTTCCACCCCTCTGCGAGCCTGGGTGGCATCTGACTTCGCTCGACTACAGCCTTGTTGGATCGGGGACCCGATCGCTGAAGAGACGGAGTGTGTGTGTGAGAACACAACAGGTGGAAGTTCCCGGACTGGGACCGTAGTCCGGGCGGGTGAGAGGGCATATGCCCAACCGATATACTGTTACTGCTTCTAGGCCTATAGACTGCCGTGGCCTATGAGTTGTTCTTAGTGCTCTTATTGAAGATTCCCCTTGTTAGAACTAAATCTACCGTTCGCATAGTCAAGTTCTACTCCATCTTTACCTACCCCATTGGATTACAAAGTTTGTACTCTATTAATGTGCACCACCGTTAAAGACCTGCCGGTAAAGAAAAAAAAGAACTAAGTTATAGATACTAAAACCAGGCCTGGTGGGGTTTCTAGGGTGGTTTGGTTACTGCGCCACAGGGCACTTAGCTAACGGTCGCCCGCGTGGCGCACTTGTTATGTGTTAACCCTATAGTGTGTTAGTGTGGCTAGGCTTTACATTACAAATAATTATTCTGTAAACTGTTATTGATGTTATCTTCTTTTCCTTTACCAAGAGCTTAAGTAAAATCTTACATTTATTTAAATTCAGTATTGTTTCAGTGCTCAGTTATTCATACAGTAATAGACATACAATTTACTGTCAGTACTAGCTGTGCCAGTAGGGGGTAGGGCATATTGCCGGGGGTTGGCGGAGCTGTATTCAGGGCCCAAACTAAATCAGCGGCCTTCTTAGTTGGAGGTATCGCTACATACAATACTGTATATATGTAAAGCGCTGTATAACTTGACAGTGCTATATAAGTACCTGAACTTATAATAAAGTTTTCACATAATGGAGACAAAAGAGCTGACATTACAAATAAAGTGTGTGTGTGTGTGTGTGTGGGGGGGGGGTTGGGCTCGCTCTTCCACCCCCCTTTCCAGGCCTGCTGGACTGTATGCTCAGATAAGGGCGTGTTAGTGATTTTCGGTGGCAGACACACATTTTTTTTATGTTTTGGACATGGGGTTCCCCCTCAAATCCATGGCAGACTGAAGGGCCCATGCTCTTTTTACTTTCTTTCTGTGCATGCAATTAGATCTTTGGCCTGTAGTGTGTGAATTGATGGACATAGCCAAGGGCTAACACAGTTGGAGAGAGATGGGTGTGTCCTTTATTGGGTGTGTGTAGGCATGCTCAAAATCCAACCTCTGTTATATAAAGGACTGCAGTAGTCGGGCTTGCTTTGCCTGAGAAGAGGCCAAATTATGTGCTGTCTGTCCTCGCATATTACCGTATTTATCGGCGTATAACACGCACCGGCGTATAACACGCACCCCAAGTTTAGGAGGGAATTTTAAGGGAAAAAACTTTTAGGAGGGAAATTCAAGGAAAAAAAACTTACATTTAAATGCAGCATGCAGCCTTGCCCAGTGTCCATCTGCAGCCTTGCCCAGTGTCCATCTGTCCATCTGCAGCCGTGCCCAGTGTCCATCTGTCCATCTGCAGCCGTGCCCAGTGTCCATCTGTCCATCTGCAGCCTTGCCCAGTGTCCATCTGTCCATCTGCAGCCGTGCCCAGTGTCCATCTGTAGCCTTGCCCAGTGTCCATCTGTCCATCTGCAGCCGTGCCCAGTGTCCATCTGTCCATCTGCAGCCGTGCCCAGTGTCCATCTGTCCATCTGCAGCCGTGCCCAGTGTTCATCTGTCCATCTGCAGCCTTGCCCAGTGCCTTTGCGATCGTGTCAGTCCCGGTGGTTTTTAAAATTTGGCGCCGATTTCTGTGGAGAGGAGCGAGCGGGGCCGAGTGTACTTCGGCTGGACTCGGCTCCTCTCGCAGTTCCGCCCATCTCCACTGACTGCGCCGCTGATGGAGAAAGCCGAGTGTACTTCGCCTAGACTCGTGTCTGCTCACAGTCACAGGCAGGACTGCGAGAGGAGCCGAGACTTGGCGAAGTACACTCGGCTTTCTCCGTCAGCGGCGCAGTCAGAGATGGGCGGGACTGCGAGAGGAGCCGAGTAAAGCCGATTGTACTTCGGCTTTGGCTCCGCTCGCTCCTCTCGCTCGTTTTCAGCAGGGGAATTCGGAGTATCGGCGTATAACACGCATCCACGATTTTCCCCTGATTTTAAGGGGAAAAAAGTGTGTGTTATACGCCGATAAATACGGTATTTCCCTTCTTTTTTGAGGGGGTGATATTGTGCATTTTTTTTTTTGTGTTTGCTGTAATTGTTGTGCATTTGTTTCTCAAAAGTGGGTTTTTGTGGGTATGGATTCAATTTAGTGTGTATTTTTTCTGCCTGACCATGCGTTTGAGCATCTGCTGACTGTTATTGTTACTAACAAATGTCAATTGTTCTACTCTTATAACTCCTAACTTTGCTTAAAGTGGAGTTTCCACCAAAAATACAAAATAGCATTATTGTGCATATAATAGCCTAAAAAAAACATTTGGAAAAAAAAATATTTTTTTTACTCACCTTAAAGTGGTTGTAAACCCACTTATGCAACTTGCACCTACAGGTAAGCCTAGATTAAGGCTTACCTGTAGGTGCAAGAAATATCTCCTAAACCTACACGGTTTAGGAGATATTTGCCAAAAATTACATGTAGACAACGGCGCATTCACAGGGTTAATCCCATTCACAAATCCGGTTTAGCCGGATTTGACGGCTCCCGCGCGCATGCGCGGAATGACGTCTTCGCCGTTCCGGCCAATCACAGTGCCGGAGCGGAAGTAACCTTCCGGCTATCGCCGCAGCAATGGCTGCGGCTGGAGAGGGAGACGAGGACGGCTTCGGGGGACCGATCTAAGGTAAGTGATGCATAATGAGTTAGTATGCTAGTCATTCTAGCTCATTATGCCTTTGTCTTGCAGGTGGGTTTCAAAGAAATTTTTTTTTCCAGGATTTATAACCACTTTAACCACTTCAATACCATGCACTTATACAGCTTCCTGCCCAAGCCAATTTTGAGCTTTCAGCGCTGTCGCAATTTGAATGACAATTGCGCGGTCATGCTACACTGTACCCAAAAATTTTTTTATCATTTTGTTCCCACAAATAGAGCTTTCTTTTGGTGGTATTTGATCGCCTCTGCGATTTTTATTTTTTGCACAACAAATAAAAAAAGAGCGAAAGTTTTGAAAAAAACGATGTTTTTCTTTGTTTCTGTAATTTTTTTTTGTAAATAAGTACCTTTTCTACTTCAATGATGGGCAATGATAAGGCGGCACTGAAGGGCACTGATAAGGCGACACTGATGGGCACCGATGAGGTGGCACCAATGAGGTGGCACTGATGAGGTGGCACTGATGGGCACTGATGATGGACACTGATAGGCAGCACTGATGGGCACTGATATGTGGCACTGGTATGCGGCACTGATTGGCACTCATAGGCGGCACTGATTGGCACTCATAGGCGGCACTGATTGGCACTTATAGGCGGCACTGATGGGCACTTATAGGTGGCACTGATAGGTGGCACAGACGGCACTGATAGGTGGCACAGACGGGCACTGATAGGTGGGCATTTATGGGCACAGATGGGCACGGATGGGCACTGATAGGTGGCGCTGATGGACACTAGTAGGTGGCACTGATGGACACTGATGCCCAGCAATGCCAGCCACCACACATTGTGGTTGTGCCATCATAGTGCCAGTCAGTGCCCATTTGTGCTCTGTGCACTGACTGGCTCTTCCTGTTTACATCGTGATCAGCCGTCATTGGACACGGCTGATCACAAGGTAAAAAAGCCTCCGCCGGAGGCTTTTTACCGAGATCAGTGTAGCGGTGGGTCAGACTGACCCACCGCTCCACCGATCGCCGCAATGCGCGCCCCCCCCCGGGCGCGTGGCGGCTGTTATCCCGCAGGACGTCATATGACGTCCAGTTTGGATAACTGAACCACTTCCCGGACGTCAATATGCTATTGACTGGGCGGGAAGTGGTTAAAGTACCTGTTGCTATGCGGTCCCAGGAAATCTGCCTTCTGAATCACCTCAGATTCTGACATCATCTCCCTCAGCTCCCTACTGCTCCTGGGAAATGTGTGTCATAATTTCCCAGGATGCAGTGCGCTTCCCCTATGGCTAGAATCACTTGTCAATACAATCCAGGAAGTAAATGCTTGTGGGCTACATACCCACAAGCAAAATGAAAACTTCAGCAAAGATTTTTTTAAAGTCTCTTTATGCAGTAACTTGGCAGATCGGCGGCGGTTTTTAAAATAGTAAGTCATCTTATATGTACCACTGTATTGAATGCTGAAATAACATGCTTTTAAAAAATGAAAAATTTAATTGGAACCCCACTTTAAGCACATAGACGAAAATGCAGATTCCTGCTTACTATAATCAGAAATGTATCGTGGGAACGAGGAAAGGAAGGGGGGGTGCTATGCTGTAGTTTGTTTGTTGGTATGTTTTTTTTTTTTATTCCCTATTTGGTTTTTGAGAATCTTGCACCTAACAACAAATTGAAGGGTATTGGTGGGGTGGTGAGAGTTGATGTACCTTAAATGTGTTGCCTGGTTAATATTAGCTTTTTGTTCCCTGCTGTCCACAATGAAAGCTAAGTTGTGATCCCTTTTAGATTGTAAGCTTCCATGAGCAGCGCCCTTCTAAGCCTATTGTAATGTAGAACCATAAATACCATTTATTTTTGCACAAGTAAATTAATGTACCTAATTGTGTTGCTGCTGTCCAAATAAATGTAGAATATTGAACTATTTATGTATTTGTTGGATCAATAAAACTTTTTTTTACTTAAGAGCCCATTCACAAGTCGCGCGACATGAGAAAATCAATGTAAGTGAATGGGAGCCGTCTTAATGCATGCTCCGACTTCAAAAAAGGTTCCTGTACTGCTTCAATCCGACTTCTAGGCGACTTGTAGGCAACTTGTACCCATAGATTTCAATGGAACTTGCCTCCAAGTCGGATCCCCTGTCTTAACTGAAGCAACTTTCCAGGAAGTAAAAATAGTTTTACAGGCAAACCCCTCCCTCCCACAGAGCTGATTATTGTTTGATTGGCCACTGGAAAGTCACCTGTCCTAAAGGCGACTTGAAGTTGCCTTGTAAGTTGCCTGGAGTCGTGCTGTGATTCATGCTCAAGTCGTGTCCAAGTTGCCTCCCAAAGTCGCGCTGGAAGTCGTGTTGCCCCTGTGTGAATGGGCTCTAAGTGGAATATATTAACACCCATACAAATAGATAAAGCTATAATAGTCTACAAAATAAACATTTTACTCTGCACACATGCAAGGCATTAAATAAAAACAAAACAAAAAAAACACCCCCCCCGAAAAAAAATAACCTTTGAGGCCGGGTTCACACTGGTGCGACACAACACTTGTCCTACTTTGGATCCGACTTTGCACTGCGACTTGAAGCTGACATACGTCCGACTTTCAATGAACAGGGATCCGAATTGGATCCCCGCCAATACCAGGCACGGTGTTTGGTATGAATCTTGAGGGGGAACTCCACGGCAAATTTTAAATAAAAAACCGGCATGGATTCCCCCTCCAAGAGTATACCAGGCCCTTGGGCCAGGTATGGATTTTAAGGGGAACCCCCAACGCCGAAAAAACGGCGTGGGGTCCCCCCAAAATCCATACCAGACCCTCATCCGAGCACGCAGCCCGGCCGGTCAGGAAAGGGGGTGGGGACAAGCGTGTCGGTGACCACGCCCCATGCCTATATAAGTCGTTGCACACGGTATTACAGCGGGAGAGAGCATTGTGCAACATCGGAAGAAGAGAAGAGGGAAGAAGACGACGGAGAAGACCAGACCAACGCTAGCAAAAGAGCAGAAGATAGCGGAGGAGCCCGGCAGAAGAACCGGAGACCAGAAGAAGAGGCAGGAGAGCAGGAGAAGAATCAAAGAGCGAGAGAAGAAGCGGAAAGAGCGGAGAAGATGGAAGAGACCCCCGAAGTCGGAAGAAGACCCCCGGAGCTGCCTAATGAATTACTTTAAAAACCTGTCTAGTGCTATAGTGTGTTTTTTTTTTTATTGACACTTTTCCCCCAGGTTAATGGGTAGGGGTACGATATACCCCATACTCATTCACATAGGGTGGGGAGCTTGGATCTGGTGGCCCCCTTATCAAAGGGAGCTCTCGGATTCCAATAAGCCCCCTGGCCGCAGACCCCGACAACCATCGGCCAGGGTTGTTGGGTAGAGACCCTTGTCCTCATCAACATGGGGACAAGGTGCTTTGGAGTGGGGGGGCCGCAGTGCGCCCCTGCCCCAAAGCACCCACCCCCCATGTTGAGGGCATGCAGCCTGGTACTGTTCAGGAGGGGGGCCGCACACTCGTCCCCACCCCCTTTCCAGACCGGCCGGGCTGCGTGCTCGGATGAGGGTCTGGTATGGATTTTGGGGGGACCCTCATGCCGTTTTTTCAGCGTAGTGGGTTCCCCTTAAAATCCATACCAGACCCAAGAGCCTGGTATGCTCTTGGAGGGGCAACCCATGCCGTTTTTTTATTTAAAATTTGGCGTGGAGTTCCCCTTCAAGATCAGCAGAGCACAAGTCGCATGCCAAAGTCGGATCATGCCAGGCGGCGTTCCGACTTTGATCCGAGTTCAATGATAGTCAATGGGCTGAAATAGGATCAAAGTCGGACCAAAGTAGTACAGGGAGCATTTTCAAAGTCGGACCGACATGTGTCGGACCAGTTAAGATGGCTCCCATAGGGAAACCAGTGTGAACCTGGCCTAGCTCCAAAGCTGGATTTATTGGACCATTGAATTCAGCTGGTGGATAGGTAAGAGTGTTCGACATGTCAACCTCTGCCTTCATTTTTGAAATCACCAGTTGCAATCCCAGGAACACAAATAATTTGTAAATAATGTCAAATAGTTTCTGAATATATATATTTTGTTAATTGCTGCACCAACTAATGGCCCTATATAAATACTGTATATTACTAATAAAGTATATATACATATACACACACGCTGTCCCCCGACAATACATATACTGTGGCAGGGTGGCATGTGCAGGCACAATCATGTACATATATGTTATGATGCCTACTGGTGCTAAGGGGGTCGCTACATGTCTGTTGGTGTGCGCAGCATGCCCCTCGCAACTGCTGTGTCCACCGGACTGTGGCTCACGATATCGATCCGCTTTGAGCAGCCCTGGGCTTATGGGATTGCTATGCGATCACATGATCACAACGTCTACAAAGCTTTTATGAATTAATCTAATTTTTAACAGTTTTGCTTCCTATACTAGTGAGTTGTAATTGGCCCACAGTGATCACATATTATCTGGGCCTATCACATCACCCTGTACCATGTGATTAGCTTTAGCCAATCACAGATCAGTAGTAATCACAGCTGTCATGAATGAAACTCATGCATGACAATTCAAAGTATTGCTAGTACAAAGATTTTCATTATATCCCTAATCAAAATGTTAACATAAATAAACTGGACTCCCCTATCCAGAGTAGTACAGTGTCAATATGGTGATACACAAACAAGTGATGGCGCACAAAATCCACAGAAAATGTATTACCCAAAGCGATCAATATGGAAAATAGATGTAAAAAATTGTAAAAAATTATGAATAAATAAAATGAATAAAAACATCCATGAAAAAAATACAGTCTTTAAAAAGTCCTCTAAAGTCTGTATACACACCAACGGTGTATATAGGTGAAGCAGGGGTTAAATAGAAGCCACTGTGCACAGGGCTGCCTTCATAGATGAACAGAAACCATGTTCAGGGGTAGCTGGAGAAACAAGGAGAGAGGCGCCTCTAAGTGCAATAGTGTTGACAAAATTTTAATAGTAAATACACTGAATAAACTCACATTTAGGTAGATTAATATAGGCGTAGAAAAGAGGGGTACAGATGTCAGGATGACGGTCTTCAGCAGTAGGTCACAGAGGGTTCCTAGCTCTGCGGTGAATGGCAGGAGTGTCTCTGAAGATGGGGCAGCCGGCTCCTGTGGTTATTCAGAGCGAGGCCTGAAGCGCATATGTGGCCAGGCTGCGGGAGATGACATCATCAGAAATGAACGCGTTTCGTGAGCGCGCACACTTGCGATGTCCTGGCAAGTCGCGCTCCTTTATTAGCATGACATGAGGGCGGAAGTGGAGGGACGCCATATATAGGGGCAAGGATCAGGTGGTGGGTTGGATGGGGCGGGACTAGGAGATGATTGTGAATGGTAGGAGGAAGAATAGAGAGATCATGTGATCGGGATGAACGGGGTCAGTAGAAAAGAAGATATAACAAGGAAGGAGGATATAAAAAGGAAAAAGAAAAGGAGTATATATATATATTAATATATAGGAAGAAATGGAGACTGAAAGTGGGGATAGATCAATAAACGACAATAATAAAACGGACCACCATGGACCACGAAGATAATAGTAATAGTAAATGGAATTAATAGAAACGGAGCTAGGGGAATAAACAAGAAGACAAATTGTAAGATGTGTCTTCTTATAAAAGGGAGAAACTATAGATAAACCGTGACTAATGTTATCAGGCAATATGTGGAGCATGTTACATGTGAGATGTAACGTGCATAAATAAACCGAAAAAAGGGGGATTATAAATAATAAAACAGTGCTGATAATTGCAACTGTATGAATTAATTTAATAATAATAATTTAGTAAAGGGAAAAAGGATAAATCTGACAATTTTATGAAATCAATATAAAGTAATATAAATGAGGAGAGGGGAGAGGGGGTTATTATATGGGGGGGGGGGCGAGAAAAGAAAAGGAAGGGGGAAAGGAAAAACTAGAAACGGGGATAGGAGGGGAGGGGGGGAGGGATGGAGGAATGGAGGAAAGGAAAAAAGGGGATGTGACAGATGGGGAAAAAGAGAATTATATGCTATGCTGGTATGTACATAAAAAGTATGTGAGTGTTTTGGCCGTATGAATATAAACATATACATATATGTATATTAGTATACACGAGTGTACACATGACCTCATGCATAAAACTTTAAGTATACATTAGAGAATAATAATTTTTCAACGAAATAACAACGAAATGATTTTAACCATAAATATAGTAAAACTACATCAACTATTGGGATGTAGAATAAGATTAAATTAAATTCAATTGGAAGCACCATATAATCACATAGGCAACATATGGGCAATATGTCCGTATATGGTACAAACAGTAAGTTTATATATTTCAACAATAGAAAATGGAATCAATGCAATAAAATATCACCCAATGAATAAAAGATTAAAAATATGTAAAATTCTAAAAAAGGAATCTAATTGTACATACGGGCCTCTAAGATAATACAATAAATAATAAAAGACAGATAAGGTGAACATCAATAAAAAGAGGTGAGATGATGTTATTTATAAAATGGTGGAAATCTCAATCCCTTCATTTATACCACCAGGCGAGAGAACGTCTAAAGTGTAAATCCAAAAAGTTTCTCTGGCGCACAATTTTTTAAAACGTTCTGCTGCTGAAAGTGAGCGAGAGATCTGTTCAATCACCCAGACCTTTAGGCCACTAGTGGATTTATGGTGGGCTACACAGAAATGTCTGGGAACACTGTGGGGATCGGTGCCACCTTCGATCAACCTCCTGTGTTCCCCAAACCTATCTCGCAAAGCACGTATAGTGCGGCCCACGTACATAAGGCCGCAGGGGCAGCTAAGGCCATAAACCACAAACTCAGAAGAGCAGTTGTAAAACTCTTTGAGTGGATAAGTGTTACCCTTCATGGAGAAGGATTTTTGTCCATGATGAACATATTTGCATGTTTTGCATAGGGTTTTGTTACACCTATACATACCAACCAATGGTATAAGGACTAATGGGGTGGGAGTAAAGTCACGAGAGCGGATCTTACTGGGAGCCAATTTACTTTTAAGATTGGGTGCTCTACGATATGTGACTTTGGGGCGTGCAGGAATAATGGATTTAAGGACAGGATCCTGCAAAAGGATCTTCCAATGATTGGCCAGAATATTTTCCATCTTCCTAAATTCAAAATGGAAAGTGGTGGTGAAGCGGAGAGAATGATTCTCCGATTCGCGAGCCACTTTCGGGGGTTTTCCCTTCAAATAATATTGGAAGGCTTGATCAGTAAGACTATAAGGGTATCCTTTTTCGCAAATTTTTTTCTTGAGTAGCTTATTTTGGTCAATATAATCTACATCTCTGGTGCTGTTCTGCCTAAGTCGGCAGAACTGTCCTTTGGGGATATTGTCAATCCACTTAGGGAAATGGCAACTTTTATGATGCAGATAGGAGTTGCCAGCTGTGGGTTTGACATAATTCTTAGAGATGATGGCTGAAGTCTCTTTATCAAAAGCCAACTCCAAGTCCAAAAAGGGTAAGGTGGTAGCGTCACTGGAAAAGATGAAAGATAGGCCAAAGGAATTGTTATTACAATGGTCTACAAAGAGTTGGATACTATCCACAGGACCGTCCCAAATAACAATAATATCATCAATGTAACGACCGAAAAAAACAATGTTACATGAGAATGGGTTATTATTGTTATAAATGTATTCTTTTCCCAGAACCCCATCGCTAGGTTGGCATAAGAGGGTGCAAAATTAGCGCCCAAAGCGGTTCCCCGTAACTGTAGGTAAAAATCATCATCAAATTTAAAATAAATATAGGTGGATTCCCATTTGTACACAGAGAGGAGTTCTAGGAGGTGAGTCCCATCTCTAATGTATGAATCCAATTACTGAACAATGGGCTGGAGAAATTGGTCTACATATAAACTAAGCCCTGTGGTGATGCTGTCCATCGCAGCCACTATAGGTCTCCCTGGAGGATTGTCCAGGCTGTTACGCACTTTGGGGAGGTGGTAGAAGTAAGGAATATGATAAAAATTCTTTAAAAAATAGCATATAATTCTCTTTTTTCCCATCTGTCACATCCCCTTTTTTCCTTTCCATCCATCCTCCTCTTGCAAAAGAGCTACCAAGAAGTTAGTGGAGGGGCCGGCAGAAGGACAACGGAGAGCCGGACGAGACGACGGAGAAGACCGGGCCTCCGCTAGCAAAAGAGCTAAAAAGAAGTTAGCGGAGGCCCGGCGGAAGAAAGAACCGGAGAGCGGGAGAAGAACCGGAGAGCGGGAGAAGAACCGGAGAGCGGGAGAAGAAGAAGGCGACGGAGAAGACTGGGCCTCCGCTAGCAAAAGAGCTAAAAAGAAGTTAGCGGAGGCCCGGCAGAAGAAAGAACCGGAGAACGCGGCGACGACACCGGAGACCCCCGAAGTCGGAAGAAGACCTCCGGAGCGGTGCAATAAAATACTTTTAAAAACTGTGTTGTGTTTTTATTTCCATTTATTTTCCACCAGGTGAATGGGTAGGGGTACGATGTACCCCATACTCATTCACATAGGGTGGGGGGGCCGGGATCTGGGGGCCCCCTTATTAAAGGGGGCTCCCAGGTTCCGATAAGCCTCCCGCCCGCAGACCCCGACAACCAACGGCCAGGGTTGTCAGGAAGAGGCCCTGTCCTCATCAACATGGGGGCAGGGTGCTCTGGGGTGGGGGGGCCGCAGGTCGCCCCCTGCCCCAGAGCACCAAACCCCCCATGTTGAGGGCATGTGGCCTGGTACGGTTCAGGAGGGAGGGGGGGGCGCTCTCTCGTCCCCCCTCTTCCCCTGCGGCCTGCCAGGTTGCGTGCTCAGATAAGGGTCTGGTTTGGATCTTGAGGGGGACCCCCACGCCGTTTTTTCGGCGTAGGGCTCCCCTTCAAATCCAGACCAGACCCAAGGGCCTAGTATGCTCCTGGAGGGGGAACACACGCCGTTTTTTTCTTTAAAAATTGGCGTGGAGTTCCCGCTCAGGATTCATACCAAACGCAGTGCCTGGTATTGGCGGGAATCCACGTCGGATCCCCGCCTATCGGCAATGCGTGTCGCTCATCGTGAAAGGAAAATTTTTTCCTTTCCCGATGACGAGACAGCTCGGCGCTGGCTCTCGCGACGGAGCTCATAGGGTGTCAATATCGCCGCTAGAAGTGGCGAGATTGACACAATATCGGCGGCACCTACTGTAGTTTTACCAGAACAAGCGCTCCCGTCTCATACATGGACGTTTTTCATGACGAGAAAAACGACGATGTAAAAAACAACGTGAAAAATTGGAGCATGTTCCAATTTTTTTCCTCAAGATTCTCTGCGTTTTTCTCGTCAGGAAAACTGCTGGAAAGCCCACACACGATCATTTTTAATGACCATTTTAAAAAATGTAATTTTTCTTGTCATTAAAAACGGTCGTGTGTACGCGCCATTAGTTGTTTCAGTTAGGTGCAATTGGGAGTCTCAAGCCTCGTACACACGAAGGAGTTTCTCGGCAAAAACCAGCAAGAAACTTGCTGGCAGAGATTTTTTGCCGAGAAATTCGTTCGTGTGTATGGTTTCTCGTCAAGAAAAGCGGCAAGAATCTCGACGAGAAAATAGAGATCCTGCTCTCTATTTTCTCGTCGAGATTCTCGTCAGCCTGTTTCTCGACGAGAAAATTGTGTGTGTGTACACTTACCTGTTCGCCGGGAAGCCCGCGCATGCTCGAAATGACTTCGACGCATGCGCAGTAGCTTCCTAGGCATAGGTAGGGTGAACCAAGATGGCGGCGACGGCATCGAATGTGACGAGCACATGCTCGTCTTATTCGATGACGTCACCGCGTTCGCTCCATTCAAAGAACCGCGGGTTCTTTGAATCGAGCGTGTGTACACTCGGCCGGGACAAGTTTCTTGTCCAAGAATCTCGTCGAAAAAAACAACATGTTTTTTTCGACGAGAATCTCGGCCGTGTGTACGAGGCTTCACATCTATTGCTTCTCCTTGTTCTTAGTAAATGAACCCAATGGTGTCTAAAATGACCATGTACAAAATCCTAGGAAAAGTTGTTCATGTGCAGAGAACTGATTCATCCTGTCCTGTGTAGGGCTATTCCTCCTCCTTAGCAATTAATAGCAGAATAGGTACGGCTATGCTTTTTAATTTGCATGATCTAATGGAGGGGAGGAGCAACGACAAAAAATTTTTTAAGGTTGCTGAGTACCTGAGATTTTCCTTGATTGTATAATAAATGATCTCACTTAAAAATTTTTTTAAATAAAATTGATTGATTATATTTCATTATTTTCAAAAGAAATTCATTTTAGAAGAATTTTCTGCTTTTTAATTACACTGGCTATTATCTTTGACCGGTAAATTGATTTTCTCGATAATGAAATTACACAGATGATGGACACAGCTTAAAGTCAGTTGATTGTATAACTGGACAGAAGCTTGAGCATGCAGCAATTTCCTCTTTTAGTTAACTAATTTGCTGTAGCAAATCAAATTAGTCACGGCAAATGTAAGTGGCTTTAAATGACATTGTGGAAATGTTACATCAACTTAATTGAGCCAGCATGGTCGGGCTGTGGGAATTAAATGAGCTTTTTCTGTAAACACATATATGTTTAGTGCACGGAGGGTCACTAAACGCTTTTTAGTGATGCACTGCTTTCAGTATCTCCTGTGGTTATCCACTTCTCATTGTAACCCGAGGAAGTTTATGAGCTTCTAACTTAACAAAATCAAAAGTCACAGTTTTGTAATCTGATTAGTGTGTTTAGAATAATTTATATTAGCAAATTGAAACAGTCCAAGAAAATATGACGAAATATATATTGATGGAGATGGATTATGCAAATTTTGTAATATATACAAGTTCAAGTTGATCTCCAACCCTCTGCACCTGCTCTATATTTTTTAGTTGGAAAAACAAATCTACCCTAACTACATAGCTGTCTAGTGACACATCAGGCTCTTTGTCTTCTTTATTCTGTAGAGTGGGAAATTCTACTCTGCAGTACCCATGTTTCCTCTTGGTTGCTACAGATGTCCACAGATGCTACAGATGCTACATGTGGACCCCCCATCCCCAGTTTTCACTAGTGCAACTATCTCCCCTATCCACAGCTCTCACCTGTGCACTCAACTTCTCTTTCTCCATCCACAGTTCTAACCTGTGGAACCACCCCCCCCCTAGCTGCAGCTCTTGTCTATGCACTCAAACACCCCCCCCCCCACCCACACAGCTCTCACCTCTGTACCGCCCTTACCAATCCAAATGGGAGAACATTTAGTACACAAGCTCTGTCACTGTGGTTTCAGGTAATAAATTAGGGATTTTAGTTAACATTTTTCTTAAAAAGGATCTTCCCCATTATCTTAAAAAAATACATCAAAGGCATCTCTACAAACAGGATCTTATAGCTTGTTTTTCTTTTCCTCCCCATTCTTCTCATACTGACAATTTCCACTGAGGGCAGATGTATCCATCTCCCTTTACTTCCTGGAACTCTGCCTAAAACTTTGGGTCTGCCTCATGAAATAGTTCAAATGTTCTGAGGAGGAAGGCATTGGTGATGTAGCCTTCGCAGAATGCAGCTGTAAGGCCGGGTTACATCACCAGTGTCTTTTTCAGCCAGGAAGTGGCAAAACAATAATTGTGATTAAAGCCTCGTACACACGGGCGGGAATTCCGTCAAAAAAAAAAAAGGGGGTTTTCTCGACGGAATTCCTGGCAAGCTTGTCTTGCCAAGCCCTGTGTACATACGCGCCATTTAAAAGAACCGCCGTTCTTTTGAATGGCAAGAACGCGGTGACGTCATCGACTATGACGAGCCTGTGCTCGTCACATCCTATGCCGTCGCCGCCATCTTGCTACACCCTATACTACCCTTGTATGCTACCGCGCATGCGTCAAAGTCCTTTCGAGCATGCGCTGGTTTACCATGGACAGGTAAGCATACACACTCAAGGTTTTCCCGACGAGAATCCCGATGAGAAAATAGAGAGCAGGTTCTCTATTTTTCTCGTCGAGATTCCCGGCAGTTTTCCTGACGAGAAACCATACACACGACCGGTTTTCTCGTCAAAAAGCTCTCCCAGCAGTTTTCTTGCCGAGAAAACCGGTCGTGTGTACAGGGCTTCAGAGCAAAAACATTTTTGTATAATATGACTTCACAGAGGAAGCAGGAGTTGGAGCCTGTCAAAAAAAGTTCCACCCCCCCATCCAAAAACCCCCACAGCAAATGAGTTAGAAGTGGGGGGGGGGGAGCGGGATACAGCAGTATATTCACTTTTGAGTGAAGGTCTGCATTAATGCTTTAAGCTGTAATCATGTAATAGCATCAATTAGCACTCTAAGCTTAACTTACAACATTATGCATATTATACATTTTAATTTTACCACTGACCACTTATCACATGTTTCTCATCCCATACATCATGCATCACAAATGTTTGATGACCTGCAGATGATTCTGATGCTTAATCCTAATAAATCATAATGGGTTATAGTTTTGTAATAATTTTATTAAAGTGAATTAAAGGGGTTGTAAAGGGTAATTTTTTTTTTAAATAACAAAATGTCATACTTACCTCCTCTGTGCAAGGGTTTTGTATAGGGGGACCGTGATTCTCCTCTTCTGCTGTCCCCCAGCAGTGCTCCTGGCTCCTCCTCTTATTGAGTGCCCCCACGGAGAGCCGCATTCCCTGGGGGTACTCGTGCGGTCACGCTCACGAGTCCTGCTGCTGCGTCCATTGACGAATGTAGGACTCGGCTCCGCCCCACGGTGCCAGCATCATTGGATTTGATTGACAGCAATCTATCCAATCAAGAGCCGAGAACCCTGGGCAGAGGAAGAGTGTGTCTCCGCCGTGGGAAATTCCAGGGCTCAGGTAAGTAAAATGGGGGGGCCAGACATTGCCAGGTGTTTTTCACCTTATAGCATAGGATGCATTAAGGTGAAAAAACACAAAGGTTTACAAGCCCTTTAATAAGATGAAACCTATGACATGAAAGGAACTCTCGGTAGAGATGAGACAGGGAGGTACTATGCCTTTATGAAGGAATTGGAAAGGGGGGCTAAAGGTGGAAAAGCTTTGATGTCACTTAAGGGTTCTACCCCCAGTGCACACCATGAGATGTAGTGACACTGGAATTGCTACAGTTGCTGCTATTTTATTGCATGTTCATGATACAGCCCATAGGCAGATTGGGACTGGAATTTAAGAAATGATTTACTAAAGGCAAATAGGCTGTTCATTTTGCAAGAGTATTTTCCTTTAGCTTAGAGAAGGAGATGAAAAGCTGCTGACATCATCACTAGGCTTCTGTGTATGCAATGCTGGCCGATCATGGCTGGTGGGAGGGGCTGGCAGGGGGCGGTAGTAATGCCCACATGTGAGCTGAGCCTCTATGTTTGAAAGAACTAAAATATAATGAAAGGGGTAGGCCAGGGACTGCAAGGCTGGGTAGGAAAGAGCTAGAAGTCCTCCCGCCAAGAAATACCTGAATTGCATAAGTGTAAAAACTTCAGGTATATAATATTTTTTATAAAGATCACAATATGCCCCTGACAATGCCTTCAAATGCTTTTCTCTCCAGAAGAATGGATCAATCTTTTCTCAAGCATCAGGCAGGAATAACATTTAATTTTTGGACAGAGATACTAAATGAAGAAGTCCTGTATGGCCTGAAATGAAGGTGTTTTGCCATAGAAGTAAATTTAAATTTTTGCAACCCATCTGCTGCTTTGTTGGCATCTCTGTACATCCAGATCTTTGGTGCATATGTTGCCATTCACAAACCTTGTACCAACAGGCCCATGGATCTAGTCTGGGGTGAACTTTTTACCTTTCCAAGTATTTCCGAAGCTCTCCGGCGCCCCCCCACCTCTGGACACATGCAGTATTGCATGCCATAGAAGTCAATGCGGAACAAATTATTTTAGTTTCCATTGACTTCTATGGGGAAACTCGCTTTAATATGCGAGTGCTTTGGATTACGAGCATTCTCCTGGAACGAATTATGCTCATAATCCAAGGTTCCACTGTGTGTATATATATATATATATATATATATATATATATATATATATATATATATATACTGTTTCTGTAAATTTTGATGTTTTAGGAACTTATTTATGTAAATAAAGTAATTGAAAGGTCCATTTTAGTTTCCGTGTTTCAAGCTGACATAGCTTAAAAAAGATAGCTGGGCCACAAATTTAAAATCTGCCACTAAAAATTGGCCTTAAAAAAAAAAACTAACAAAACCTTTCCATAAAAGTTCATCATTAAAACCTTAACAAACTGAATCTGTGATAATGTTACATCCTACAACTTCTCTGTTAATTAGCACAACTATTGATTTTATATTGAACAGACATCTAAGCACAACTGTTTTACCTCTTAGTCCTGGCTGGCTAATTTGCAGGTAAAACTCCACTTAAGTGGTTGATCTATCCATTTAATCTGTCACTCTATATCCATTAACCTCAGTTTCTGCTGTTGCACAAACACGATTTCCTACAGATCACTGGCTCAAACAAGAAGCCTAAATGAAATACCTCAAATTAAGTTTAGATTGATTTACATCTGAAGCCAATGAACCGGTAACAGTTCTGGAGTGCATGACTATGTACAAAACAAACAGTGCAGCCATATCAAAAGAGGAGACACAAACCGGCCAAGTAAAGTCTTTATTACTTTGTTTGTTAAAGATAATTTGAATTCGTTTGAGAAAAAAAAATGCAATTGCTATGTGAACAACTTTTGAAATGACATTCATTAATTAAATGAAATGTAAATATACAGTATTGTATACATCTAAAACTAATACCATTAAGTATGTGAACCCTGTTTCTGGTTACATGTAAGATGACCCTCATCTTGCAGCAATTACACCTGCTTTTGTAGCATCTGGACAACAGGAGATCCAAGGTGAGAGTTTTGATCAGGGCCCTGAAGTTCTTAGCATTTTGGCATACCTTTATTTTTAGGAAAATGGGGAAGGGTTAGAATTTCTTCCTGTATTTTATTGCTGTCTGTGTCTGAGAAAAGAAATACAATTCTGTATTAAACCATTGCTTGTTTTAATTGAATATCAGGCAATCACATTTCTTTACAAGTTAACTTGACACAGGATTGGCTGGCTCACCTTCTAGGGGAGAGTACTTGGTAAATTGTCTAGGGTGTAATACCAACCTACCTACCTAAGCATTTAAAGACATGTTAATATAAACAAAATTGCCAAAATTTGCCATACTATGTGGGTATTCTACTCCATTGACATGTACAATATTTAAGCGATAAGCCAACAAGCGTGTAGTCGAAAATCTTAAAATAATAACTCTAAAACTCCAAAAAACTTTCTAGGCATTAGTGGAGTTGATAAGTTTTTTTTAATATATTCTAAAAAAAAATCTGAACTACTTACAGTATAATTTGTCCTCACTTAAAATAATAAATCTTATTAGATAACCCATCATTTAGGCCCCTTTCACACTGGGGCGTTTTTCATGCGGTTTAGCGCTAATATTAGCGCTATTATACCACATTAAAAAATCATGCCCTTTAGCCTTCAATGTGAAAGCCCGAAGGCTTTCACACTGAAGCGATGCGCTAGCAGGACCGCTCCAAAAGTCCTGCTAGCCGCTCCTTTACCGCGGTCTCCCATTGAAATCAATAGGACAGTGCGGTAATACCGCCCGCAAACCGCGGCAATAGCCGCGGTTTGCGGGCGGTATTAACCCTTTTTCGGCCGCTAGCGGGGGTTAAATTCACCCCCTAGCGACCGCATACCGCGGTAAGAACGACGGTATAGCAGCGCTGAAAATCGTGCTGCTATACCGCCACCGCTCCTGCCCGCCCCAGTGTGAAAGGGGCCTTAAAGAACTATGTACAGTATCCTTAATGTCTCAAAACAACCAATCATGGTAAACTATCCCATGTAAAAGACTGATGTTTAAATGTGATTGAGTAATTGATATGGGGCAACAGAGATAGCTGTTATATAAACCCATCTCTGCATACTATTGGAAGATATAGATGAATAGAAGCCCAACACCAAAAATCTCCTCCTTCTAAAGCCCTGTACACACGATCGGATTTCCTATGGTTTTTAAACTGATGGATTTCTTTTTCGTACATCACGGGACACAGAGCGACTTAGTCATTACTAATGGGTTATATAGATACCTTCAGGTGCTGGCACTGGCAACTTCCAAAACCGGAAGTACCCTCCCCTATATAAGCCCCTCCCATCCGGGAGCACCTCAGTTTTTTGCCAGTGTCTAAGGTGTTGGCCAAAGAGTAACATGTGTTTTCACTGGGCTTGCGTACAGGTTCTTTTACGGGCCTTAGTAAGCTGTTCCGGATCCGACCAATAAAGCTTCATAGCTAAACGGTCGGTACCCGGGCCTTGCAGCAGAAGAGCAAGGTTTTGCCTGTAATTCCTCTCTTAGGAGGGCTGGACCCTGGGATCCAGAGCTCTGGTCATACCCACGACCAAGATGTTGTCTGTGCAGGGTGCTATACAGGTCCAGGGGAGTGGAATCCTTGGGAACCCGGTCCCTGAAGGTTTAATTACAATGCCTGCCGTGATAGGTGAAGTTTGGGCTTCTGTGGACCAAACAAAGTCCTGCGGCGGGGAACAGGTAAGTGGGGGCCCCCAGGAACTTGGTTCTATTGGGGGACCCCCAAGCCTAATTTGTCTTTCTGTCTGTTACCTAACGGTATTCCCGCTAATATCTGTGTTTGCCTGTAACTACTGGAAAATGTAAAATTTTAATAGTAGTCAAGAAAAAAAAAAAAAAGAGACCGCGGTACCTGTGTTAAACCACTAGAGGCTGCTGTGGTCCATTTTTCTTGTCATGTGGATCTTTGGCTTTTTCAAGTCAAAAGATCCAGGCAGTTGGTAAGTTTCTCTGTGGGAATCCACTTCCTCTGCCCTGTTGCTGCGCTCATCCACCGCACAGGCCCTCCGGCAAAAAGGGCCCTGGCTCCTAGTCCCT
This sequence comes from Rana muscosa, assembly GCA_029206835.1. Classification (NCBI taxonomy): domain Eukaryota; kingdom Metazoa; phylum Chordata; class Amphibia; order Anura; family Ranidae; genus Rana; species Rana muscosa. The sequence continues at coordinate 114,718,899 of CM055116.1, forward strand.
GCTTGATTTCAAAAAAGAGCGCCAAAGGCGCACGGGCGCGGGCGCGTGCACGCGCCTCCTATGAAAGGAAAGGGGCGGGGCGGGTGGATGACGCTCGATGCACGCCGCGACGCTTCTGCGCATGTGCAGGCGTCCCAGCATGGATAAAAGACACAGTACAAGTGTCAGCTGGTTGCAAGCAGAGCTAGCAACAAACGGTGGCACACAGAGGCGGTTGATGCAGGCATCCCCATAGAAAGACACTTTAGTGGACACCAGCTGGTATATAGCAGCAACTGTGTTAGACTATTACCAGCAAAATTGGTGTATGACGACGGGAATACCTCAGCTTTGTGCTTAAAGGATATGTCGTCCAGACGCTCGGGAAATAAGTCTTCCAGGAAGCCAAAGGGGTCTCCATCGGGCTCTGAGGATTTTGGGCATGCTTGTACTGCACCAATCTCCCCTGAAAATTCAGAGGTCAGTAGCCGTAGGAACCCCGCAGGAGTACCTGGTGCTGCGGCTGTCCCCAGTCCACCTGCTCCTGTATATATAACAGAGGAGGTTTTTTCCTCAACTCTGGGAGGATTGGAAAAGAGATTAACAGCATTGATCGCTGCTTCGCTGTCACAGGGAAAGCGCGTCCGATCTCCGTCTCCTCCTTCAGAGTGCCTGTTAGTGGAGGAACAGTCCCACACAGAGATCGACCTACCTGAAGGGGATCAGGATGAGGTTGATTCGGTTATAGAGGGATCAACAGTGGAAGAACCTTTCTCAGCATCTCAGGCTGAAAGATTATGGGTTCAGTCTCTGACTAACATGGTCCGATCAGCATTTAAAATGCCTCTGGCGGAACCATCAACCACTACGGTTTCCTCGCTGGGGTCGCTGAAAGCTCCCCCGGCTGTCTGTTCCTTCCCAATCCACCCTTTATTGGAAGGGCTTATTTACCAGGATTGGGAGCATCCTGATAAAATATTTACTCCCCCCAAGAGATTTCCAGTGATCTATCCCATGGAGGATAAGTTCATAAAAAAATGGAGGGTCCCTACAGTGGACGCAGCCATCTCTTGTGTGAATAAATCACTGACATGTCCAGTAGATAATGTTCCAATGGTCAAAGACCCAATAGATAAAAAATTGGAGTCTTTGCTAAAATCTGCTTTCTCTACAGCAAGCATGGTGACACAACCTGCAGTAGCAACGATTGGAGTCTGCCAAGCAGTGAAAGATCAGTTGAAACAAGTCTTAAGGGACTTACCAGATCAGCAGGCTCTTGCCCTAGCTGACCTACCTAGAGCCTTGTGTTTTGCGGTGGACGCCATAAAGGATACAATCCAACAGGCCTCCCGCTTTACGCTGTCTGTAGTACATATGCGTAGGCTTCTATGGCTCAAAAACTGGTCTGCTGAAGCTCCCTGTAAGAAATTGCTGATTAGCTTCCCATTTCATGGAGAACGCTTATTTGGAGAAGATCTGGACAAGTATATCCAGAAAATTTCTGCCGGTAAAAGTACACTTTTGCCGGTTAAGAACAAGAGTAGAAGTCCTTCTTTTAAGAGGCCTACTTCTCCAGTCCCTGGCACATCGGCTGTGAAACAGTTCCGACGGCCTCCGCGGTCAAATTCAGGGGGCAGAAATCAGGGACAATCACAGGGTAACAAGAAACCCTGGGTCAAGAGAGGTACAAAACCTCCCCCCAAGTCATGAAGGGTTGCCCCCACTCAATCGGGTGGGGGGAAGACTTCAGTTGTTCACAGAGGCCTGGCAGGACACCATCAGAGACAGATGGGTGATCTCCGCAGTAAGTCTGGGATACAAGCTGGAGTTAAAAGACACTCCTCCTGCCCATTTTATGAGGTCAAACGTGCCAAGCGATCCCCAGAAGAGAGGATCCCTCCTTCTGGCACTAGAACAACTATTGCTCCAAGGTGTAATCATGAAGGTTCCCTTGGAAGAAAGCGGGTTTGGGTTTTACTCGAACCTTTTCACAGTCCCCAAACCAAATGGGGACGTGAGGCCCATATTAAATCTAAAAGGGCTAAACAAGTTCCTACATATCAGGACTTTTCGGATGGAGTCGATCCGATCGGTGGCCACCGCCCTACAAGGGCAGGAATGGTTAGCCTCGATCGACATAAAGGATGCTTATCTGCATATTCCCATCTTTCCGGCCCACCAGAAATTTCTACGCTTTGTAGTAGAAGGGCGCCATTTTCAGTTCAGAGCCTTACCTTTCGGTCTGGCCACAGCACCACGAGTGTTCACAAAAATTCTGGCCCCACTATTGGCCAATCTAAGAACACGGGGTGTAACGATAATGGCATATTTAGACGACCTGCTACTAATAGACCACTCAGTGGAAAAACTGGAAGTGGCTATTCACGAGACAATCAAGTATCTGGAATATCACGGTTGGATTATCAACCGAGACAAGTCAGCTCTAAGACCAGTCAAAAGTCTGGAATACTTGGGGCTAAGGCTGGATTCAAATCAGAGAAAGATTTTCTTACCTCCAGAGAAGGTGTCGTCTTTGAAAGATTTGACCCACTTAGTGGGTACAAAAAGAAAACCATCCATACGCCTGTGCATGAGGCTGCTGGGAAAAATGGTGGCTTCATTCGAAGCAGTACCCTACGGTCAATTCCATTCAAGGAACTTGCAGAGGGCCATACTGTCAGCCTGGAACAAAAAAGTTCAGGCTTTAGACTTACCAATGTCCCTGTCCCCTTCCGTTCGCAAGAGCCTCCATTGGTGGTTGGTGCCCCAGAATCTGGAAAAAGGGAAACCCTTCAGTCCGGTTTCTTGGAAGGTGGTCACTACAGATGCCAGCCTCATAGGCTGGGGGGCAGTACTGGAGCAATGGTCTCTCCAGGGTAAGTGGTCAGAAGCAGAGAAGGCCCTGCCCATCAATCTCTTAGAGATACGAGCAGCCCGGTATGCCCTAGTAGCATGGACATCCAAACTCCAAGGGTCCCCTGTCAGAATTCAATCAGACAATGCCACAGCAGTGGCATCTATCAATCACCAGGGTGGCACCAGGAGTCGTGCAGCCCAGAGGGAAGCGAATTGCATCCTGGAATGGGCAGAAAGATATGTCCCAGCCATATCCGCGGTTTTTATCCCAGGAATGGAGAATTGGAGAGCGGACTTTTTAAGTCGCCAGCAATTATGCCCGGGGGAATGGTCTCTTCACCCCGAGGTTTTCCAGGCAATATGCCAGCGGTGGGGAACACCGGATGTAGATCTGCTAGCATCCAGATTCAACGCAAAGGTGGACAGATTTGTGTCTCACACAAGGGATCCCCTAGCTTGCGGCTCGGATGCCCTAGTGTTCCCTTGGGATCAGTTCAAGCTGATATATGCATTCCCACCGCCACAATTGTTACCGCGATTAATCCGCAGAATCCGGGTAGAAAAGAAACCGGTGATTCTGGTGGCTCCAGCGTGGCCCCGAAGGGCATGGTACGCGGAGATTGTAAAAATGTCAGTGGGGAGTCCTTGGACCCTCCCACATCGTCCGGACCTGCTTTCGCAAGGACCGATATACCACCCTTCCTTACCAGCCCTAGGTTTGACGGCCTGGCTATTGAAGCCCACATTCTAAAAAAGAGAGGTCTCTCTAATCCTGTGTTATCTACCATGATCAATGCCAGGAAGCCGGTATCCAGGCAGATCTATTATAGGATCTGGAAGGTGTACATCGCGTGGTGTGAGGCCAAGAAATGGCATCCACGTAAGTACGTAATAGGTAGGATTCTGGACTTCCTACAGTGGGCTGTGGATAGGAAGCTTGCCTTGAGTACTATCAAGGGTCAGATTTCGGCCTTGTCAATATTTTTTCAAAGGCCCTTGGCTTCGCATTCACTAGTCAAAGCTTTCATACAAGGAGTGATGCGTATTAGCCCTCCGGTTAGTATTCCCATATGACCATGGGACTTAAACCTGGTTCTGTCGGTTCTACAGAAACAACCATTTGAACCATTGCAGCACATTTCCTTGGTTCTTCTCACCAGGAAATTGATTTTCTTAGTAGCCATTTGTTCGGCTAAAAGAGTATCGGAATTAGCCGCCTTGTCCTGTAAGGAGCCATATCTGGTTGTCCATAAGGACAGAGTAGTATTACGTCCTCATCCAGCCTTTCTTCCTAAGGTGGTATTGAGGTTTCATTTGAACCAAGATGTGGTTCTTCCTTCCTTTTTCCCCAAACCTAGTTCGGTAGAGGAAAAGTTATTGCATTCTTTGGATGTAGTAAGAGCAGTTAAAGCTTATCTAAAAGCCACTGCTCAGATTCGTAGAACGGATACTTTGTTTGTTCTGCCGGAAGGCCCCAGAAAGGGTCAGGCAGCATCAAAATCTACTTTAGCCAAGTGGATTCGACAGGTCATAATACAAGCCTATGGCTTGAGAAGGAGACCGCCTCCGTTCAAAGTTAGGGCGCACTCCACAAGAGCAGTTGGAACTTCATCGGCAGTGCATCACCAGGCCTCCCTGGCTCAAGTCTGTAAGGCCGCAACATGGTCTTCAGTACACACGTTTACTAGATTCTACCAGGTAGACGTTAGAAGTCAGGAGGATGTCGCCTTTGGGCGCAGTGTGTTGCAGGCCGCAAAAGATCCTCATGCCTGATGGCGCCCAGCTTATGTATAGTGTATCCCTCCCCTCATTTGGCATTGCTTTGGGACGTCCCATTAGTAATGACTAAGTCGCTCTGTGTCCCGTGATGTACGAAAAAGAAAAAGGGATTTTTATAACAGCTTGCCTGTAAAATCCTTTTCTTGGAGTACATCACGGGACACAGAGCTCCCACCCCTCTTTTTGGGACACTTATTGCTTTGCTACAAAACTGAGGTGCTCCCGGATGGGAGGGGCTTATATAGGGGAGGGTACTTCCGGTTTTGGAAGTTGCCAGTGCCAGCACCTGAAGGTATCTATATAACCCATTAGTAATGACTAAGTCGCTCTGTGTCCCGTGATGTACTCCAAGAAAAGGATTTTACAGGCAAGCTGTTATAAAAATCCCTTTTTTTCCATCGGCAAACCAATGAAGCTGACTTCCATCAGTCTTGTCTACACACCATCAGTCAAAAAACCGACCGTTCCAAACGCGGTGACGTAAAACACTCCGATGAGCCAAGAAAAATGAAGTTCAATGCTTCTGAGCATGCGTCCACTTGATTCTGAGCATGCGTCCGTTTTTTAACTGATGGACTTGCCCATAGACGATAGGAATTTGCTATCGGTTTTTTAAGATCGATGGGGCCAATACTCGATCGGTTGCTATCGGTTTTTTAAGACCGATGGGGCCAATACTCGATCGGTTTGTCCGATAAAAAAAATCCATCGGACTGTTTTCATTGGTAAAACCGATCGTGTGTACGCGGCTTAAGTGTTCTTTATTGAATGATCCATAATATAGTTCCTTCCTTCCCTAAATGCAGTTTACTGGAACGGCTTTATCACAAGGTTGTCCTTGTGATAAAGCTATTTTGGTGAAACACGTTACAGTAAAGTGATCCTTGGGCAAGAACATCATGGAAGCAGCTATATTATGGATGGTTTAACCAATAACACTTAAAAGGTAAAGATCTTTGGATTACGGCTTGTATTCACCTATATCTTTCAATAGTAAGCTTTTAAGCCAGCATCAGTAGGATTTTTAAAAAGTAGGCTTTTTAAACCAGCATCACAGATGACAACGGAGATTGCACGAGGCGCAGATCTGGAGCAGTGCTGTATGTGTGGAGGTGTGTACCCAGCTGCATTTTCAAAATGAATTCTCAAAATTTTTAAAACTTCAGCCTTCATTAAAAAAAAACACCTGGTAATCCTGCCATAAAGGTCTTTGTTTAGGAACCTCTTGCTATAACACAACAACGCTTTGTCCCCTTCCTTATCCGCCTCCCGCCCACCGTATAGACAAATGACGGCGGGCGGGATCCCCTCTTGTTCTGGGCCGATGTCATATGACGTTGCTCAGTCTCACTGTGATTGTGTGGCCCACTGGGGCATGCAGTGCTGCAATTGCAGGTGAGCTGTGACCCTGGGACATGGCGCCCCTCTGATCTTGGTAAAGAGCCAATGACGCGGCTATTTACCCATGTGATCGGCTATGTCCAATCACAGCCGATCAGATGTAAACACAGATGTGCTGATAATCGGCTCTCCTCGCCTCACACTGACAGAATGTGAGACGAGGAGAGCCAATCAGGGACATCTCCTCACAGGGGAGACCTGTACTGATCATTAGGGCACTGATTATCAGCGCAGCCCCAACAGTGCCCAGCAGTGATTCCAGTCTGTACCCATCAGTGACACCAATATGTGACCATCAGTGATGCACGTCAGTGCGGCCTTTCAGTGCCCATCAGTGCCCATTAGTGTTGCCCATCAGTGCCACCCATCAGTGCCACCTATCCATGCCCATAAGTGCTGGCTAGCAGTGCCCATCAGTGCCACCTATCAGTGCTCATCAAAGCTGCATATCTGTGCCTCCTATTGGTGCCCATCAGTGCTGCATATCAGTGCCTCCTATCAGTGCTGCATATTAATGCCTCCTTATCAGTGCCCCTCAGCGCTGCCTCACCAGTGCCCATCAGTGCAGCCTCATCAGCACACATCAGTGAAGGAGAATAATTACTTATTTACAACATTTTCTGACAGAAACTCAGAACATTTTTTTTTCAAAATGTTCTGCCTTTTTAGTTTTTTTAGCAAAAAATAAAAAACCTAGCTGTGATTAAATACCACCAAAAGAAAGCTCTGTTTGTGGGAAAAAAAGATAAAAAATTATTTTGGGTACAGTGCTGCATGATCGCGCAATTGTCATTCAAAGTGTGACAGTGCTGAATGCTAAAATATTGGCCTGGGCAGGAAGCGGGAGAAAGTGCCCTGTAGGAAAGTGGTTAATTATGTTTCTGCATTGGCACCCTGTCACGTAGGCAGCCATTTCAACACACCTTTACCAGGCATTGTACACTGTTGTCACCATCAGCGAAACCCATCCTGAGAAATGTCATGCAGTCATTGCTGTAGTGCATGTAGACAGAAAAGTGCTGCAGGAATTCAGCAGCACTGAAATGTAAAAAAGCATGAAAAAATATGAAAACAGTTGTCTTATTTTAAAGAAGCCAGTTGTTTACAATAATGCAAGTCATGCAGTATCATAGTAAACTAAATGCCATTCAGTTAGGATTTACATCTATTTTAATGACACACTGGCGAATGAAGCCAAAAACTATTGTGCTATTCTCTTAGCAAACTTGACACCCAAATGTTTTTGGGCTAGACATGCCCACTGGATTTGCAAAAATTGGCCAGTAAATGTATAAGTGCATTTATCCATGTGTCACTCTTAGAATGGACATTTTTGTTGACAGCTTCTGTCAGTTGGGGACACCCCAGGAGGTATTCCCATCATGATTTCTTGTTTATCATCAGACAATGACCAAATGCTGCTTAGCCGTGGTAGCCAGCGTTGGATAGGGGGGATTTTTTTTTTTTTTTTTTTTGGGGCAGTGATAGGCAGCAAACAGAGATACAGAGGAGTAAAGGCTTTAGGCTGTAATATTTTGTCACACTCTCACATCACATCATATGGTAATTACAGTCATATCCCCAAAAGCATTTCACATTTTTAAATACACCTTGAATTTATTACTCTGCAGAATATGTGCAAGAAGCAGAACTGTGGCTTTAAGAGACCAATCTACTGAAGAGGAAAAAAAAACACACACACACTCACACACAAATAAAGAAGCAGCTGTTAAACACAGCACAGATATAGCTGCGAGCATTTAAGGATGATCTTTGTGATGGAAATGGCTTTTTGACAAGCTTTGCATTCCTATGACAGTAATTAAGAATCAGATTTCCACCAAAAGGCTTTATAGCCAGAAGGGGTTGTAAATCAATAGGAAACATTTTCATCACAGAATGAAAATTAATTATTCAGTGTTGAACATGTTTGTTCATAGTTAAATGCTTATTGTATATCCGTTTATTGGATTTGGTTTTTGCCTGCTGGACAAGGAGAGGAGAGTCATTTATAAAGAAGCTTAAAGCGGGATTCCACCTGCAATTTTTTTTTTTTTTAAGTCAGCAGCTACAAACACTGTAGCTGTTGACTTTTAATAAGTACACTTACCTGTCCTACTTGCCCACGATGATGGCCCCCCCGATGCCGATCCCTCGATTACTGCAGGTCCCGCGCCGCCATCCTCACTAAGGTAAACAGGCAGTGAAGCCTTATGGCTTCACTGCCCGTTTCCTACTGCGCATGCATTAGTCTCGCACCAATTTGTGAATGGGCGGCTGCTCTCTGGGATTACACACAGTTCCCAGAAGGCAGCGCGCCCCATTCACTAGAAGAGGATGCGGAGGAAGACCCACCGCGGTCAAGGAAGAGGCAGATTAGGAACATCCACATAGCAATCGGTATTTCGGGTGAGTAAATTTTATTTATTTTTTTCAATATTTTTTTTTCAATCTTTTTGCTGCATTTTTGTGTAATTATTTTTTTCAGGGTGGAACTCCACTTTAAAGTTCACTGCATTTCTGAAAAAGAGTAGGGAACAATATTTTTGAAATATTGGTTGAATGATATTATGAAATGGTGTAAATGACCCACATTCTAAAAGCCAACACATTCACACACATATCAATCACTCTGAAATAATAAAGAATATACAGTGACATTATAATATCGTTATATCTGTTAACAGCACATAGCTACTGAATTTTTTTTTTTCTAACAACCTCTCCTCTTCTCTTTCCTTCTCTCTCACCTCTCCTCTTTTCTCTATTTGACCACGTCCTTGCTTTAATTCTCCTCAATTCTCCTTTCTCATTTTGACCACCTTCTTCCTTTAATTCTCCTCTCTTCTCCTTTTCCTTTCCTCTCAAATCTCTTCTCCTATCTGCATGAACACATATTACAGCCCATGACCCAATAGTAAATGAGTATGCAAGTCTGATATTGGCTTTTGGTGTTACTCAGTTTAATTAAGGCACAGCACATTGACAACAAGTTGCTGAATGGTCATCAAGAGCTTAGACCTTACCTGCATTCTGCTATTTTTTTTTTGGACCTGGCTTTGTGATAATCGAATCTTCCTCTACTGACCTTGGCTCATATTCTGAATTCAAATTCTGCCTTGTGTGTTTATACCTATTGACCCTGGCCTGGACTTTGACTTATATTGCCTAGTAATATTAAAGGATACAGTTACCTAAGGTGGTGGGCGGTGGAACAAGCGCTACACAAAAATCTGTGAAGTGCTTTATAATAAAAGTTTGAAATTAAGTTAATTTAAGGAATTGATTTGCCTTTCAGAGTGGAGCTTTCCAGTAACAAAGGTTCACACTCAAAGGTTTAGTACCTAGATCTGGTGAAGGCAAAATGGTTCTTTTGTGAAATAACTGTCCCTTTTTGGGGTACTGGTTCTTAAAGAGGATGTCAACACTGCAAGAAAGTGATGACATCAGCGAGAGGTAAGTCAGCACTTAAGTAGGGGAATTTTAGCTTGGAGTACATTAGGAGGGGTAGAAAGCAAGAGCTGAGAACTTTTTATCTGTCCCTGAACTTGCCTTTTAACCACCTGCCTACCGGGCACGAAAACCCCCTTCCTGCCCAAGCTATTTTTCAGCTTTCAGCGCTGTCACAATTTGAATGACAATTGAGCGGTCGTGCGACGTGGCTCCCAAACGAAATTTGCGTCCTTTTTTTCCCACAAATAAAGCTTTCTTTTGGTGGTATTTGATCACCTCTGTGTTTTTTATTTTTTGCGCTATAAACGAAAGAAGAGTGTTAAGTTTGAAAAAAAACGCAATATTTTTTACTTTTTGCTATAATAAATATAATTTTTTTTTCCCTCAGTTTAGGCCGATACGTATTCTTCTACATATTTTTGGTAAAAAAAATCACAATACGCGTATATTGATTGGTTTGCGCAAAAGTTATAGCTGATACAAAATAGAGGATAGATTTATAGCATTTTTTATTTTTTATTTTTTTTACTACTAATGGCGGCGATCTTCGATTTTTATCATGACTGTGATGTTGCGGCGGACACATCGGACACTTTTGACACATTTTTGGGACCATTCACATTCATACAGCGATCCCTGCTATAAAAATTTATTGATTACTATATAAATGTGACTGGCAGGGAAGGGGTTAACACTAGAGGGCGAGGAAGGGGTTAAATGTGTTTCCTAGATGTGTTCTAACTGTGGGGGGAGGGGACTTACTTTGGGAGGTGACCGATGGTTGTCCCTATGTACAAGGGACACACCATCGGTCTCCTCTCCCTGACAGGACGTGGATCTGTGTGTTTACACACACAGATCCACGGTCCTGCTCGGTTACTGGGCAATCGCGGGTGCCCGGCGGCCATCGACGCAGCGCGTGCGCCCCCTAGCTGCTTTTAAAGCCACAACGTCATATGACGTCAAGTCAGAACAAGAGAGTCTTCCGCCTGCCGTCATTTGACGATGGGTGGTAGACAAGTGGTTAAAGATCCAAGTAAATCCACCCCCTTGCCTTTTCATATAATCTACTGTAAATTGGGGAGGTATTGTTCCCACCCTCAATACCCTGTTAAAAATGTAATGTATTCTAAAATTCCCATTAGAACCAGAACAAATTTCTCATAATTCTGACCCCTAGTTTTTCCCCCTGATCAAAGGCTGATAATCCTTTAGCCAACGTTACCCACAACATTTTCTACAACTGCTAATAAATGGTGTAAATTTGCTACTATACATGGTATTAGCATATCCTGGAAACTAACAGCATGTGGCTATTTTCTACCCCTTCAAAATTACAAAGTTTATTTGCCTTTGTTCATTACAATAAATATACATATTAACGAGTGAATGGGTTGCAGAAGTCCTGAAATACATGAGAAAGATTAATATGTAGAACTTAATTTTTACTAATATAAAGAAGGGGGGAAATGGGGAATATGGGACTTTAAATGAAGCCGTAGGCCTGGTAAGGCCAAGTGCCTCCATACCTGTCATAATGAGAAAAAACAAAGCAAAAATGCAGCAAGATAAGCGGCAGAAATGCAACGATAGGAGGGGGGTTTTGGCACTTTAAATGAAGCTCATGGTGACAAATTGAATAAAGTGGTGGATAGTAAAACATTTATTAGTACATAGATACATGTTTAAATACATTCATTTCATTTACACAGAAATGCACACTCAATTGTGCCAATTCCTAAAATGGTAATTTCAGGTAGTAACATATTTACAAACATTAATCACATTGTAAAATAAAGGGGTCCACCTATATTCATGATAGGGTATGCATGATAAGGACATATGCACGGTCTGGGGTCTTTCTAATCCCTGTAAATTTAATAGGTAGTGGGCACATAACTTGGTAGACGTGTAGTGGATATACACGGCATGTAGTAGCTCGATGCGTTTTTCGGCTTTAAGCCGCTCTTCAGGAGCAGGTATGTAAGGGATCTGCAATAGGAAAATAAAAAACTAGGTAGATTAACTTGTCTCAGTTTAAGGAAAAATAAATAGAAAAAAGCATCCATCCCTAATTCGGAACAGGGTCACTTACAGGTATATGTGTACTTGGGAGCACAATGTTGGAGACCATGAGCCACCCAAGGGTAACAGGGCCGGGAGCTGAGAGGGCATGACCAGTGGCGGTGCCCTCCACAGAAAGCGCTCCAGCCGGATGCGGACGCACCAAGCACTCCTAGTGTGAACAATAAAAAATGAAGTGTAGATGCATGTGACAATCAAGTGAAAGTGGGGTGAGACTATGTGAGGGGTTGTTGGTTAAACAAATAGTGGTGAACTGGAATAAATGGTGATATGAGCAGTAGTGGAAGGAGTGTAAAGTTGCTAGACGAGGGTGCAGGTGAGAGACCACGAAAAAAGGTCGACACCAAGACACCCAGTTGCTGGAGAGAGCAATAAACCCCTATTTGTTTAACCAACAACCCCTCACATAGTCTCACCCCACTTTCACTTGATTGTCACATTCATCTACACTTAATTTTTTATTGTTCACACTAGGAGTGCTTGGTGCGTCCGGATTAAGCTGAAGCGCTTCCTGTGGAGGGCACCGCCACTGGTCATGCCCTCTCAGCTCCCGGCCCTGTTACCCTCGGGTGGCTTACGGTCTCCAACAGAGACCAGCAATCTCCTATTGCAGATCTCTCATATACCTTCTCCTGAAGAGCGGCTTAAAGCCGCGAAACGCGTCGAGCTACTACATGCCGTGTATATCCACTACACGTCTACCAACTTGTGTGCTCAATACCTATTAAATTTACAGGGATTAGTAAGACCCCAGACCGTGCAGACCATATGTCCTAATCATGCATACTCTATCATGAATATAGGTGGACCCCTTTATTTTACAATGTGATTAATGTTTGTAAATATGTTACTACCTGAAATTACCATTTTAGGAATTGGCACCATTGAGTGTGCATTTCTGTGTATATGAAATTAATGTATTTAAACATGTATCTATGTTTTACTATCCACCACTTTATTCAATTTGTCACCATGAGCTTCATTTAAAGTGCCAAAACCTCCCTCCTATCGTTGCATTTCTGCTGCTTATCTTGCTGCATTTTTGCTTTGTTTTTTCTCATTATGACAGGTATGGAGGCACTTGGCCTTACCAGGCCTCCTTTCTGATGCTTTGTTGTTTGTTTGTGGGTCTTTCTGCCTTTGGCTTTGCCTTCAGCCAGTGAAATGCATGCTCAATTGGGTTGGGATCAGGTGACTGACTCGGCCATTGCATCACACAGCCTCCACCATGTTTTACAGATGACGTTGTGTGCTTTGGATCATGAGCTGTTCCAAGCCTTCTCCACACTTTTTTCTTCCATCATTCTGGTACAGATTAATCTTAGTTTCATCCGTCCAAAGAATACTTTTCCAGAACTGGTCTGGCTTTTTTGGGATTTTTTTTGAAAAGTCTAATCTGGCTTTTCTATTCTTCTGGCTTATGAATGGTTTGTGGTGAACCCTACGTATTTGCTCTTGTGAAGTCTTCTCTTGATTGTAGACTTTGGCAATGATACGCCCACCTCCTGGAGAGTGTCCTTCACTTGTCTGGATGTTGTGAATGGGGTTTTCTTTGCCATAGAGAGAATCCTGTGATCATTTACCACTGTTGTCTTCCATCGACATCCAGGCTGTTTTATGTTGCTGAGCTCACCAGTGGGTTCTTCTTTCCTCAGAATGTATCTAACTGTTGATTTGGCCACTCCTAATGTTGCTGCTATCTCTCTGATGGATTTGTTTTGTTTTGAAGCCTTGCAATGGCCTGTTTCACTTGCATGGCAGCTTCTTTGAATGCATGATGTAGGTTCACAGCATAGATTCCAAATGCAAATACAACACTTAGAATCAACTCCAGACCTTTTACCTGCTTAATTGATGAAGAAATAACAAAGGAGTAGTTCACACCTGGCCATGAAACAGCTTTTGATTCAATTGTCCAATTACTTTTGGTCCCTTGAAAAAGGGGGGTTGGCTATTCTTAAGAGCTGTAATTCCTAAACCCAATGTACATACCCTTAAATTAAACCTGAGAGTGTGCACTTTCAGCCCATATCCATTATATAACTATGGCTTGAATACGTTTTGGTAAATACATAAAAAAAAAACTAAAAGTGTGCCTGTGTGCAAATATACATGGACCTTATGCCCCGTACACACGATCGGACCTTTGTCCGACCAAACTCACAATGGAATTCCGACGGAATTCCATAGGCGTGAAATAGAACATGTTCTATATTTAACCACTTAACGACCGCCCACTGTAAATATACGTCGGCAAAATGGCACCGACAGGCAGAATCACGTATATCTACGTGACTGCCTGTGTATAGTTGGGGGGTCCCATCGGACCCCCCTTCTTTACAGTGAGCGGCCGTTATTCGTTTGGGAGCGATCAGGGATGAGGGGACAGCCGTTCGATTCCGGCCACCCCCTCTCGATCGCTCCCGGCGAATGAGAGAGCTTCCCTGCCTGTGTAATGTTTACACAGGCAGAGGAAGTGATGTCATCTCTCCTGCGGCGCTCACATATACTGAGCGCCGTACAGGAGAAGATGCAGGTTAGTGCACAAAACACTACACTACACTACACTGACACCAGGACACATAGGCACATAAATCGCCCCCCCAGGCCCCCCCAGACACCCCAGATCACCCCCCAGATCACCCCCAGCCCCCAGTCACAGTGTCACTGATTGCAGTGACCATTCACTAAAGTTAGTTTTAGGTCCAGTGTAGCCCCCTAACCCCCCCTAAAAAAGGTTTAACCCCCTGATCACCCCCCAGATAACCCTTTCACCCCCTATCACCACTGTTGCTAAGCGATCATTTTTCTGATCGCTGTCTTAGCGTCGGTGATGCCAATCGGTAGCCAGTTATTTTTTTTAGGTTCGCTGCAGGTTTTTATAGCGTCAGGTACCCCCATATATTACCTAATAAGGGTTTAACCCCCTTGATCGCCCCCCAGGTAACCCTTTCACCCCCTATCACCACTGTCGCTAAGCGATCGTTTTTCTGATCGCTGTCTTAGCGTTGGTGATGCCGATCGGTAGCCAGTAATTTTTTTTAGGTTCGCCGCAGGTTTTTTAGCGTCGGTACCCCCATATGTTACCTAATAAAGGTTTAACCCCCTTGATCGCCTCCCAGGTAACCCTTTCATCCCCTATCACCACTGTCGCTAAGCGATAGTTTTTCTGATCGCTGTCTTAGTGTCGGTGATGCCGATCCGTAGCCAGTAATTTTTTTTAGGTTCGCTGCAGGTTTTTATAGCGTCAGGTACCCCCATATATTATCTAATAAAGGTTTAACCCCCTTGATCGCCCCCCAGGTAACCCTTTCACCCCCTATCACCACTGTCGCTAAGCGATCGTTTTTCTGATCGCTGTCTTAGTGTCGGTGATGCCAATAGGTAGCCAGTAATTTTTTTTTAGGTTCGCAGAGACAGGCCTGATCTCTGCGACTCCAGTGCTGTAGGAGGTGATTTCACCACCACAGTTAAAAAAAAAAAGCATATATGCCGAAGCATTGGGGCAGCAGGGGCGGAGGAGCGGAGGAACGATTTTGCTCCTAATGCCACATACATACGGTCGAAATTCCGACAGAGGCTTGCCCGTGGAAAAGTCTGACCATGTGTGCCTAGAAATCCTGAATCCTGAAGGCGGTGCTTGGTTTTCGGGGTCCCGTACGTGGCTAGGCTCCCAAAAAGTCCCACACATGTGGTATCCCCGTACTCAGGAGAAGCAGCAAAATGTATTTTGGGGTGTAATTCCATATATAACCATGGCATGTGTGAGCAATATATCATTTAGTGACAACTTTTTGTAATTTTTATTTTTTTTATTTTTTTGTCATTATTCAATCACTTGGGACAAAAAAAAAATATTCAATGGGCTCAACAGGCCTCTCAGCAATTTCCTTGGGGTGTCTACTTTCTAAAATGGGGTCATTTGGGGGGGTTTGTGCTATTTTGGCATTTTATGGCCTTCAAAACTGTGATAGGTAGTGAGGAGTGAAATCAAAAATTTGCGCCCTTAGAAATCCTGAAGGCGGTGCTTGGTTTTCGGGGGCCCGTACGCGGCTAGGCTCCCAAAAAGTCCCACACATGTGGTATCCCCGTACTCAGGAGAAGCAACAGAATGTATTTTGGGGTGTAATTCCATATATAACCATGGCATGTGTGAGCAATATATCATTTAGTGACAACTTTTTGTAATTTTTTTTTTTTTGAGACAAAAAAAAAATATTCAATGGGCTCAACATGCCTCTCAGCAATTTCCTTGGGGTGTCTACTTTCCAAAATTGGGTCATTTGGGGGGGTTTGTACTGCCCTGACATTTTAGCATCTCAAGAAATGAGATAGGCAGTCATAAATTAAAAGCTGTGTAAATTCCAGAAAATGTACCCTAGTTTGTAGACGCTATAACTTTTGCGCAAACCAATAAATATACGCTTATTGACATTTTTTTTACTAAAGACATGTGGCTGAAAACATTTTGGCCTAAATGTATTACTAAAATTGAGTTTATTCGATTTTTCTTATAACAAAAAGTAGAAAATATCATTTTTTTTCAAAATTTTCGGTCTTTTTCCGTTTATATCGCAAAAAATAAAAATTGCAGAGGCAATCAAATACCATTAAAAGAAAGCTCTATTTGTGGGAAGAAAAGGACGCAAATTTCGTTTCGGTACAACATTGCATGTCTGCACAATTTACAGTTAAAGCAGCACAGTGCAAAATTCTGAAAACAGCTCTGGTCCTTTAGCTACAAAATGGTCCGGGGCTTAAGTGGTTAAACACCGATGGAATTCATCAGAATTTTTCTGATGGGGCACACACACGGTAGGAATTTCCGATGGAAAAAGTCAGTCAGACTTTTTCCATCGTAAATTCCTATCGTGTGTACAAGGCATAACTGTATCTCCACCCATCTCAAATGTATATATGCCCAGTAGACTGCGATATGACATGCTTAACAAAGAAAATATAGCAGAGTATCTCATTGTTATAGACACCACTTCTTCTATGTAGCATGCAAAATCACTCTGTATTGCTACAAAAATGGCATGTGAACATGGAGGCACCATCTAAAGTCCATATATGTACATAGTGTATTAGGCTTTGACTACTCATGGACTACTTCTTCCAAGAAGCTGTATTAATCAGATTGATGTGAATTTTAATAATCCTAGGGGATATACAATTTGGCTTCATTTATCATGTGTAACTCCCTGGTTGTGATCTTCCCTATACCCCACCCAGTTTTCATGCATGTTATCATCCAAACAAACAAGGTATATTCCTAGTAAATTTCAAGTGCTACAGTACAACATGTCCTTACAAATCGGTAACCATGAATGTTGTCATTGCCATTTATTGGGAATACCCCTTGTCTGTCTAGTGCTACCATCTGCCCATCCTTGAAGATGAGGTGGTGGATCTATAGGATCACATGAATAAAGCAATATGCTATAAACTCAGAATATACAGTTTATTTATTTATCATTTATTTACTACAGGCATTTATATATGACAATTTACTCAGTGCTTTACATGCAATACATATTGTACATTCACATCAGTCACTTCCCTCAAGGAACTTATAATCTAAGGTCCCTAATTCACATTCATACATACACATACTAGGGCTAATTTTGACAGAGGCCAATTAACCTACCAGCGTGTCTTTGTAGTGTGGCAGGAAACCGGCACAGGCACAAGGAGAACACATGGAGTATACATTTTAGATATGCAGAGATAGTTGTCATAACATTAATTTATTAATATTATACAAGTGTGCAGGGCCATAATATCTGTTTTAAAGGTTTTTAATAAGTTTTGTAGCAATAAAATGTAATATTTGATATTTACAATGGAGTAAATTTGACATTGATCAAATTCATGCAATAAGGGGATTTTTGCATGTGTGAGGTGTTTAAATTGGAGACCTTAAGAGGTCCAATATTGTATATAAATGCATGACTAACCCCACATGCGAGAATTGTTTTGTAAATAACTGTTGCATTCAAAAAAAATTGTTTAAAAATGATCATTTAAGAAAATAAAGTTAAAAAATAACCCCAAACCATTACAATTCCCCTTCCTTGGTTTTGGGTAGTAATCGTGGTATTGATGCTCTATAAAACAACATTTAGATAGAAACAACACTTTCTTCCAAGGCATTCATTGACACTCAGAATTATACTTATAACTATGTATAGTTTGTAGACTACAAAGTACTTAATAGTTAATGTAACAATTCTTACTAAAATTAATAATTAGAAATCTTAATTTTCTATAAATTATTTTTTTAAAAACCTATGTATATATTTAATGGACTTGATAATGGATTTAACCAATAATAGAAATGTTTGAAGTAAGTATTGTATCACCAAAGCTGTATAGACTTACAATTGCAATGTTTTGCTGGTAAAGCAAGGAAGGATTGCATGATAAATGTTCTATTCCCAGGCTGAAATGCTAGCAGTTCTTCACTGTGTTGGAAACAAAAGGAGGAAAAGAGTTCTCTTGTCTAAAACCAGGTTACCTATGGGGATATATTCACCCAGCTGTGACAGTAATCAGTGATTGTACTTTGTGCCAGGCTGCTTCGATTGATGTACATGACTGCATCACTTCAACTCAGACTGCTGCAACACATGAGCATGCCAGCTACTGGTATATGACAAATAGATGGGTAACAAGGGATTTTGTGTCTAATGCCACTGAGACTTCTGCCTTTAAAGCCTTAGAATGCACCATTTGACATAACAAGATTACTTTTAACGCACCTGTTTAAAAATAATCCTGCTCAATTTTTTTTTTTCCCAGCCATTGCAAGCTATTGTTGCATGAATGTGCCTGGTTGTACAAATAGACCAGACACACAGGCCCAAACTGCCTACAGACTTAAAGCCCAATTAAACCCTCAGTTTAAATACATTCCAGATGCATCAAAACAAAGGTGTTAGTTTATTTTCAAAGCAGCCACAGCCTAAATACAAAAGCCTGTCCCCAGCCAGCAGCTGCAGAGTGGAACCCTTGCTCTCTGTGGGGAAGCAGTGATTTATTTTGCGCAGGCCAGAGACACCCACTTATTAGGAGGGATGGAAAACGAGGAAGGAATGTTGTAACTCATCTCTCTTCCTTCTCATATTACAAGTACTGTTGCAACCTGTTTAAAAGAGAAGTATGTTTTTTTTTTCACCCATCATACTTACCTAGGTGGATGCAGCATTGGTTTGATGCTGCATCTGTCCCCGGTGCCTCTGCACTGAGACTCGAGCCATCGAACATCGCCGATGGCTCGGTTCTCACAGCTCCCAGAGTGGAGAGCTGCTGACTGTCAATCAGCATCTCTCCGCTCTGCTCCTCCACGCTAATTGGAGCATTGAGCTGTGGAGGGGCAGGGAGCGGCCATCTCAGGCTCTCAGCGGCTCGCTGAGAGGCTGAGACAGGTGTGAGTCCAGGCACCTGGCGGATCCTGACTTCCATTGTCGCGATGACGCGGTGCCTGGACTGATTCCAGTGACGTCAGCAGAGAGCAGACTTCAGCCCGCTCTCTTCTGAAAACAAGTCACAGGAGTGCAAAACAAATCTCACTCCTGTGACCCAGAGGAGAAGCCCAGCCAAACAAGCTTTGCTGAACCTCTCCTTTAAGTATGGCGCCACCATAATCTTTTATAGCTGACTGTTTTTTTAATGTTCTTCAGTAAAGACAAACATCTTGTAAAACAGTCTGGTGCGGACTGTTTATTCTGTAGCAATGGGAAACTACTCTTGGGCAAAGGCTTGTGCCTGGGGAAAAGGAAGAACTATATGCCAGAAAGAAGAGCAGGTTGGATGGAGGTCCTTGGTTCTGCTCAGGTTAGGCTAGGTCACCCACAAAGTGTCTTGGTGGGTCAAGTTCTATAGGTTTCTATCCGATAGCCACTGGAGAGCCCTATTTTAGATAACCATTAGACATGTGCATTCGTTTTCGTCTGAATGCATATTCGTCCGAATTTCAGGTATTTTCGTTATTGTTTTAACAAACGAAAATGAACGCGCAGAATCCGAAATTCGAAAGATCCGACATAATAAAATGCTTTATTTTCGTTTTCGTTGCTACAACAGTTCGATATAGATAGGAGATTTGACATGACACTGACAATAGCAATCTGTGTCTATCGAACCTGTGGTCGAATGTGCCTAACCTTAACTCTATTAGTCCAAGATTATTCCACATAGAGAGGAAAGATTCGACATAGAGAGAAAAGATTCAACATTATAGAGAGTGTGTTGGGGTAGACCATTTGACATGAACGATGAAGATTCGACGAAGCAGAGAAAAACATGCAAACGTCGAATCTGTCATTGAAGGCTTATGGTGTCTGTCGAAAGTTCTAAGAAGATTCGACAAGCAGCTAAACTGTACGACGCCGCAATCGTACATTTACGGTCAAATGCTTGGCCCATAGGCTATAGAAGAATTTGAATGTTGGTTGACTAGTAATAATAATTTATAAATATAATTATTACTAGTGTCATAAAACATTAGAATTCTTCTATAGCTTGTAGGTGGAACATTTGACCGTAAATGTACGATAGGGGCGTCGTACAGTGTAGCTGCTCCGTCTAATCTTCTTGGAACATTCGACAGACACCATAAGCCTTCAATTGACAGATTCGACCCTAATTAATTCGGATTTTTGGACGAATGCATTTTTTAACGAAACTAAATAAATAAAAACGAATTTCGGGAGTAACTAAATAAATGTATTTTTCGGACGAAAACAAAATTCCGAAACAAAATATTTCAGTGTGCACGTGTCTAACAACCATAGGCACCTCGTGGATTGCCTGAGCCAGTAAGAAAAAAGTTAATGCAAACTACAGGTGGTCCCATTAAATTACAAAAGAAGACAAACTGTAACACGTTGAACACATTTTGTTTTGATACACCTGGAATGTATTTAGCTTATTTAACCACTTCAAGCCCAGGCCAATTCTGTCACTTCGCTCCTACATGTAAAAATCATAATTTTTTTTCTACAAAATTACATATAACCCCCAACCACTATATATGTTTTTTTAGCAGAGACCCTAGAGAATACAATGGCGGTCACTGCAACTTTTTTTCTCGCACCGAATTTGTGCAGCAATTTTTCAAACACATTTCATGCTTTAAAAAAAAAAACAGTAAAGTTAGCCCAATATTTTTGCATAATGTGAAAGATGAAGTTACGCCCAGTAAATAGATACCTAACATGTCGCTCTTCAAAATTTCACACGCTTGTGGAATGGCACCAAACTTCAGTACTTAAAAATCCCCATAGGCGACGATTTTTTTTTTTTTTACTGGTTACATGTTTTGAGTTACAGAGGAGGTCTAGGGCTAGAATTATTGCTCTCGCTCTAACGTTCGCGGCGACACCTCACATGTGTGGTTTGAACACCGGTGTGGGGCGAGACTTACGTATGCATTCGCTTCTGCGTGCGAGCACACGGGGACAGGGGCACTTTAAAAAAAAATAATAATATTGTTAATTTTATTTACATTTTTTTATTTTGACACTTATAAAAAAAATAAAAAATTGATCACTTGTAATTGGAATTTGGCATGATAGGTCCTCTTAACAGTGAGATATGGGATCAATAAGACCCCACATCTTACCACTAGGCTGGGAAGCCTAAAATAAAAATAAATAAAAAGATCACCACTTCCCAGCCGAGGCGGCGCTGTTTTTTTGAATGCAGAGGCCGGGTGTGATGTCATAACATCGCGCCCAGCCTCCGACAAACAAAGAAACTCGGGCAACCATCTGGTCCGCCAGAAATCTCTATGATCAGCATCCGGGGGCTGGCGGATCCATTCTCCGACTCACAGATCGCAGCGGTGAGTCGGTAGAAGCACCGAAGGGCGGCGGGAGGGGGGAACGTCCCCTTTCGCTACCCGTAAGAATGATCAAGTGGCGGAACAGCTGCTATGATCATTCTCATGGTGTAGGGAATCGCCGGCTGAAAATTACGATATCTGAATGATGCCTGTAGCTGCAGGCATCATTCAGATATACCACCATATGACGGCCTCTGGGCGCGAAGTGGTTAAATTGGGGGATCAATTAGGACATTTTGACATTTTTTTATGTAAGTTTTTAGTTCTGCTGTCTTTGAACGATACCAGCAACTCAGATACCAGCAGGAGTACACACACAGGGATTTAGATCTGCTTTTCTAATACACGTTTTCTCTTGCACAAGACACTTTATTGAAGATTAATCAGCACTCATGCACTTTTGATTGTCTTTGAATTATTTATGGACTTATAAAAATAATAGATACATAAAATGTTTATTTGAGGGTATAATACAGCACTTGTCACTTTTGTGTAAAGCACATTTTCTTACATTGTATAAGCATAATAACTTTTGATCATTTGTTTTGCACTTTAAATGGTTACATATTGAATTGCATCACTATAATCAGAGCGAGCACTGCCATTACTTGCTGCTAATTCGAAGGGTTTTCTTTTAGTTCTGTAATCTGACAGCTGCTGCACTGGTTACATCTTTCTGTGGAGTGGTTCATTGGTATTTAGTATATTCAAATAATTTAAGTTATATATACCGTATTTATCGGCGTATAACGCGCACCCTAATTTTAAGATGGAAGTTTTAGGAAAAAAACATATTTTTAAAATAAACAACTTTGAAGCATATTAAGGGTCAGTGCCCATCAATGTCCATCTGCAGCCTGATTAATATCCTCAATGCAGCCCAAATAAAGTCCTCAATGCAGCCTAAACAAATCAATAAAGCCTGATTATTGTCCTCAATGAAGCATAAAAAAAGTCCTCAATGCAGCATGATAAATGCCTTTATTTAAACGATATCATTTGCAGCCTCACCATCTCCCTCGCCAGCAGCGTGAATCAGGAAATCACTTTGCCGTCATCTCCTCTCCACTCGGCTCTCACGTTACACACACACAGTCCCGCCTCTGCCATCGGCATTGGACCAGCTCCTGTGATAGGCAGAACACTGGTCCAATGCCGGTGGCGGAGGTGGGACTGTGTGTGTGTGACATGAGAGCCGAGTGAAAGCCGAGGAGCCGAGTGGAGAGGAGATGACGGCTCAGTGAGGTACACTGTCGGCGTATAACATGCACCCCTGATTTGCCCCCGATTT
Organism: Rana muscosa; assembly: GCA_029206835.1. Lineage (NCBI taxonomy): Eukaryota > Metazoa > Chordata > Amphibia > Anura > Ranidae > Rana > Rana muscosa. The sequence goes on from CM055116.1 coordinate 114,741,593, forward strand.
TCAGGGGAAAAAAGTGCGTGTTATACGCCGATAAATACGGTAAGTAATAAATAAGTTAAAGTGGTCCACTTACTATGTAATGCAAGACGTAAAAGAATTGTATGAACCACTTTAGCTCCTGTCTCTGTAGGCTACTTGCACACAGTACCGATGTATGAACATCAGACATTCCTGGCAGAAAAACACAAGGATGAGCTGTAAAAAAACTGACCAGCAATACAGATTTGTCTATTTTATTTTTTTTACTGATCTAGACACAGTGCAAGTTTATGTGCCCGTGTGTACAGGCCCATTAAAAACAATGGGCTGCATTTAGATCAATAAAAAAAAATGCCTGAATATCTTTAAAAGTGGTGTTTTTAGGCGTCTGTGTGCAAGAGACCTTAAACACTTTATTGACCAGAGCAATTTTTTACATTTTTGCTATAGGCCTCTAACTAATGAACAAAACATAAGCAAAGCATAAAAACATTACTAAGTAATTTTCTTTTTCACTTGGGAGGTTGCTTTAAGTGATTGCTCAGATCAAAGGAAGCTCCTTAAATCTGCAAATAAAAGAACCTGGTACAGTATGCGCATAAACAAACTCTACAAACAGTATTCACAGCTTTTTTTTATTGGGAGAGTGTAGAGCTCCTGCATTACAGATCAGGACCTGGCTCTCAAAATTAATATCAATTGTGGCACATCACACACCTCCAAAGCTCTGAAAAGGGAAGGAAGGCAAAGGTCTCCAGGTAAAGCCAAGATAATTTGTTAATGTTTTTTCGGTGTACTTGATATGCTCAAGGTCCATAATTGATTAATAATAATGATTAAAAATGAGTACCCACCAAATTAAAGCCAACATTTATTTGGTGGTAGGATTCACTGGAAAGGACAATAGTTTGATACAATTGCATCGTGCAATGGCTAGTTGTCCAAAACACTTTAAAAGCATGATATTGTTGGAGACTGGCGGCTCCATTTTTGTGATAGGTCCAAAAGGTTATGAAACATTTGTTGTAATTAAAAAACTAAAATGTAAAGGTTTTTAGGAAATGGTGTAAATTAAAGTATAAGTTCACCTTTTCAGAAAAAAAAAGTGAACTAACCCCACTAAATCCCCCCCCCCCCCCCAACTTACCTCTGTAGGTGATGAGCTGTCAGTGGCGCTATTTTTTTATATTATTTTTTTTTCTTATTATAGTCAGTATCTTCAACAGACCAAGCTGTCCCAAAAAAATAGCAGTTAGAGTGAGACAAACCATTTAACACTGACAGGGCCCTTTCACACTAGTGGACCAATCAGGTCCACCTGTTCGTTTTTCTGGCTGACCCAAACAGACCACCCATTGTTCTCTATGGGGAGGCGGATGTAAACAGATGGATAGGCAAGCTTTGCAAAGGTGTCTCTGTTGCTCTTCTATCCAGAGTAGAGACTCCCTAAAACATAAAGTGTGTTACTGGCTGGATCACCAGGTGAAAATAATGGGAAAAAAATGCAGCCACCATATTTAAAGGATAAGTTCACCTTTTAAAAATATGCATTTACTATTTTTTTTTTTTTTTAGGAGCCTGGAAAGTATTGCACCTGCGATCAGCAGATCACTGATGCCATGCAGGTCTCCTGCAGACTGCCAGTGTAATCTGTCTGCTTCACACTGACAGGAAGAATCAATGAACTACTACAGCGCTCATTGTAGTTTTCCCATTCACAGAATTCTGTGAATGAATTGCACGACGGGGCGGGTGTAGCTCTGCATGGTCGTGTTTTTTTCAGATTGTGACATCCAGTGGGGGGGGGGGGGGGGAAGATCTCCCGTTAGCTGTCGGCTCACGATCCAACTTTCATCGCTGTGTAGACTAGAAGTAGGACAAGGAGACCTTTGCTGCTTCATCTAAAAGTATGCTGGGACCAAAGAGGTTGTTGATTGTTTATATACTGCAGATGTGTGTGTGTCTTTTATATATAATGTATCTGTGTGTAAAGTACAGATTAGGTGTATGTTTGCATGTTGTTCTTCTGTCACTCAACTTTGCCTTCCCTTTCCATAGTGTTGTTCCTCTCATATGCCTGCCTTCTCCAAAGTATCACCCATCTACTTGGCCTTCTCTCTCCAAAGTGTTATTTTTTTCCTGTGATTTTCCTTTTCATAGTATTGTTTTTCACCTGCCTCCCCTCTACCATACGTTCCTCTACCTCTTTAAAAAGTGGTGCTCATTGTCCCTTCACTCTCCATAGTGTTGTTCCTCTCTTCTGCTCTTCTGCCTATCATAATGCCACTTCTCTCCTCTGTCTTCCCTCTTTATAGTGGCACTCATCTCCTTCCTGACTCCTCTCCATAGTCGTACTCACCATTTCTTCTTTGACATAAAATTTATATTAGAGGCTGGCATAGCACACTGTGTCAGTAGTTTTAAAAACCTAGTGTCAATACCTAATTTGAGCTTTCTTCATACCGGTCACATCACTCCTCGCGCCCACTTTACAGCTCAGATGGATTGCTTCTGCGGGAGGGGGCGTGATCTGCCTCTGATGTCAGCCTGGGGAGATCACGTGTCCGCTCGTCTCTTCCGCAGTAGCCCTGTATCGGAGGTTTAAAATGGGCGCGAGTAACGTGACCGGCCCGAAGACAGCTCAAATTTGTTATTTAGAGCACTCATTTTTTTAAACTACTGACACAGTCTGCTATGCCAGCCTCCAATAGAAAGGCTGGCAGTGATAATTTTAAGTTATTATTTTAGAATAATAGCGACTGGGGGGGGGGGGCAGGCTTGGGCCGGAGACATAAACAGAGGGGGATGACAGGCAGGAAGGAGGGGATGAGGGGGAGAGAGGAGAGCAGAGGGGACAGATACATATGATGTAGGGACGCAATCAGACCACTGTGATCACTGTGCTTTTTGTGGTCTGTTTTTTAGCAGTTTAGAGGGGGGAGGGGGGAGATTACACAGCACAAGCAATTTGCTTTAAGGGACCGGGATTTTTTTTTTGGGTTAACAAATAACTGTAAAATGGCATGGAATTTACTTTTGTAATACTGTGATAATGTACTGTGCAAACATTACATCATCCTATCAAACCCCATAACTGAGTCGTTAAGGTACAAAATACTCTGCTTTGCAAAGAACTCAGATAAAAAGTCTGTTTATTTGTTAGGTGATTGAAATGAAAAAGTAGACCGAAGGGTTATTCTATAGTCTATGAAGGTCCTGTCAAAATGACAGCAGTATTACAGCACAGAGGCCCCCCCCCCATTGATTCTTGCTCAGGGTCCCAGTTTAACGAAAACCATCCTTTCAAGAGATGAGATATGATATGAGAGACTGACCCAACATAGCCTGTAAGAAAAAAACACAATATCCACAAATCAAGTGATATTGGCCTCAACTGCCTGTACTGCAGTTCACCTCTCAATTAGGAATTACCTCAAAGTCCGATCTAGGCTGAACTTTGAACAAGCATCTGACTTTAAAATTATATATAGTAGCGGTCAATTGTTGCTAAGGAAGTGGCTGGTGCCGACACTTGCTGCATCCATAAGAACGAGTGGGGTCACTGTTAGATTTAGAATTTATTACTATTTTAAATGATAAACGTTTCTGAAATCTTTATTGAAACATGTTAATTTTGAAGGTTGCTGAGGACAAGAGAAAGGTAATTTGCTGTGTATGTAACAGCTATTTTTGAGGTATAATGTCAGGACAATGGGTGGAGTTATGTTACTTAATATACACAAGTGGGTGTTACTTCTGTGAGACAGTAGCATCACCTTTCTTGGAGCGATGCTAAATGTAAAAAATGCTTAGCTTTGCTTTACTAGCAGTATAATAATGCCTCACAAGTGAACATGAGTAGGAAGGTCGGGGGAAGGGACCCGATACACTATGGAGGATGTACCATCTGATTCCTCATTCCTCCTTCTGAAGCTACCACCTTACCATGTGTTACCAGCAAACATTATTTAAGCCTTGTCTTTTGCTTGTCTTTCTGAAGAATAAACAACCTTTTTGGAAGATAACTTGGCTCTATTGAATTTTGGAACGAAACGCCTAGGAAGGAGACACTAATCCCCCTTTTTTTTAGTTCTTTTTTTGTTCTTTTTTGTGTCTTCTCTCCTTCTTCCTTTTCCCTTTCTCTGGATTTGCCACGATCTGCCAATTGCTCTCTTAGGATGAACTATAACCACAATAAATGTAATTACTTATAATGTAAGGGGGATGAATACCCCAAGTAAAAGGTATAAAGTAAATAAAGAGCTCCTTTTTTTTGGGGGCGAATGTAGTCGATCTTCAAGAAACGCATATTGCTCACGCTTCAGGGCATGGACTAGCTTCACATTTGTTCCCTATGTGGTTCTATGGGGATTCAACATCTAGCCACTCAAGGGGTGTGGCCATAGGTTTTGACAAGACTATAGCTTTTATAGTTAGATAGCAATTGGCAGACCCTGATGGGAGATTTCTCTTTGTAAAGGAGACCTTGTTCAATATGGAATGCACGCTGGCAAATATATGTTCTCCAAATAGGGATCCAGACTTATTTTTAAAGAAAGCTTTAACCACTTAACGACCGCCCACTGTAAATATACGTTGGCAGAATGGCACCGACAGGCAGAATCACGTACATATACGTGATTGCCTTTGTATAGTTGGGGGGTCTGATCGGACCCCCCTTCTTTACAGTGGGTGGTCGTTTTACCTTCGGGAGCGATCCGGCATGAGGGGACGGCCGTTCGATTCCGGCCCCCCCCTCTCGATCGCTCCCAGCGAATGAGAGAGCTTCCCCTGCCTGTGTACTGTTTACACAGGCAGGAGGAAGTGATGTCATCTCTCCTGCGGCGCTCACATATACCGAGCGCCGTACAGGAGAAGATGCAGGTTAGTGCACAAAACAGCACACTGACACCAGGACACATAGGCACATAAATCGCCCCCCCAGGCCCTCCCAGATCACCCCCCCAGATCACCCCCCAGCCCCCAGTCACAGTGTCACTGATTGCAGTGACCATTTATTTAGTGATCCCTGCAATCAGTGACATTTGTGACTGTAAAAGTGTCACTACATTTAGTTTTAGGTCCAGTGTAGCCCCCTGACCCCCCTAATAAAGGTTTAACCCCCTGATCACCCCCCAGATAACCCTTTCACCCCCTAGCACCGCCGTCGCTAAGCGATCATTTTTCTGATCGATGTCTTAGCGTCGGTGATACTGATCGGTAGCCAGTAATTTTTTTTAGGTTCGCCGCAGGTTTTTATAGCGTCGGGTACCACCATATATTACCTAATAAAGGTTTAACCCCCTTGATCGCCCCCCAGGTAACCCTTTCACCCCCTATCACCACTGTCACTAAGCGATAATTTTTCTGATCAATGTCTTAGCGTCGGTGATGCAGATCGATAGCCAGTAATTTTTTTTAGGTTCGCCGCAGGTTTTTATAGCGTCGGGTACCCCCATATATTACCTAATAAAGGTTTAACCCCATTGATCACCACCCAGGTAACCCTTTCACCCCCTAGCACCGCCGTCGCTAAGCGATCATTTTTGTGATCGATGTCTTAGCGTCGGTGATGCTGATCGGTAGCCAGTAATTTTTTTTAGGTTCGCCGCAGGTTTTTATAGCGTCAGGTACCCCGATATATTACCTAATAAAGGTTTAACCCCCTTGATCGACCCCCAGGTAACCCTTTCACCCCCTATCACCACTGTCGCTAAGCGATCATTTTTCTGATCGCTGTCTTAGCGTCGGTGATGCAGATCGGTAGCCAGTAATTTTTTTTAGGTTTTTATAGCGTCAGGTACCCCCATATATTATCTAATAAAGGTTTAACCCCCTGATCGTCCCTCAGGTAACCCTTTCACCCCATATCACCACTGTCGCTAAGCGATCGTTTTTATGATCGTTGTCTTAGTGTCGGTGATGCCGATAGGTAGCCAGTAATTTTTTTTTAGGTTCGCCGTCAGGTTTTTATATAGCGTCAGGTACCCCCATATATTACCTAATAAAGGTTTTAACCCCCTAATTGCCCCTAGTTAACCCTTTCACCAGTAATCACCATATAAGTGTTACGGGTGACGCTGGTTAGTTAGTTTGCTTTTTATAGTGTCAGGGCACCCGCCGTATATAACCCAATAAAGGTTTAACCCCCTGATCGCCCGGCGGGTGATATCAATTAGGTTTTAGCGTCAGAGAGGGTCTGTGTCACACCCCAGGCAGCGTCAGGTTAGTGCCAGTAGCGCTAACACCCATGCGTTAAGCATACACCCCCCTTAGTGGTATAGTATCTGAACAGATCAATATCTGATCTGATCAGATCTATATTGGGGCCCCAGCAGTTTAGGGTTCCCAAAGACGCAGTGTTAGCGGGATCAGCCCAGATACCTGCTAGCACCTGTGTTTTGCCCCTCCGTCCAGCCCAGGCCACCCAAGTGCAGTATCGATCGATCACTGTCACTTGCAAAACACAACACACATAACTGCAGCGTTCGCAGAGACAGGCCTGATCCCTGCGACTCCAGTGCTGTAGGAGGTGATTTCACCACCACAGTTAAAAAAAAAAAAGCATATATGCCGAAGCATTGGGGCAGCAGGGGCGGAGGAGCGATTTTGCTCCTAATGCCGCGTACATACGGTCAAAATTCCGACGGAGGCTTGCCCGTGGAAAATCTGACCATGTGTACGCGGCATAACTTTTGCGGGAAGATGCCCCCATGCTTCGGCATATATAAATGGTGCATGTATGCCCATCATTAGAAGTGGGTGGATGAAGGGCGGTATTCTAATGGTGGGCATACCCACCGATCAATCTTTTTTTTCGTTCAGCCAACAGGCTGCATGAAAAAAAAGATTACAATACATGTCCAACAAGGACCAGCAACGTACTGGTATGTTGCTGGAATTTGAATGTTTATACCAGAATGGTGCCTGTGGGTTTAGGTATCATCTTGGTATCATTCTTTTCAGCCTGCGGCCGGCTTTCATGTAAAAGCAATCCTAGTGGCTAATTAGCCTCTGGACTGCTTTTACAAGCAGTGGGAGGGAATGTCCCCCCCCCCCCGGATATAAAAAGCGCCATTGGGAAATTGGGAAAGCATTTTATCACACCGATCTTGGTGTGGTCAGATGCTTTGAGGGCAGAGGAAAGATCTAGGGTCCAATAGACCCCAGTTTTTTCAAAAAAGAGTACCTGTCATTACCTATTGCTATCATAGGGGATATTTACATTCCCTGAGATAACAATAAAAATGATAAAAAAAAAAAAAATATGGAAGCAACAGTTTAAAAATAAAAAAAAAGCAAAATTAATGATAAAAAAAAAAAGCACCCCTGTCCTGCCCTGCTCTTGCCCAATGGCGAACGCAAGCGTTGGTCTGGCGTCATATGTAAACAGAAATTGCACCATGCATGTGAGGTATCACCGCGAAGGTCAGATCGAGGGCAGTAATTTTAGCAGTAGACCTCCTCTGTAAATCTAACGGCGTAACCTGTAAAGGCTTTTAAAGGCTTTTAAAAATGTATGTAGTTTGTCGCCAATGCGCGTTTGTGCGAAATTTTAAAGCTTGTCGTGTTTGGTATCTATGCACTCGGCCTAAGATCATCTTTTTTATTTCATCATCACATTTGGGCAATATAGTGTGTTTTAGTGCATTAAAATTAAAAAAAGTGTATTTTTTCCCCAAAAAATGCGTTTGAAAAATCGCTGCGCAAATACTGTGTAGAAAAAAAAATTGCAACACCCACCATTTTAATCTGTAGGGCCTTTGCTTTAAAAATATATATAATGTTTGGGAGTTCAACATAATTTTCTTGCAAAAAAAAATATGATTTCATGTAAACAAAAAGTGTGAAAAAGGGCTTTGCCTTCAAGTGGTTAGAAGAGTGGATGTAAGCTTCCTAACGTTGTGTATAAAATGCCAGAACTGTTCAAAACCCCCCCAAATGACCCCATTTTGGAAAGTAGACACCCCAAGCTATATACTGAGAGGCATGTCGAGTCCATGGAATATTTTATATGTTGACACAAGTTGAGGAAAATAGACAATTTTATTTTTTTATTTTTTGCACAAAGTTGTCACTAAATGATATATTGCTCAAACATGCCATGGGCATATGTGGAATTGCACCCCAAAATACATTCTGTTGCTTCTCCTGAGTACGGGAATACCACATGTGTGAGACTTTTTGGGAGCCTAGCCGCGTACGGGACCCCAAAAACCAATCACCGCCTTCAGGCTTTCTAAGGGTGTAAATTTATGATTTCACTTCTCACTGCCTATCACAGTTTCGGAGGCCATGGAATGCCCAGATGGCACAAAACCCCCCCAAATGAACCCCATTTTGGAAAGTAGACACCCCAAGCTATTTGCTGAGAGGTATGGTGAGTATTTTGCAGATCTCACTTTTTGTCACAAAGTTTTGAAAATTAAAAAAAAAAAAAAAAAAAATATTTTTTTTTATTCATTTTCAAAAACAAATGAGAGCTGTAAAATACTCACCATGCATCTCAGCAAATAGCTTGGGGTGTCTACTTTCCAAAATGGGGTCATTTGGGGGGGTTTTGTGCTATTTTGGCATTTTATGGCCTTCGAAACTGTGATAGGTAGTGAGGAGTGAAATCAAAAATTTGTGCCTAGAAATCCTGAAGGCGGTGCTTGGTTTTCGGGGTCCCGTACGCGGCTAGGCTCCCAAAAATTCCCACACATGTGGTATCCCCGTACTCAGGAGAAGCAGCAAAATGTATTTTGGGGTGTAATTCCATATATAACCATGGCATGTGTGAGCAATATATCATTTAGTGACAACTTTTTGTAATTTTTTATTTTTTTTTGTCATTATTCATTCACTTGGGACAAAAAAAAAATATTCAATGGGCTCAACAGGCCTCTCAGCAATTTCCTTGGGGTGTCTACTTTCTAAAATGGGGTCATTTGGGGGGGTTTTGTGCTATTTTGGCATTTTATGGCCTTCGAAACTGTGATAGGTAGTGAGGAGTGAAATCAAAAATTTGCGCCCTTAGAAATCCTGAAGGCGGTGCTTGGTTTTCGGGGGCCCGTACGCGGCTAAGCTCCCAAAAAGTCCCACACATGTGGTATCCCCGTACTCAGGAGCAGCAGCAAAATGTATTTTGGGGTGCAATTCCACATATAACCATGGCATGTGTGAGCAATATATCACTTAGTGACAACTTTTTGTATTTTTTTTTTTTTTTTTAGTAATTATTCAATCACTTGCGACAAAAAAAAAAATATTCAATGGGCTCAACATGCCTCTCAGCAATTTCCTTGGGGTGTCTACTTTCCAAAATAGGGTAATTTGGGGGGGTTTTGTACTGCCCTGCCATTTTAGCACCTCAAGAAATGAGATAGGCAGTCATAAATTAAAAGCTGTTTAAATTCCAGAAAATGTACCCTAGTTTGTAGACGCTATAACTTTTGCGCAAACCAATAAATATACGCTTATTGACATTTTTTTTACTAAAGACATGTGGCTTAATACATTTTGGCCTAAATGTATGACTAAAATTGAGCTTATTTGATTTTTCTTATAACAAAAAGTAGAAAATATCATTTTTTTTCAAAATTTTCGGTCTTTTTCCGTTTATATCGCGAAAAATAAAAATCGCAGAGGCAATCAAATACCATTAAAAGAAAGCTCTATTTGTGGGAAGAAAAGGACGCAAATTTGGTTTGGTACAACATTGCATGTCCGCACAATTTCCAGTTAAAGCAGCGCAGTGCAAAATTCTGAAAACAGCTCTGGTCCTTTAGCTACAAAATGGTCCGGGGCTTAAGTGGTTAAAAAAATGTGAAGCATTTAAAGAAGGTAAACTTATAATGGCGGTAGATTTAAACTTGAGTATAGACCCGCAGATAGATACAACAGGGGGCCCCTCTCGTTTCACAGTTAAAAGACAGAGGGCCGTAAAAAAAATATTATTGGAACAACAGCTGGTAGATACATGGAGAGTCAGGAACCCAGGAAACAGAGACTACACTTTTTATTCTCCAGTCCACGGGTCATTTTCAAGGATTGATTATATCTTTATAGAACATTAATTATTACTGTCCCTTAAAGTGGTTGTAAACCCACTTAGACAACTTGCACCTACAGGTAAGCATAGATTAAGGCTTACCTGTAGGTGCAAGAAATATCTCCTAAACCTACACGGTTAAGGAGATATTTGCTGAAAAACACAGCACCGATGACGTCACACGCAAGCGCACTAGCGGGCCGGCATCATTGCCGGTTTTCTGAATGGGATCTTGCCGGCCCGAGCGCGCATGCGTGTGACGTCATCGCCGCTCCGGCAAATCACAGCGCCGGAGTGGCGATAACAGGAAGCCACTCCGGGACAAAATGTCGGCGGCCGGAGGAGGAGACGTGGACCGCTGCGGGGGCTTTGATCGGAGGCAAGTAAAACATAATCAGCTAGTATGCTTTGCATACTAGCTGATTATGCCTTTGTCTTGCAGGATCTTTATTTTTTTCGTTTTTGAACGCAGGGTTTACTTCCTCTTTAAAAGCTTAGAGATTAAAGCAATTATTCTATCTGATCATGCCCCAGTAGTGATTAAGCTAAAAATATTAAATATCAGGCTGGGGAGGAACTGGAGACTGAAAGACTCCCTTATTCAGGACCCGGGGATTATCAAGAAGGTCGAGCAGGAGCTTGAAAATGTATTTGCGGTAAACGATACACCAGAAGTCTCACGTACAGCCCTATGAGAAGCACACAAGGCTGTTATAAGGGGGATATTGATAGGGGCAGGTACAGGTAAAAAAAAAATTGCTTATTCCCCCAAATTCGGGAGTATTTTGAGACTCCTTCAAATTTCATTATAATCCTCACTTCCTATCAATATACGCTTATTGCGATTTTTATTACCAAAAATATGTAGAAGAATACATATCGGCCTAAACTGAGAAAATAAATAGCTTTTTTTTTTTTTAAATGGGGTTATTTATTATAGCAAAAATTACAAATTGTTGTTTTTTTCAAAATTGTCGCTCTTTTTTTGTTTATAGCGCAAAAAATAAGTTTGGATGCTGAACCCAAAATTTAAATCAATAGGCTGAATCTGTTAAAATAAAAATTACCATTTTCTAGGCTAAAATGTAAGGGGGTGTTAAAAAAAAGCAGCACAAGGGAGTGGGCGCTGCCCTGGGGAACAAGTACCAATGCAAAAAAAGTTTTTCATTTCCATGCAGACGTTAGCTGTGATTTTTTAGTACTTGCATTTGCAAGAAAAAAAAGTTTTAAAATTGCGGGCAAATAACTGTGGTAGGTGTCATTGCCAGCTGCTTTTTTTAAAAAATGGCACAGAGGCGTCCCTCAAGAATTTCTATGCATTTTGGGGGACCTTTGTTGGGATTTATGTTTTTTTTTTTTTTTTTATGAAACCAGCAATGAGATGTTATTTGAAGGCAACTTAAACTGCACATGTTTTTCTTTGTCCTATAGCATACATCATATACATCCTATATCAAGAATAAAAAAAACATTATGAAAAGTCCCGCCCAAAGTGCATATTAGACTCACTAGGGGGATTCTTTGCAAAATAACTTGTGAGGCCCCCTAAAAATCCATACAAGTCCCTTAATTTAGGCATGCAGCCTGGCTGGCCTGACTAACCACACTCTTGTCCCCCTCCCCCCCAAATCATACCAGACCACTTGCCTTCAACATTAGGGGAGGTGCCGTGCAAGAGGGTACTTGCCTCCCCCTGCCAAAAAAGCCCTCGTGTCCTCATGTTGATGAGGACAAGGGTCTCTGCCCCACAACTTGTCCATTAGTTGTGTGGTTCTGCAGGCAATGGGCTTACTGGATACTGGAGGCCCCTTAATAATGAGGGGGCCCCCAGAACCCCCTTCACATGAAAGTGTAAAGGTACAGAGTACCCTTACTCATTTACTAAAAAAAAGTTGTAGCCTACAAATTAAGACTACTAAATGTGTGACGAGTCCTTTATTAGAAAACAAAAATCACAAAAAAAAGTCCCTCATTGGAAATCCATAACCAGTCAGGATGCCTGCCGCCACCAATTCATCAAAAATAAGAAAACATCCTGCCTTACACAACCGATCACTAATGGTGTTAATATTCGAATGGCGGCTCCCCAACGTTTCATCGGCTATATAAAGGAATGGGGCAGTGATAATGGTGACATCATTTTCCAAATGTGGTTATTTGCTGACGTGGCCAGGGATTCCCAGCCAAGTAAGTGAATGGCCCACTGATTTCAGGGAAATGGGTTTGGTATCTGAAGTTCACCAAACCTTGCTTTAACCGAACCCAGGGCAGTTCAACTTATCATTACTTAGAACAGAAGAGGTGGTTGGGTTAAGTTATGAAACAACTTCAACATTACAGAACAAGTCCAGTTTATTGTGACTACCTACTACTAGATATACCATGACCTGGATGAATGACAAATTGTTCTTCCACAAATAAGAAAAAATCTAATAGAAAAAAAAAGAAAAAACACAAGTATTTGCAAATGAATTCTTTCACAAATACAAGCTTGTCATGATGACAGCCCTGGGAGCATCACACAGAAGCTACTAACCCAAACCCAGGGAAACAAAAGCGAGAAGGTGATGGATATCTGCTTGAATACTTGTTTCCCTTGGTACAAATGTTAAAAGATTATCTTGTAGAGAATAAATGGCTTGAAAATCATTAATAAATATTACCCTGCGGACGTATAACAGAAGCTACAAACGGGTGTCCTCTGGTGACCTCTGTAGCTCTATGTGTGCAAATTGACTGTACACATTCTTTAAAATCAATAGTACAAGCTGATAAGAAAGAAATGTGAGCCTAATGGACAGAGAATTATAGCGCCAGACATGAGGGCTAAAATTCATATTAATATAGCATGGTAAGGCCAAGTCACTCTGCACAAAGGAGGGCAGCAGGTCACCCTGACAGTTTGTCCAATGCTAATGGAAGATTATTGACTCGATAGTGTGAAACCTCAAAGAATACTACATATCACCCAGCTGCATAGAGACTTGTGGTTTTATAGATTTCTTTGTTTCAGCAGTTAGCGATAAAAAAGAAAAAATCTTCCCATGACCACTTTTCTTCAATCGATGAGCAGTTTAGCAGATTCTTATTACAAATTAGGTGGCAGCAAGATTTCAATAGATTACATGTTATGAAACCTTTAAAATGTGTTTTAAAAATATATGTGACCAACGATAATGCAGTCAAGTGGTCTCATAAATTGCACTCCTGTCTGTTGGAGGATTCATGGCAAAGGGAAGGGCTTCTGGTTGAAAACAAAAAGCTAATATTAAATGAAATTGGCAGGTCATGTGTACAAAGTATTTTGTCATACAAATATTGTTTTATTATCCTGCATTTTATTAATGCCCAACTCCAGTTTTGTAATTACCCCTTTCACACACCCTATTCAGTCACCCCTGACCCTAAGGCCACATTCACATCATCCACGCAATAGGAATGAGTGTCCCCTCTACGCAATTTTGACATTGCAATTTTCACATGATTCCGTATGTCGCATAGGGCGACAAGCTTCACACAATTTGTGAAGGGGCTGTTTGCCACATGATCCTGCCGCAGGACGATCGTGGCAGAATCACATTGCGTTTGGGGTGTCATTGCAGGAAAATGGCACCCAAACACGTGCAGTGCAATGTGCTGTGCTTGCAAGTGATCTCAAATCGTAAAAAAATAATTGTTTTTCCCTAAGTGTCTCCAGTCAGGTCCAGTGATGGAGTATTACAGCTGGAGATTTTTTTTTTTTAGGGCTTCTGGGGGTCCATCTTTGTTTTGGTGCCTAAGCTGAAATTGGGTTTTAATGATGGTAAAACGCTGTACAGCTTCACATATTCACAAACAGTCACTTCTCTGTAAAGGACTTTGTGAGTCTTAAGCACTGTACACACGCTCGGTTTTCCCGTCGGTAAAAAGTCCGCCGGGAAAACCGAGGGGAAAGCCGAGAACCCGGCAGGAAAACTGCCATGAGAGCTTTGGCCGGGAATCCCGGCCGTGTGTATGCTCCATCTGCACTGCCTCGCAGTGTTTCCCATAGGAAAGTATTAGTAAATCTGTTGGAAAAAAACGGGAAGCAGGTTCTCTATTTTCCCACCGGGATTCCTGGCTGTTTTACTGTCGGGAAAACTGTGAGGAAGCATAAACATGTCCGGTTTTCCCGGCCAAAAGCTCTCTTGGCAGTTTTCCTGGCATGAAAACCGGTCGTGTGTACGGGGCTTAACACTAATTCTAAAAGATAGGAGCCCCTCAGAAACATTTGAAAAAAACTGTTACTTTTTAAACCTTAAAATTGATTTATTTTATGCAGAGATATACTTAAAGTATATAAAAACCTGTCTGCATGAATTGTTATGAAAAACATGACCAGACTAACACAAGAAGCTAAAAGTAGTTACCTTAAACCATGACTTCCTTGGAATACCCAGGTATATTCTGTTTGGATTAAAAAAAAATAGCATTCTCCACCATGGAATATGCATGCCTTTCTGACCTATAGACAGTTGATCACTGTGTAGGTGGAGTTAAGGTTGCATTTCTATAATCAAAATGCATTGTTTGTGTGCTCAAAGTACATGGGATGATAATTAGCAAAATAAAGTCATCTTTGAAGAAATAGTAAATAGCAAATAAATATGGGGTAAAAATAACACAAAACTTTAAGAGCTTTAATGCCTTTGTGCCTAACAGTAAAACAAATCTTAAAAGAGAAGTATGGGTTTTCAGGTTATTTTAGATTCATACTTACCTCTGTGGATGGAGCATCAGACCGATGCTCCATCTGTCCCCTGGCGTCTGTGCACTGAGAACCGAGCCACCGAACATCGCCGTTGGCTCGGTTCTCACAGATCCCCGAGAGGAAAGCTGCTGGCTGTCAGTCAGCGTCTTTCCTCTCTGCTTCTCCACGCTCATTGGAGCGCTGAGCAGTGGAGGGGCGGGGAGAGGCTGTCTCAGCAGCTTGCTGATACGCTGAGACTGCCATCAATCAGGGCAGCTGATGGATCCTGACTTGGAAGTCGTGATGACGCGCTGCCCCGACTGATGGAAGTGACATCAGCGGAGAGCGGACTTCAGACCGCTCCCCGCAAAACGGGTCACAGGAGTGCAAAACGAATTGCACTCCTGTGACCCAGAGGAGAAGCCCAGCCTAAAAAGCTCAGGCTGGACTTCTCCTTTAATGCCTGAGCACAATTTTGCAACTTTGTTAACATGTGTTACTAAAAGCATACATATCATCACAATTACTTTGTGCATCCAGGTGGATTATACCCTGGTCTTTTTTCCAGGATAAATTGGGCTTTTATTTGGTGGTAAATGGTAATGAAAATCTCCTGATATTTTTTAATTATTATTATTAAAGAAAAACTGGCCCAGAATAGTAAAAAAAAAAAAAAATGAGCTGTATATTTCTTGCTACTGCCATATCCTTCCACTAGAGAATAACCCAAAAATTAATTCTACTTCTCCTGATGATCGCAGCGATATCACATATGTGTATGTTAGTTGTTGTTTGTACCCGTAGCACAGCCCAGAAACAATAGTGCTTTTTTATCCTAAAACACACTGACACTGACCCTAACTGACACTGATACTTATTAAAAAAAAAAAATACTGACCCTGACCTTGAGCCAAACATTAGCCCTGGCACTGACCTAGATCAAACTTTGATTTAGGCTTTTTTTTATTTTTTTATTATTATTTCTTTTTTTACACACACTTTTATTTTGTTCTCACTCTGCAAGAAAAGAGAGATACAATGTAGCTCTCTCCTCCATTCAAAGAGGGAGAAAACATGGGGGCGTGCTTCACAGTGACTAACTACTGTGGTAGCCGATCAGATGCTATCACAGCGATCAGGTGACCTAGAGATCCCAGCCCCGATCGTTAGTACGGGGCCCATGGCTCTTGGTGAGACCCCAGTCTCTGTGCTGGGAGTGCACCATGCGGCTTGCTTCCAGCACAAAGGGAGATATTCAAATATGCAGCCCAATGGAAAAAAGCCCAGTCCATCGGTGCCACATATTGTGTAAGGTCGGCGTCAATGGGTTAAGACAAACCTGTACTTTGCCCTTGCAAAGCAAAGCAACAGGTTTACTCTATTGCTGCCCCACCTGTCCTTCCTGTCAGAACAGAAAGTGATTGACATGGATGGGACAGGGTTGGTTAAAAATGCATTATTTTTATTGCTGTGCATGCCTTCCCAATGACAACTATTCCTCTCAATCATTGTATGGGCTGCATTTGTAGGCAAGTGCCAACGTTTTTTTCTGTGCCTTGTTTTAAAGTTACTGTGTAATGCAAGAGTTAACTTCCTGTGGTGTGTCTGCTGTTTGGCCTGTTGGGGTATTTAAGCGGGAATGGGTTGGACCAGTGAAGGGAGAGAGTTAGAGAAGAAATTGGTCATGCGTGTGATAAAGATCGTGTACAGAGAGATGTAGCTTTGCATCTTACAGGGGTCACTCTGTGGCTGTACCCTGGACTGTAAAGCAAGTAAATCACTATTGATTGGCAACTATTACAACTTAGCTAAAGGTATGAGACACCACAACATAGCCATAAGGACTCTGTCATATGTTAAAGAGGAATGCTGTTCATTTAAATCACCTGTTGCACTGCCATGTGTTTGCTGGAGCCAACTTTTCGAAGAAAAGTTGTATTTCAGTAAACGGAGTTGCTGGTTAAATGGAACGTTTGGTCAGATTTAATGGGAGTGCTGAGTGAGAGTGAAATCCTACAGTGTATGAGAATAGGGAACAAAGTGTAAACGTTCAGGTTAAGCTTATGGATACTGGATAGTAACAAGTAAAAGTAAGGATAAGAAGCCAGTTCAGGAGGGGAGGTGGTGGTGGTGTGTGACAAAGGGTGTGTTGAGCTGTAGATTGGTGGATGTATGGTCTACCAGACTAAGTGGCAGATGCCCTAAGTTAGGGCCTGCTGCACAGCAAAACTCATCTATGGACTGGGCCTGGGCCACAAGTGTGTGCGGTCTCGCAAAGTGTACAGCAGCTTCCCTTCGTGCCTTTGGGTTGAAGAGTAAGGGTTAAGTGTAACACCTGTAAAGGAACTGGTGTAGGAAAATCTGTGTTTTACACTATTTCCCTCAGAATGACTTTATAGCCAGTGACCGAACAGGTGGCACTGGCAGGTGAAAGGATGTTATCCTTCTGGTGTGGTGCCTGGTGCAGTAGTATGGCCTTTGGGAACAAGGGTTGTTAACTCACACAGGAGTGAAAGCAACATCATCAGGCAAACACTTGGTGAAAGTATTTATATAAAGTTGGTGGCATGGAGTTCCCCCATAAATTATCCAACACATTGGCATCACTTTAGAAAGTGATCACTGTCCCTGCTTTGCAACAAATCTAAAGCAGGCCATACATGGGTCGAATTCCAAAAGATTTTTTTTTAGAAAATCGTAACTAAGAATTTTAATTTTCAAATCTTGCACCATTAGTGGGCTTCAGCAACAGCTGACTTTCGTGTGGCCATCGAATTTGAGTAATTGGGCATGTTGGAAATTTTTTGAAAAACAAACTAATTTGGTTGGTTGAATTTCGAAATCAATTGTGGCACCATTGCATCACAAAGCACACTATTTCTGATTTTCAAAAGAAAATTTATTTGGAATTCAATCCATGTCTGGTCGGCTTAAGGCAGTGCCTGAAATTATATATTTAAGGGATGATAGGTAACAACAGGTGCATAAAATAAAGTAGTAGGTCATTTTATTCATGCCCCACCAATTGGACAGTACTATTTCCCTTAGTGCAAAGTCTACATAAACAGAAAATCTACTTTTGTAAATTCTTTACATTTGCCACCAAATGTCACACTTTAAAGTGACCCCTTACTTACGGTTTCTTTTAACTAGCTAAAATATTTGAACCTGCTATATCGCCTTTGACAGGTTGTGACAACATGTCTTAAGTTCGATCAGCAGGAAATGCATAGTGATCTCACTGGGGCTCCTATATATTCACCTTTTCCCTTAATAGCTCATATATTCCCCTAATCTTCATGACATATATATTTTCACGGTAAAGCACTCTCCTTTGACCACTAAAATTTTTTTAAATCTATTGATCAACGTGTCATTTGAAGCTCCTTGGGGGGGATCTGAAATCCCTGCTGCTACTCTCGGATTGCAGGACAAAACGAATAGGTTGTTGTTTGTGTTGTAATGGGCAGCGTTATAGATCTCCAGTTACACGCTCATTACAACATCTAAAGAGCACTAGAAAACTGTCAATCTGGTTTATGCTGATGCAAGACAGAGTTCATGTATTAGATGCTATTTAGTCAATGGTGGGAAAATGAATTGTTCATTTTCCTTATTTCATGCAAACAACATAAATTGTCTTGATAGCATAAAAAATAAAATATAACTATTTAAAAAAAAAATGAATATTTATATTTTAAGAACAGGAAATTTTTATGTTTACATGTGTAATTAGTATTGACTATCTGTTTTGTTTCATTTTGGCTGGACAGGCTCTTTCCATTAGCCAAATGTGATGTTCTGACTTCATTGTTGCATACTTTTTCTGGGTCAGTAACTCAAATTGCCCATCTACACGTATGTTTTAACCTATTTTGGAGTATATACATAGTTTCTTCATTGTTTTACTTGGTGCTTTTTCACACCCGTGTGATGCATTGACATGCATTATCCACTTTTGCTCCATCAATGTTATTTGTATTGCCTATTGATGACAATGGCAACTCATGAAAATGCATGATTGTTGATAATGCATGAAAAAAGCATAAAAAAACCAATGAATCATGTCCATTTAGCTCTCACCTCTTGCTCTCAAGAATCTTACAGTATAAAGTAACTTTCACTGTCATATTAACCTATATTTCAAGCTAGTTTAGTCCGCTCTAATTGACATTTTCATTTTCAGTATATAATGAATAAGTTAAAGTGGAACTAAACCCAATAATTTAATGGTTTCCCAAAACAGTTACATTTAAGGCATGCAATAAATATTAGCTCTCACATTTTGCTTGTGCTCTCAACTGAACTGTCAAGCCATCAAATGGTCGGTGTCATAACTAATCACATGTGGAAAACTATTGCAACTGCAGATCAAATAGATGCTAATATGTCAGCCTCCTTGGCTGTAAAAGATAGGAGGGTTTAGTTCTGTTTTAAATGTTCAAACAATTTTATTTATTTTTCTTATATCACTCTAGGATTCTATTGGTGTGATCTTTGAACTTAAAGTTCCTCCGAAAAAATAAATAAAATAAAAGTCAGCAGCTACAAATACTGCAGCTGCTGACTTTTAATATATGGACACTTAGCTGTCCTGGGCGCCCGCGATGTCAGCACCCGAATCCGATCTGTCCCTCGGCTCTCACGTGGAGGCGCCGCCAATTCGGTAAGAGAATCAGGAAGTGAAGCCTTGGGGCTTCACTTCCTGGTTCCCTACTGCGCATGCGCGAATCGCGCTGTGCAATCCCACTGGTCCCTGGTGTCTTCTGGGACCTGTGTGTCTCCCAGAAGACAGCAGGGGGGGCGGAGTAGGCGCCGGACATGGCGTAGGTCACTGCAGTGATCTATGCCCAGAAGTGGGAGCAAATACCTGGAATACACTGGTATATGCTCCCTCCTCCCCCCTGAAAGGTGCCAAATGTGACACCGGAGGATTCCAAAAAGCGGAATTTCCATTTTTGGGTGGAACTCCGCTTTAAGTCTGCACACCTGCTGTAGACATTATGAGGGGTTCCAACTCTGCCTATTTGGATTTTCTAATTATTTTATATAAAAAATAATATGATAACAGGCATTGGAACACACATAGGTGGGTAGGAACATCGAATTACTCCTAGATTGGTATGTTGGGAATTATGCCAGAGAGAAAACTAGCTGGTGGATTATCCTTGACATATAAGAAGCTAGACTCATCTAAATATCCTCCACTTTAAAAAAAAAAATATTATTGGTTTAAAGGCTACTGATACTTTTAAAAACTACCTGACAGCACAAAAAAGCATTACTAGGTGGCTGAATATCATTTAAACTACATGGTCAAAAGTTTGAGTGGACACTGGAGCTTTACACCTATATGAGCTTGGACAACCATTTCCAAAACAAAAACATAGATATTATCACACCTCTTTATTTCTAATGCCTTGTACACATGATAGGAATTTCAGATGGAAAAAGTCTGCCGGACTTTTTCCATCGGAAATTCCTACCGTGTGTGTGCCCCATCGGAGTAATTCCGATGAATTCCATCAGTGTTTAAATATAGTTCTATTTTTCTCCGATGGAATTAGTTCTATTTTTCTCCGATGGAATTTCGTCGGAATTCCGATGTGCTTTTGGCCGGAGAATACTCTGACCGTGTTTGGGGCATTAGACAAAATTATATGAAGAATGAGAGAAAGGGTAAACATTTATGCAAAACATCTTAAAAAACATCCAAAAGTGTAAAATGAGCCAAAACCATTATTGTTTCCTTTTAGGATGCATTGAAGTGTTATGCCGTGTACACACGATCGTTTTTACAGATGAAAAAAGTCTGATGGACTTTTATCATCGAACAAACCGATTGTGTATGGGCCCCATCGGTCTTTTTTCCATCGCTGAGAAAAAATAGAACATGTTTTAAATTTATCCGATGGGAAAAAATGATAGCAAATTCCGATCGTCTGTGTGGAACTCCATCGGACAAAAAACCCACGCATGCTCAGAATCAAGTCGACGCATGCTCAGAAGCATTGAACTTAATTTTTCTCGGCTTGTTGGAGTGTTTTACGTTACGGCGTTTGGGACGGTCAGATTTTTGACTGAGGGTGTGTAGGCAAGACTGATGGAAGTCAGCTTCATCGGATTTCCGATGGAAAAATCCATCGGATTAGAATCCATAGGAAACCCGATCGTGTGTACAGGGCTTTACTGTAAGGTGGGTGAGATTTACAGACTTGTTGGTCTAAAGCCCACAAAGAGTTCCCAGCGATATATGGCAACATCCTGAAATAAATTAATTAATTTGCTCAAGATTAGTTTTGGCTCTGCACCTATTCCATATGGAGTTCCCAGATAATATGTTGAGTAGTGAAGAAAAAACAATACAACAGTTTTAATTGTACCGTAATCAAAATTCTAAACCCACAACTCTAGGATTCTTACCATTCTTGCAGTCAGCAAAATAGTCCTAAGAATGCAGTCTGTGATGTACACAGAGTGTCAGAGAAAACCAAAGGCAAATTAAAGATTATAGAGGAGAAAAGATTAAATCCGTTTTTTTTTCTAGAAAATTACTTAGAACCCCCAAACATTATATATATTTTTTAGCAGAGAATCTAGAGAATAAAATGTCACACGGTATTTGTGCAGCGGTGTTTTAAACGCATCTTTTGGGGAAAAAGGACACTTTCATGAATTTTAAATAAACTAAACAGTAAAGTTAGCCCAATTTTTTTGTATAATGTGAATGATGATGTTACGGCGAGTAAATAGATACCAAATATGTCAGGCTTTATAATTGCACAAACTACGGTACCTAAAAATCTCCATAGGCGACGTTTTAATTTTTTTTTTACGGTTACCAGGTTAGAGTTACAGAGGAGATCTAGTACTAGAATTATTGCTCTCGCTCTGACAATCGAGGCGATACCTCACATGTGTGATTTGAACACCGTTTAAAAATATATATTTTTTTTCTTATTTATTTTATTTATTTTTATATTATTAAATTGTGTTTAAAAAAAAAAAAATTGATCACTTTTTTTGAAGTCCGGTTTCTGTGTTTACAAGTGACAGCTCTGTGTGTAACCCCCCCTGAACTCTGTACTCTGTATGTAATGCAATCCTGGTGTTTAATGCCCCTTTAAGACCCTCCTACTGTTTGTGGAATCTGACCACACCCACTATTTGATGGGATTTGGAGGGTGTGTGTGGGGGTGGGGGTTTTGGGGGGGTCGTGGTTGATTTCCAGCACCTATTGTTTTAGAAAAAAAAAACTGAAAAGGGTTATTTTGGTGAGGCAGGGTATGTGTCCTTGTTGATTCATCTGGCTCAAATTACCCCAAATTATACATTTTCCAAACTTACCTGACTTCTACAGTACTAAACGATTAAAGGTACTACAGTACTAAGGATTAAAAATGCAAGCTAGCATTTCTATTTTGAAAATACACTGCTGACATTTCCAAATATTTTCGTTATAATCAACTGTCATACTTTCATGCACTAGTCATCATTGATGTCAATAAAATAAATAAGCGATGTAATAGTCTGTCAGCGCTTTCACAGTTTTGCTAATACTTCCAAATAAGAGTACTTGGCAAAGAGAGTTTGTAGCTGGATTGCAGCACGCTGTCAAGCACATATTCCCCATAGACTATTTTCCCTGGAGCAGGAAGACAGAACACAACTAAAATCTGGCAAAATTTTGGAAAACCAAACATGGACATTTGCAAAAGTGTGAATCTTATGACTGACTAACTCTGAAAATTTTCTTCCAGGCACCATATGCTCATCTCTTATTCCCCCAAGGAGCGACGAATTGCAGAACATTTCCTTTCCTTAATCAGCTCAACTAGTTTTAACGTGTTTTAAAAAGTAGTTCTAGGCAACAAGTTGGCGAAGTGCTAATGCTTAGGAAGAAAGATTGCAACTATACACAGATACAAAACTTACCTTACTACGGAGTTTTAGCCAAATTTAGTTTGGAGTAAGGATCAATATATATTTGGAATTTGTGTTTGTAACATTCTCCTAGAGTAAGAGTTCTTAATTGAGGGTATCCATACCTCTTGGGATATGGAAATCAAATGATGAGGTTATGGCACTGAACTAAGAATACTTAAAAAATTGAAACGGGAGTTTCTGCATTATTGAATCTGAAATGAAAGTGGAAATTGAGTTGATGTGTCCAATGACATGTGAATAACATTGTCAGTTACTATACTTTGATTCCAAGTTTGGATTGCACAAAAACAATGAAAATCCCAGTAGTTGTAACTAGCTGGTGTATTTGTAATTTGCTATTTTTATATAAATAATTATAATAAAATCCTCCTGTTTCTTTCCCTTGTTCTTCTCCTAATTATATGATATATCTATTATGAATTCTGCTCCTAGACTAATACACCTCACTAACCGATCCGTAACTGCTGCTCCCCTCTGCCAATCCCTTCACTGGCTTCCCCTACCCCACCGTGTAAAATTCAAAATGCTAACCACAACATACAAGGCCATTCACAACATCGCCTCCATCTACATCACCAACCTCATCTGCAGATATCACCCAAATTGTCCCCTCCACTCCTTCCAGGACCTCCTGCTCTCTAGCTTCCTTGTTACCTCCTCCCATGCTCGCCTTCAGGACTTCTCCAGAGCCTCTCCAATCTTCTGGAACTCCCTGCCCCGGTATGTCTGATCAGCCCCTACCCTGTCCACCTTTAGGAGATCCCTGAAAACTCATTTATTCAGGGAAGCCTATCCCACACCCATCTAACAACTGTCCCCGTGCCATCCCCATCAAATCATTCTCTGCAGCTATTACCTTTTGTACCACCACCCCCTCCCTTTAGAATGTAAGCTCTACGAGCAGGGCCCTCCTGTACCTTCTGTATTGAACTGTACTGTAATTGTGTTGTCCCCCCTCTACATTGTAAAGCGCTGTGTAAACTGTTGGCACTATATAAATCATGTATAATAATAATATAATATAATAATAATAATAATAATATGTATTATATGATGATATGTAAAGTAAAACCAAGTTATTGACATCTTTTGATGCTGTACTGATACCCAATAGTACTGATGATAATGATGATTTTGACTGTCTGGTGAAGTGAGTATGAGGGCATATTGGAGAATACATTTAATACCTTTAATCATATAGAGGATTAGGAACCCCTTATACTAAAGACAGTTTTAACTGTAAGTTGATAGCCTTTGGTATTCAACTGCTAACCCTCTTCTCCATCAAATACTCACACACATATGTACTCACATACAGTACTTCAATTTAAAGAAATAACTCAGTTCAGAATTAATTGAAATTAGGGTGATTTCAGACCCATTTATAACCCTCTAAGAACATTGTTGGGAACCTTACATGATCTTTTTAAAATTGACCCTAAAAGTTATATTTCCAAGCCTTCCAGCTTGGTCAAAAGTGGAATAAGATAGCAGACCTCCAGAAACCATGTCCTAAAAACTTTGCACACAATTCTTAGTAGCATTGTTCTAAATGGTAAAACAAATGAATGTAGCAGACAACTATAAGTTAGTGTAAAGAAGTGAATTGGCTGGGTTATAGAGTACAAAATAGTCGGATGTAAATATTATTACCGTCAAAACAAAAATGCCAACCACTCTATATAATTTAGCTTTTCAAAGTGTGGTGCAGATGGACAAGGCATATACATAACGGTGCAAAACAAAAAGTTTCCCAGCAAACTTACCAGCTAGCCAGCAAAGAAAAAACACACCAATGATATACTGGTTTAAATATACAGGAAGCCACAATGCTTCATCTTACTGTGGTCCTTAACTCTAGCCTAGCAGATGTCCAAACTCGAGACACATACAGCAATGGATGAGTTAAGGACAGTTATGCCTTTTATTTCTTAAAGGTGGCGGGACACACTAGAGTGATGTGGGAACTGTACCTGCCTATTCTCAAAAAAGTTTAATATAAGTTTAGCAGACAGTGTCTGTCATATTGATATCAATAGACTTTCCGCAGTCTCTAGGGATGTGAAATGTTAGTCAGAGACCACGTGATCTTTCACTTAATCTAAGTCTTGTGAAGAAACCCTAAGGGCAGTGCTTTGCCTTTTTAATAATAATAAAAAAAGCAAGTAAATGTACTCTTTACATTAACCACTTCAGCCCCGGACCATTTTGCAGCTAAAGGCCCAGGCCCCTTTTTGCGATTCGGCACTACATCGCTTTAACTGACAATTGCGCGGTCGTGCAACGTGGCTCCCAAACAAAATTGGCGTCCTTTTTTTCCCACAAATAGAGCTTTCTTTTGGTGGTATTTGATCACCTCTGCGGTTTTTATTTTTTGCGCTATAAACAAAAATAGAGTAACAATTTTGAAAAAAATGCAATATTTTTTACTTTTTGCTATAATAAATATCCCCAAAAAATATATAATTTATTTTTTCCTCAGTTTAGGCCGATACGTATTCTTCTACATATTTTGGCCAAAAAAATCACAATTGGTTTGCACAAAAGTTATAGCATCTACAAAATAGGGGATCGTTTTATGGCATTTTTATTAATATTTTATTTTTTTTCCAAAAAATGGTGGCGATCAGCGATTTTTATCATGACTGCGACATTATGGCGGACACATCGGACACTTTTGGCACATCACATTTTTTGGGATCATTGTCATTTTTTACAGCGAACAGTGCTATAAAAATGCACTGATTACTGTGAAAATTACACTGGCAGTGAAGGGGTTAACCACTAGGTGGCGCTGTAGGGGTTAAGTGTTCCCTGCATAGTGTTTCTTACTGTAGAGGGGATGGGCTGTGTGTGATATGACACTGATCTTCGCTTCGAGTACACGGAGCGGAGATCTGTGTCATTGTCACTAGGCAGATCGGGGAGATGCTTGTTTACACAAGCATCTCCCCGCTCTATACCTCCATGAGACGATCGAGTCCGCGGGACCCGGGGTCCGACTCACGGGGAAGGCGGCAGGGTCGCGAGCGCGCCGCCGGCAGCGCACGCGTGACCACACGTCAGGCATTTAAAGGGCAACGTACAGGTACGTGATTATGCCTATCCGTGCCATTCTGCCAACGTAAATGTACATGGGCCGTCCTTAAGTGGTTAAGATTAACCTCCCTGGCGGTATTCCCGAGTCTGGCTCGGGGTAATATTTCAGTACCATTGCGGTAACCCCGAGCCAGACTCGGGCTGCATCGCAGGATACAGGGAGAGTTACTTACCTTGTTCCCTGGATCCTGCGATGTCTCTCCGCAATGTGTGCGAGCTGTCTCCTCGCTCGATTCACACACAGTGCCCGAGTGCCAAGCTCCGTTCCCTGCGGCGCACGGGGGCGGAGATCGGTGCCAAATTCAAAAAAGTAAAAACACAATACACATACAGTATACTGTAATCTTACTGATTACAGTACTGTATAAAACAATTACACATCCCCTTTGTCCCTAGTGGTCTGTCCAGTGTCCTGCATGCACTTTTATATTATAAATACAGTTTTTCCTGCCTGGAATTTGGAGATTGTCCATAGCAACCAAAAAGTGTCCCTTTATGTCAAAAGTGGTTTTAGACCAGCTAGAAAACAGCGATAATAAATTAGAATTACTTGTAAAATTGAGCGATAGCGATTTGTGGGGAAATTCGTCATCAAACACTAAATCTAATGACAGCGACAATTCTGCAACTGAGCAAATTTCAGTGTTTTTGATTTGATTACATTATTGAATAATTTTTATTATTATTATATTATTATTTGTTATAATTATTTATAGTTATTTATTATATAATAATTTAAGATTTTGTGTTTCAAACTTTATCATACCTGTGATGTCTACTAGACTCTGGTTTGGACAGATTTAAGTGAGTTATTCCTAAGAATTACAGGCCTACAATATAAAACGCCAAATTTCCATGCAAAATAATTGAACCACTTTCAGCACCTAAAATCTGACAGAATTATACAGCCAGGGAGGTTAAGGTGATTTGGTGAATCTTACCCATTCATGGAAACTGTAAAAAATGTTGACAGGTCCACTTTAAATGGAGTGATATTGTAAATAGGATACTATCATTGCACCACCTGATATCGTCATTCGTGTTGACTTTGGCATGCCATTGCACTGCTGCCCAAGATCGTGGAAGTATGGGACATATGTTGTAAATTAGCAAAAAGATCTTGCAGAAGAGATGTAAGAAATACACAGAAAAGAGAATAAAATAGTTTAAAGACTTTTAATGTTTGATTGGAAAGGACAGACCAAATGTCTGCGCTATGGAGCAACTTTCTTTTTTCTTTTTTTTTTCTCAAAGAGCAACTTTTATTTCATCGGAACTGTTTATTGACTGTTTATTTTAAAACAGATAATAAAATCTACTTGGATGGACCTGAGTGAAATCATTCTCTTATCTAAATTATCATATTTTCTTTTAGAAGATCAAAGCAAATGATAAAATGAGTCCATGTGAAATTTGCTTGAACACCCACTTTTTCGGGGTTTTGGAAAGATGTGCACTTCTGCTTTCTTCTCCCCCCTTCTTGTACGCAGATGTATTTATTCATTTATTATTTAGTTCTATCCAACTATAAGCTATACTATGGGCTAGTTCTCTGGTCACTACGGTGGGGATTTACTTAAATTGAAGCGTTCAAAATCTGGTGCAGTTCTGCACAGAAATCCAATCAATGTCCAGATTTTATTGTCAAAGCGTAATTGAACAAGCTGAAATTAGAAGATAATTGGCTACCATGCAGAGCTGCACCAGATTCTGAGTTCAGTTTTAGTAAATCTCCCACTATGTCTGATAAAATTAAGAGCCCTTTTCCATAGAATTTCCTTGGTGATTTTTTTACGAGAAAGTTGACCAGTTCTTTCTTTAACCCTCCCAGTTACTTAGGCTTGTCAGATTGTGATCCAAAGCCTATTTGTATACACTAGGGCCAATTTATACAAGTGCCAAGGAACCCATCAATGTGTCTTTGGAGCTAAGCCACTGTGCTGCTAATGCACAGATACACTATATTACCAAAATTATTGGGACACCTGCCTTTACACGCTCATGAACTTTAATGGCATCCCAGTCTTAGTCCGTTGGGTTTTATTTTGAGTTGGCCCACCCTTTGCAGCTATAACAGCTTCAACTCTTCTGGGAAGGCTGTCCACAAGGTTTAGGAGTGTGTCTATGGGAATGTTTGACCATTCTTCCAGAAGAGCATTTGTGAGGTCAGGCACTGATGTGGATGAAAAGATCTGGCTCGCAGTTTCTACTCTAATTCATTCCAAAGGTGTTCTATCGGGTTGAGGTCTGGACTCTGTGCAGGCCAGTCAAGTTCCTCCACCCAAAAACTCGCTCATCCATGTCTTTATGGACCTTGCCTTGTGCACTGGTCCAAATCATTTGGTGGAGGTGGGATTATGGTGTGGGGTTGTTCTTCAGGGGTTGGGCTTGGCCCCTTAGTTCCAGTGAAGGGAACTCTAAGGCGTCGGCATACCAAGACATTTTGGACAACTTCATGCTCCCAACTTTGAGGGAACAGTTTGGAGATGGCCCCTTCCTGTTCCAACATGACTGCGTACCAGTGCACAAAGCAAGGTCCATAAAGACATGGATGAGCGAGTTTGGGGTGGAGGACTTTGACTGGCCTGACCTCAACCCAATAGAACACCTTTGGGGAGAATTACATTGGAGACTGCGAGCCAGGCCTTCCCGTCCACACCTCCCAAATGTGCTTCTGGAAGAATGGTTAAACATACCCATAGACACACTCCTAAACCTTGTGAACAGCCTTCCCAGAAGAGTTGAAGCTATTATAGCTGCAAAGGGGTGGGCCAACTCAATATTGAACCCTTAAAAAAAAAAGCTCTTGCCAAGTTATTGGTGCCAACTTATCATGCTATGTTGAAGGGATAGAAAACACATTTTATTAATTTGCCTATTCTAGTCATATGTGCAAAAATTATTTAGATTCCTCAATAAATTCAGTTTAAACCCAAAGTGTTTGGTATCCATAACTCAATGATTTACAAAGGGTTTTATTGACTTTTCTGCTAGTGTCTGACAGAAAATTGGAAGTATGAAACATTTGTGTCCGCAGAACAAGGTAATATTTCTTGAATATGTGTTTATAAACTTTCAGCAAAAAGATAAGTGAGTATAAATGTGCGGCAGAACACTGGAACTAATGAACTCATATTTACTCAAAAATGTGGAATTTGTTTTATTGGTACTTTTCTTTTTAATGCTGAACTTCAGGTAAACATCTTAAAGTGGAACTAAACTGTATCTAAGCAAACTGCTTAGACTCAAACTGAAAACACTATTTAATAATTTTTTAATATCCAAAGCAAACTCACCCATCCGCCCATGCTTTATTTTGTTGGTAAATCACTTTCAAAAATTCCCACCTAGCATTTCTAGCCACAGCCATCTTGAGCAAGGGTCGATGATGTAAGTATTCACTACCTGGAATCCACCTGCCCTTAGTTTAGGCATGCAGACAGGAGGATGTGCTTACCTTAGAAAATCCTCTTCTCCCCTCCTCCAGATAGAAAATAGATAATGGCTATAAAGACTCCTGGAATGTGGCCTAACCAGGAAGCAACTGAAGAAATAAAAAAAATAAAAAGTTTAAAACGAGTATATAAAATACACCTTTTCTGTCACGTACCTGAAGGGAGACTGAAGTGACAAGGCCGGCCTCTCTTGTATCTCCAGCCCTGGTCCCGCTGGAGGTGGAACAGAGGGAACCGAGAGACAGGAGGAACACGAGCGCCTGCAGATGTAGGTCCGGAAACCAGTAGCAGGGGGTGCGAACCTGGATGAGCTGGAGGACCATCAGATCACGGAAGGCCGCTGTGCATCAAGGATCATCCGGGGTTAAAGAGGCACTCCGCTGGAACAGTGGCACTGGAACTTCAGAGGGTGTTGAGTTCCAGGAAGACTTGCAGCAGGAAGTCACTGAGAGTCGCAAGACTGAAGTCGCAGACACTCGGAGAACGGTGCGGAGCCACACAGGAAGCAGATGCAAGTCACAAGGGTAGCTGGGTCAGGTAATAGGCGGGCAGCGAGGTACAAGGCAGCAGGCAGAAGCAGGGTCAAAGGGGTAGCCAGGATCAGGAACCAGTAGTCAGACAAGAAGCAGAGTCCAGAAGCAGGGTCAAGGCAGGCCAGGTTCAGCAGCGGGTATCAAGAAGGATAACAACAGAGTTCAGGGTATCAGGAAACAGCTGAAGACCAGTCAGCAAGGGTCTGGGTTCAGGGCACTTCTTAAAATAGGCCGTCTGGCGCCAATTGGCGCTAGGGATGCGCTCCTGCGTGTGCACGCAATCCGTTGCGCACGCGCATTGGCGCGTCTGTGCACGCGCATGCGCATTGGACGAAAACTGATGGTTTTCTTACATTTTCTGTCTATTTACTAATGCTAGTCACATAAGGATTCAAAATAGTTAATATTGATTGAGAGAGTTTAGTTCTACTTTAATACACAAAGTACGTACAGTCAGGTCCGAAAATATTGGGACATTGACACAATTCTAATCTTTTTGGCTCTATACACCACCACAATGGATATGAAATGAAACGCACAAGATGTGTTTTAACTGCAGACTTTCAGCTTAAATTTGAGGGTATTTACATCCAAATCAGGTGAACGGTGTGCCTCCCACTTTTTTAAGGGCCAAAAAGTAATGGGACAGATTAACAATCATAAATCAAACTTTCACTTTTTAATACTTGGTTGCAAATCCTTTGCAGTCAATTACAGCCTGAAGTCTGGAACGCATAGACATCACCAGACGCTGGGTTTCATCCCTGGTGATGCTCTGCCAGGCCTCTACTGCAACTGTCTTCAGTTCCTGCTTGTTCTTGGGGCATTTTCCCTTCAGTTTTGTCTTCAGCAAGTGAAATGCATGCTTAATCGGATTCAGGTCAGGTGATTGACTTACTCTTCTCTTCCCATCACTCTGGTACAAGTTGATCTTGGTCTCATCTGTCCATAGGATGTTGTTCCAGAACTGTGAAGGCTTTTTTAGATGTTGTTTGGCAAACTCTAATCTGGCCTTCCCATTTTTGAGGCTCACCAATGGTTTACATCTTGTGGTGAACCCTCTGTATTCACTCTAGTGAAGTCTTCTCTTGATTGTAGACTCATACACCTACCTCCTGGAGAGTGTTCTTTATCTGGCCAACTGTTGTGAAGGGTGTTTTCTTCACCAGGGAAAGAATTCTTCGGTCATCCACCACAGTTGTTTTCCGTGGTCTTCTGGGTCTTTTGGAGCTCACCGGTGCGTTCTTTCTTTTTAAGGATGTTCCAAACAGTTGATTTGGCCACACCTAATGTTTTTGCTATCTCTCTGATGGGTTTGTTTTGTTTTTTTCAGCCTAATGATGACTTGCTTCACTGATAGTGACAGCTCTTTGGATCTCATATTTAGAGTTGACAGCAACAGATTCCAAATGCAAATAGCACACTTGAAATGAACTCTGGACCTTTTATCTGCTCCTTGTAAATGGGATAATGAGGGAATAACACACACCTGGCCATGGAACAGCTGAGCAGCCAATTGTCCCATTACTTTTGGTCCCTTAAAAAGTGGGAGGCACATATACAAACTGTTGTAATTCCTACACCGTTCACCTGATTTGGGTGTAAATACCCTCAAATTAAAGCTGAAAGTCTGCAGTTAAATGACATCGTGTTTGTTTCATTTCAAATCTATTGTGGTGGTGTATAGAGCCAAAAAGATTAGAATTGTGTAGATGTCCCGATATTTATGGACCTGACTGTACATGCAGTATATTGAAGCTATTAAAGGATTTGAATTTCTATGTTTTCAGTCTTGAGACTACAGGTCTGCCACACACAACATTCAAAAGGATGACAGCATATATAATGTGATATACAGATAAAATAACACCTTGACCGAGACTTTAATCTTTCACTGTCCTAATCCAATAATATACAGATAAATAAAACGTTTTGTCTGGAGTTTAGGTTTAATGAATACTGTATTTTTAAAGGGTAACTCTATGTTCATTAAAAAAAAATATATAGCAAATAAAAAAATCATGTAGTATTTACAATTGCTACACAAGCTAAATTGTAATTTAATGTTATTAAAAATGACTTTTCAATCTGTAAAATGCAATGCAATATGTCAACCTGAAGGCCTTCTGTACACAATTCCCATAGTTTGTAGATGCTATAACTTTTGCGCAAACCAATGAATATATACGCTTATTGGGATTTTTTTCTACGAAAAACATGTAGCAGAACACATATTAGTCTAAATTTATGAAGACATTTTTATTTATTTTTTTACTTGATAGGTTTTATAGCAGAAAGTAAAAAATATATATATATTTTTTTCAAAGTTTTCAGACTTTTTTGTTTATAGCACAAAAAATAAAAACCGCAGAGGTGATAAAATACCACCAAAAGAAAGCTCAATTTGTGGGGAAAAAAGGACGTTTTTACCCTGAAAATAGAGGGTAAACTTTGCCTGCATGTTATATGCAGGGGGCTGTGGAAAGGTTTTTTCCTGAAACTTCCCTCTTAAAGTTAATGTGTGTGTTATACGCCTGTGCGTGTTATATGCCGATAAATACGGTAACACAGTGCCGTAATGGCCTGGTCATGAAGTGGGTAAATTTTCTGGAGGTCAAGTGGTTAAAACGCATTAGACTTGATTCACAAAGCTATCACACTAAGTTTTTATTTACAAAAAATTGACAGTAATTTTCTGTTGTGTCCAATGAAAATTGAAAATTACAGTCACGTGGCTGTGAATACAATGGATTAGGCTTGTGTTAAAGTATTAGCTCTTTAAGAAACTCAGAAACACCAAATATAACCTCTTACGTTACCACTAATCACATTTCTTGTGTGTGCTATGCTTTCTGCAGCTCCCTTTGCTTATATTCAGTTTGATTCAATGATAACAGCGCCAGGATCTGTAAAAGATCATTTCAATACTGCACTGCACTCAAGCAGTCACTGGATAAACAGATCATAAACTGCTAGAAAAGAAAACACCTACATAAACTTTCTCATCCTCATCCTATGTAATTCCAGTAAGCGCGCTGTGAAAAGTGCAATACACATGTATAGGCAGGGAACGCAGTTCCGCACCTCTGAATATATGTAATGACAAGGGGTGGTGGGGTGTGCTGGAGATTCTATTGTTTCAGTGGGGGGGGGATCTATTGATGCACGGGAGGTCTATTGTTGCTGGGAGAGATCTATTGTCGGGGGAGGGGTCTACTGATGCTGGTTGGTGGGAAATCTATTGTTGCTGGCAAGGGTCTATTATTGCTAGGGGTAATCTATTGTTACTTGGGGGGAGGGATTTGTTGCGGAGGGGTCTATTGTTGCTGTGGGATTTATTGTTTCTGGAGCGTTCTATTGTTACTGGGGGGTCAATTGTAGCTGAGAGGGATCTATTGTTGCTGGCTGCTGGAGGGTTAATTGATGCTGGCTGCTGGGTTGGATCTATTGTTGCTGGGGGAATATTTTTCTGTTGGGGTCTTTTGTTGTTGGGGGAGATCTGTTGTTGCTGGGAGGGTCTACTGTTGCTGTTTGCATGGGATATATTTGACTGCTTTTATTGCTTTTGAAAGTGTATTTTAACCACTTCAGCTTCGGAAGATTTGCCCCCTTAATGACCAGGCCATTTTTTGCAATATGGTACTGCGTCGCTTTAAAGGACAATTGTGCGGGCGTGTACCCAAACAAAATTGATGTCCTTTTTTTTCCACAAATAGAGCTTTCTTTTGGTGGTATTTTTTTATGCGGTTTTTATTTTTTCCGCTATAAACAAAAAAAGAGTTTTTAAAAACATATTTTTTTACTTTCTGCTATAATACATATCCCAAAAAATATATAAAAAAAAACAAATGTATTTATCAGTTTAGGCCAATATATATATTCTTCTACAAATTTTTGGTAAAAAAAAAAAGCAAAAAGCGTATATTGATTGGTTTGCGCAAAAGTTATCGCGTCTACAAACTACGGGATAGATTTAAGGACTTTTATTTATTTTTTATTGTTTTTACTTGTAATGGCAGCGATCTGAGATTTTTAGGGGGACTGCGACATTACGTCGGACAAATCTGACCCCAAATGACTCTTTTCGGGGACCAGTGACATTATTATATTGATCAGTGCTATAAAAATGCACTGATCAATGGAAAAATGTTACTGGCAGGGAAGGGGTTAAAACTAGGGGGCGATCAAGGGGTTAAGTGTGTTCCCTCAGTGTGTTCTATGTTCTAACTGTGGGAGGGATGGGCTTACTGGAACATGACAGAGATTGCTGTTCCCAATCACTGAGAACAGTAGATCTCTGCAACGCTGTATCCTGGCATAGGCCAACAATGCCCAGGCCTAGGGCAGCACTTTGCAGGGGGGCAGTACGGAAAGAGTCGCCGCCGGCTTGTGCTACACTGTTAGTGTAGCACCAGTCTTATGGGGCGGACTGGGCTTAGAGGCAAGTTAGTCTAGCGCCCCCATAAAGCGGCTGCACTGCTTCCGGTATGCGGGGGCTGGCTTTCCGCAACTGTGGGGGGGGGGGCGCTGTTCTAATTTTGACTGTCCTATCATCCTGGACCACAAACCTTCCTCATTGTGCTATGTTTTCTGCTGCACCATTGGCATAGTTATATCTTCTTAGTCCTCTCCATAAAATTATCAGAAATTTGTGCTTAAAGTAGAACTATAGGCAAAATTTTGGATAGAGTAAGGGAGGGTTATAGCCCCTGTCAGTTTATTTTTTACCATCCCTGTCCCATTGCAGAGATTTCCCTTCACTTCCTGCCCCATAGCCAATCAGGAAGTGAGAGGAAATCTATGCAAATTAAGGGAATCCATTCCCCCCCCCAGGCCCTCAGAACTAGTGTCCCCACTCTTAAACAGCAAGGGTGTGGCCTTGACAGGAAGGGGTGGGTCATGTTTAAATTAGGGGGTGCACGAGTTTAGTCAGGCCTAGGGCAGCACAAAACCCAAATACACTACTGGATCTCTGTCATGTCATCTGGAAGTATGGGGAATCGCCTTGTTTACATAGGCCGTTTCCTGTTCTGCCTCTCCTCACCGTGATCGCGGGTCGCCGGCAGACATCGAGTCGGCGGGACCCGCGGGCACGCTCCCGCAGCACCCGCTATCCTCCTTGCACTGACCGACATGCAGGTACGTACGTCGGTTTGCGCAGGAGAGCCGATTTACCGCAGTATATCTGCGTGAGCTGGTCGGCAAGTGATTAATTACCAAATTTGATACAAATTACTTAGCACCACAAAATTGTACTTGGTTCTGTATTCTCTAAAAGGGGCAGCACTGGGCAATGGGTAGGGGGTGGAACCAAGGAATGGTGCTCAGAGGTGGGTAGTCAAGGAGTGACTTGGTGAGTACCTGCACCTACTGTATGTGCTGAGAAAAAAGCCCTGCGTATAGAAATACAGAGTGCAGGCAGACAGAACATAAGCAACACAGTAGTGCATGAGAATTATGGTTTGGTATATCTGTAGTAGAATATGTCATTTTATTTTTATTTTTTTGGCATCTTGCTTTAATGGTACTGTTGTATTTTAACCAGTGGAAATGGGAAAGAAAAAAACAAAGCAATACACCCAGAATAATGCATTGTTCCGAAAAAGCTAAACAATAATATATTATTTTTTACAAGAAACACTAGATATGCTCTTTCAGAGTGATTCTTTTTTCAATGTATTGCTTTGCGCCTATGTAAAACTATGTAAAACTAAACAAATAAAGGGAACGTTAACACATTTGGATCCAGGCAAAAGAACTGTTGATCTCATAAATGAGGTTATCTGATTTCTTCCTTTTAATTTATTTTCATTGTGCAGCTGAAACAGAATCAAAAAGGCCCCCAATTCTCATTCTGAAGCTTCAATTGTGATCATGACATGAAATTTAAAGGGTGAGAAGCGATGAAAGAAAAACATTCATTTTCCTTTCCTTACATCGTATTATCATCTCTAAACCTCTTACAAGACCAGTTAAACCCCATTCATTATTGTGTCTTTCTCCATCTGAATAACAAAAACAGTTCATCTTACCAGGATTAGAAACTGAAACCCAGGCAAGGTACTTTGATCACCTTACTCCACACTGCATTATTGTCTAGTATTTCTGTTGAAAATTCTTATACAAAGATCAATGGAGCATGCAGCTTTAAGAATTGTAAACTGTCTACTGTATGCATGTATTCACCCTTTCTGCAGCTCGGTTACACCACCAAACGCTTAAGCAGAAATTTTCGAATGGCAATAATATGTAAATTATAGATGAGCTGACTACTTCATTTAACCTGTCTTTGGACTCTTAGAAGTTTTGGGCATTTTGCCACTGGTAGTATCATGCAACCAGAACCTAAAAGTCTTGGACTCCCACTGCACAATTCAGCTCAACTATGCCCTGTTAAAAGTACAAAATTTGTCTTTTGTGTGTTTGCTTAGTTTGACATCTTATTTAAATGAATTGCTAAATGTAAAGAAGAAGAAATGTAGGTGCCAATTTAATTCCAGTACCAGAAGGCAGAGGTTATTTCAAGTACCTAATAAAGTTCAGAAGAATTTAGGTGAACAGGTTTTAGGCTTAAAACAGTGTTAGCATAAAACAGATACGCAATGTTCATTTTTTTTTTTTACAAAAAATGCCTTTGTAGAAGAACTGATTGGGCCACAGCTGTTCCATATTGTTGCAAAGTTAGGTAATATTTAAAATTACAAAATAAAACACTTGGATACTTAGAACCATGAATATATATATATATATATATATATATATATATATATCTGTAGCGGGGTATTCCCCTTTAATACAGAGAGACTACATCTCCCAGTACATCTTGCAGCACCCAGGGTGCATTGCTCCAGAACAGAGACTGCTGGGGCAGACTTTATAAAGGGGAGGTGGAGTTTGTTCTGCCTCTTTTGGACACCCCCTCTCCTAGCAAGAGGATCTCTGTGCTGAACTGCTGTATGCACAAGGCCTGAAGCCTGGGCCTTGTGCTCTTTTCCAAAGAGCCCCTCTGCCAGCCTAGCAGAGCCTTAGAGACATCTTCTCCTCCTTGCTGCAGTACACCAGAAGGATTGAAGACTTGGATATCGGTGGATTCCTGTTCCCAGACGAATCGGCGGAGGAAACGGACTTGGACTTGTCCGGGTGGTGAGAGCTGTTTAAAGACAGATACTTTCTCTTTACTATTCGTTGGGATTACAAAGTTGTTCTTCAAGTGCACCACCGAAAGATTTAGATCAGTCAGGCCTGACTGCATAGGTAGACATTGCTGGGTGTTAGTCTACCCATGAGGGGAAGTAGCTGTAAAAGGGCAGCGCTAGAGTTGCATAGCAATACTTTATAATACTTTATTATTCTGATTACTCTGTTTATCTTTATTACTGTTTATTGCAGGGATCTGCAACTTGTTATACTGTTGTTTATTACTTGCCCATTAGCCTCAGTAAAATATCTGGGTCAAGTACATTGGTGTCAGTTTCAATTACTTTAATAGAAGTTTTAAAGTATATCACTGTGTGTGTTTGCCATAGGACTGTGTCACCTAGAGTTGCGGTCACGCGGTCCTATCTCCCCTTACTAGCTGTGCCACGGGAGGTTAGAGCCGATTGCCAGGGGTTGACAGCAGTGCACTACAGGGCCCAAAACAAAACCAGCGGCTCTCTTAACTGGGGGTAGCGCTACATATCTATATAGATATATAGATATATCTATATAGATAAATGTATATATATACATATACTGTATATATACATATAATATATGTGTATTTAAAATAATATTAAGAATAATAATTAGTGGTAGCAGTAGTAGTACTAGTATTATTATTATTATTATTTATTTTATTTTTTAAAACTTTTTTTTATTTCCCCTGTTGGGCTAATAGTAGCTTTTTTTTATAACTACATGATTTGAACATTCTAACAACTTGATTTCATTAAAATTAGAATAAGGTGGCTAATCCTAGTTTAGATAAACCATCCTACGCTCTGAAATGGGAGGAGGACTTAGAACGAACTCTTGAGGATATGGAATGGTCAAATATCTGGCTGGCCACGAAAACATCTGTTAACATTTTAGCGATAGAAACAAATTACAAAGTTCTGACTCGTTGGAATCTAGTACCTTCTAGAATAGCAAAATATGTTCCAACCTACTCAGCTCTTTGTTTTCGTGGCTGTCCAGACCTGGGCACCCAATTTCATGTCTGGTGGGCTTGTCCGGTAGCCCAGATCTTCTGGAAGAAATTTTTTGGCATAGCTTCTGAAATGTTCAAATTTAAAATTCACCCAGATCCTACCATGGCTTTGCTCAATTTAAAACCAATATATCTAACCAGGGCTTTTTTTCTCAGACAATAGGTGCAGGAACTCCCCCTTTCAGAGTCACCCCTTTTCTCCGCCCCTACCCAACTCCGCGCACCGTCCCTTGGTTTCATCCCCCACTCACCTCCCAGTACTGCCCCTTTTAGACAATACAAAACCAAGTATCATTTTGTTGTGCTATGGAATTTTGTAATGATATCAAGAAAAGCAGTAAAATAGATCCCCTGCAGCCAGCAACAATAGATCCCCCTAAGAGCAATGGACCACCCACAACAAAATCCCCCCCCCAGCAACAATAAACTCCCAGCAGCATCAACAGATCTCCGCACAGCCAGCATTAATAGATTCTCCGGCAGCAATCAACAATAGATCCCTCCCCCAACAGCAGATCTCTTTCAGCAACAACTGACCTCCCAACAACATTTGACCCACCCCCAGCAACAGTAGGTACCCCACCAGCAACAATATACCTCCTCAGCAACAATAGCTCCCTTCCAGCTAGAACAGATCCCCCAGCAGTGAGCATCAATACCCTGCAGCACACCCCAGCACCCTTTGCCATTACATACAGTCAGTCCAGGAGGTTCCAGAACTGCGTTCCCCCGCGTTTCCCCTGGAAAAAAGCCCTGTATCTAACACACCTACAGTTTAAGATTTTGATCCAACTGCTGACTGCCGCTAGACAGACAATTGCAAAAGCCTGGAAATCCCCTTTACTAGGAGTGTCTGAGACCAAAAATAAAATGAATAATTTAATGATTCGCTCTAAAATGGCTGCCATAGAAAATAATCTTATACCAAAGTTTGAGAAATTATGGAACCCATGGGTCAAATTTTTCACTGCATCATCTGTAGATGGAAAAGTCCTATTGCCATGGT
Source organism: Rana muscosa (assembly GCA_029206835.1). Taxonomy (NCBI): domain Eukaryota; kingdom Metazoa; phylum Chordata; class Amphibia; order Anura; family Ranidae; genus Rana; species Rana muscosa. Next base: position 114,780,544 of record CM055116.1, read on the forward strand.
AGTAGTTAAAATTGACTAGTCTTAATCCTTACTCATTTCCATATGGCTCCCAGTCCAATCTGGTGAACTCCTTTTTCCCCCTCTCCTCTCTCCTCCTCTATATTCCTGTCCATTTCTTCTCTTTTCTTTTTCCGTGTAAACACACAGATCCATGTCCTGTCAGAGAGAGGGGAACGATGCTGTGTCCCTTGTACATAGGGACACAGATCGGTCTCCTCCCCCAGTCAGTCCCCTCCCCCCACAGTAGCAATCACACATTAGGGAACATATTAACCCCTTCCTCGCCCCCTAGTGTTAACCCCTTCCCTGCCAGTCACATTTATACAGTAATCAGTGCAGTTTTATAGCACTAATCGCTGTATAAATTTGAATGGTCCCAAAAATGTGTCAAAAGTGTCCGATGTGTCCGCCGCAATATCGCAGTCCTGACAAAAATCGCAGATCGCCGCCATTACTAGTGTAGCGGCCTCACCCCATCTCTTTTGTCTAGGGGTATGTCACACAACAGGGTGAGATGCGCTACGGCCCATGTCCTCCCCATAGCTGTGGGTGAGGTGAAGGCCAGTACCAGATATTTCCTCGGGCCTGTGTGCTTCTGTCTAAAATTAAGTCCTGCTGCGCCAACACTTCCCTCTGCTCCCATTAACCAGAGTTCCACCCACCGATCACAGTCCAACTCTTGTTTTATTGCATATCTCACAATAAACAGTGCTTCAGTAGCCAACTGGTTGTGACTTGATAACTTTTTGATACAGGGGATGAGCAGGTCGAGGCACTATCCTGGTTGTCAGCTAAACCACTGCGATCTCGCCAGCGGTTACTATAGCCTTAGCTAGAAAGGACTTAGAACTTGAGAGTCTCTACCAGCGACTAAAGAGAACATAGATAGGAGTACCTTCGCTGCGTTGCGGCCCCTGTCAGGGGAAGATATCCCTCCAAGGGAGTTACCAGAGGCCCATCCATCACTGGGTTGATGCTGCTCCAGACTCTCCGAATGGGTAACCTCCCCGGCCTCCTCACCTCAGACACGGGCCCCATCCACTTCAGGGACCCTCGGACTTCACCCTCGCGGGACCCAGTCGAAGTCACTGGGCCCCAGGCCTCCTGGTTTAGTACCTCACCCCAGGCTGAAGGTGCCTGGGATGGACTCCAACTCCATTCCGGTCAGGCCTAGGGCACCTGGGCCGAAATCCAGAACCGCCCGCACCCAGGCCTAAGGTGCCTGGGCGCGTGAAGAAGATCCTCCAAAGACCTCGTGGTTAGGGCGTCTCCCCCTTTTATCTCCTCCCATCGACACCACGGCAGGTTCCCCGCCCTCGCCGTACCATCTCCGGAAAGGGACAAAAAGGGTAGCACTGTGACGGCAAATCTACCTCGAGCCTACGGGTACCCCGCTACCCACAGGCCAAGGAGATTATTACACCGTCCAATCCTCCACGAACACAAATGGTCCATTACTCCCATACTTACACACCTGAGTGTCCTACCTAAATTTAGAGACCCCGCTACACTAGTAAAAAAAAAAAAAAATGTCAGAATTCTTTCCCCTATTTTGTAGACGCTATAACTTTTGCGCAAACCAATCACTATACGCTTATTGGGATTTTTTTAACCAAAAATATGTAGAATAATATGTATCGGCCTAAACTGAGGAAAAAATTGTTTTTTTTAAAAAAAATTGGGATATTTATTATAGCAAAAATCCAAAAATATTGTGTTTTTTTTTTTAAAATGCGCTCTTTTTTGGTTTATAGCGCAAAAAATAAAAACCGCAGAGGTAATCAAATACCACCAAAAGAAATCTCTATTTGTGGGGAAAAAAGGACGTCAATTTTGTTTGCAAACCGAGTCGCACGACCGCGCAATTGTCATTCAAAGTGACGCAGTGCCAAAATCTGAAATTTCGCCTGGGCAGGAAGGGGGTTTATGTGCCCAGTAAGCAAGGTGTTAATTTTCCTATGTAATAGCAAAATATGACTGTAGCTGTTCATAAGCTATTAATTAAATATGTATGTTTTGCTGGGTTATGACTAAGGCCTTATAGACTGAAACGCTTCAACCTTTCCTATTTGCGTTTGTCTACTATGGCTTGTCAATAAATACGTCAATTTTTTAAGAGCAACGACCGGAGTGCGGATCATCTTTTCTTCATGTTTTGCTGATTGATGTATATGCAATAAAATCTTTTGACAAGGAAATTTGAATAAGGTATCAACAAATCACAACTAATAGACACATGGACCAAAATACCTACACAGGGGTAGGCAACCCCCGGCACTGGTGACGCAAGCAGCACACAAAGCCTCTTTTGCCGAAACTCGACTTCCTCTCCATCAGCAGAGCAGCACAGGGAAGTGTCAACGAAACACTAATACATTCCAATTTTAGAATTCCCCACGCCGCACCAGCACTGAGGGGGAAGGCACTGGGCCCCAACACATTGTAAAAGATGGGAAACATTGTTTGGTTCTCTAACTTTGCTGTAGTTGCGATTGTCAACTTTTGTGATGGGGAAGAGATTGGGTGCAGTTCTGCTAGGGGGGGGCGGTCCCTGTTTCCAGGAGGAGGAGGATTGTCATTGGCCACTGCTAAAGCCAATCGCAGTCCTGTTAGCCCCGCCCACCATCTGGAGGAAGATGACTGGCTTGGTTGCCACTACCAATCTCAGAAAGAAGGGATTTCACTGTAATTGTGAAAACCCCAATCAGGTGACAGTTTGTGGAATTACTGTTGAGCTTCTGGGAACTTTGTTGAAATTATTCCTGAACTTTTGCATCACTTACTACTGAACCCCTGCACTCTGTGTCCCTTTAAGCCACAGCCAGTATTCAGTGCAATAAAAATCACACACAATTTTGCTGTGGTTTAGAGTGCCCGCACTTTTTCTCAGCTGCGGGGGCCCAATTTATGATCCTGCACACAGGCCCACTGCTTTCAGAAAATACACCTGACCTGAGCCCATCATTGCACATCCATTTCAGATGCTTGTATGTGACATCACATACATCACATACAAGCAAGTGGGCTGGATGCGAGAGGCAGATCAGGGGAGATGAGTGTGCCAGGACAGGTAGATGTGTCTCATCTCTGGTTCCTTTCACCACTCTGCATATCCTGAATATCATAGATGAGAAGAGGGTACAGCGGTGGAGCAGATGAGCAGGAGGGTACAACAGTGGGGAAAATGAGCAGGAGGGGTTCAAAGGTGTGACAGATGAGCAGGAGGGTACAGCGATGGGCAGATGTGCATGGAGGTACAGTGGTGGAAGAGATATCTGCTCCAAACAGGACTGGGAAAAGAATCAGGACAGTCACTTTTCTCGGAGAGGGTTCCCATTCTTTGGTCATCCTCATAAAAAATACCTGCCCACTGCTAATGGGCTGATCCTCTACCAACTTTGCCACTACACATATGTCCTACTGTGGCTGCAGTGCTTAATGGTCAACGTTATTCCTTTTTAAACAATATAATGCTTGGTCTATTGGCTCGAACAATTAACAACAGATATGTAATTAAACATAAAGTTACATAATATCTTGAGAAATAGTTTTCAGACAGAATAAGACGTTTTCTTCCCCCCAGTTTATAATCCTTGTAATAGATTATGTTTCTTTGGTTTTCTGTAACAAGTGCTAATTGGGAAACAGAACACCTGCTGTAGCTCCCTCCACTCTCTTTTATGAAGTTTCTGTATGAAGGGACTCTTCATCCCCTGAGGAATATAACCTTCAGCTTTGAGAACCACACAAAGGTTGGAAGCTAGGGAGTTTGCAGGTCTGAGATGGCTATTCTTGCAGCTTAACCAGAACTATTTTGGAAAAAAAAACAAACAAGGTGAACCCCCTAAAGGTAAAGCAAGCCACTATGAAGACATGAAATCAAAGAAGAGATATTTGTTTCCTTACAATGAATGGCCTTTCCATGATGAAAGTCAATTTGTAGAACTGAGACCTTTGGACTAACATCTGCTTGACGATGCTCAGGTCACACCTGCCTAATATAAGTATAATGATTACATCAAAAGACGAGATTTATTGCGGGACACAACAAAGGACATTTCCCTTCCTAGCAGCCCTGCCAAGACTATAACTGATGGGACTTTCAGATCAAATAGATAACAAGCATTCACTTTTAGCTTTCTCAGGTCTGAGCAGTATGGATGGTATACAATGTGATTGTATATTTTCATAATTTAATATTCCATTATGTCATTTCACATTTCTAACCCACCCAATGATAACATTAAATATAGAGTGATACCCGTCAGTTACAGTACTTGGATACAGGTTCAGTTTTCATGATATCCTTTTCTTATTAACTGTATATATTTAGTGTGATTTCCTTATTGGGATTCATTTACTAAAGCTTTTGCACATCAAATGTGTGTAGATACCGATCCTCACAGTATTAAATATGTGTCCACCAAGCACACAGATATGTATGCACACATAACAGCCTAGCTGCATAGATTTGGATAGAGTTAGATAAATTCATAGATCAGGTTGCATGGATCAGTGCGCAAAGCAAGCATATCATAGAGATGTATCTCTGTTTAGGGCATTACAATTAGTTAAGCAGATCTGTTCCATCATTAATGTTGAGCTTTATTTAATAATCTAGACCAGGGGTCTCCAAACTTTCTAAACAAAGGGCCAGTTTACGGTCCTACAGACTTTAGGGGGGGCCAGACTAGGGCCATTGGGAGTAGTAAATGTTCAGTGGGAGTAAATAATACCATATCTTTGGTGTCAGCGGGAGGACTAGTGTCCCATCGTTAGTGTCAATGGAAAGAATTGATGGTGTCAGTTGGAGGAATAGTGCCTCAATGGTGTCAGCAACAAGAATTATGCCCAATTGGAGTTGGATGGAATAGTTCCCCAAGGGCCGCATTAAGGCACGCAAAGGTTCGCATCTGGCCCCAGGGCCACAGTTTGGAGACCCCTGATCTAGACTTTACTGTTTGGAGGGCTCCTATCCTGAGGTTGCTGGGAGCTGCACTGTACATATCTGGCTGTTACAATCATACTGTTGCATTTTTGGGAATCATTTTGTTCTGTAAAAGTAAGGATTTTGTGTGTGCACATACTGTTCAAGGTAATCAGATAAAATTCAAAAGCATTATCTCCCTTCTCACTGTCCTACCCTTATGCCCCGTACACACAATCGTTTTTAATGTCATTTTTTAAACCAACGTTTTTCTCCTCGTTTTTTTTCATGTTTCCTCTCAAGCCTGCCTTGCGTACACACCATCATTTAAAAAAACGATCAAGCAAAGCGCAGTGACGTTCAACACGTATGACGGCACTATAAAGGGGAAGTTCCATTCGAATGACGCCACCCTTTGGGACGCTTTTGCTAATTCCGTGTTTCCGCGTGTTAGTAAAAGTTTGGTGAGAGACGATTCGCGCTTTTCAGTCTTCGTGCTTTGAAGATCGTTTTCGGGAGTTCAGATTGCGCCTGTGGGTTCGTATCTGTTTAGCACTGCTTGTAGTCAGTTCGTATCTGTTTATTCAGTGCGGCCTGCTCTGCACGTTCGTGTTTTTCAGCTTGTTCTTCATAGGCCTTGCTGTTCTTCCGTGCGTTCTTCTAGTTCGTTCTGTTCAGCCGACCGTTATCTAGCAATGTTGCGGCTACGTACTCGTCGTAGAGTTCGTGCTGTAGTTGGTGCAGGGGTTCATGCTGTATCCCGACTCCATGCCATGAGCAGGGTCAGGAGGAGTTCATGGACCAAGAATTGGTTGCTCCAGCGGCACCAATTCTGTCACATGCCTTTGTTGCGGGAGATCAGGGAGAATAATCCTGATGATTTCAGGAATTTTCTCAGGATGTCTGACCCCGTATTTCAGCAGCTGTTGGCTTTGGTGTCCCCCTATATTACCAGGCAGGACACCGTTATGCGGGAAGCCATCAGTGCTGAGCAGAGGCTCATCGCCACGTTGCGATACCTGGCTACTGGGAGAAGCCTGCAGGACCTTAAGTTCTCCACAGGCATATCCCCCCAGGCTCTGGGGATCATTATACCAGAGACTTGTTCTGCCATCCTTCAAGTTTTGCAGGAGAACTATATTAAGGTAAGTGTTCTTCTTCAAAAATTCACATTGTATGGTAATTATTTTTGGATATTTTTAATTTGCTTTATTTGCAGTCCCTAATTCACATGATTCTTAGCTGCAGGGAATGTCCCCTTTCTCCCCATGTTTTATTATTTAAAGTTTGGGGTTTGAGGCCTACCTGTAAATTTGCCTTACCTAACCTCTCCAGCATGCTATCCTGGGGCCATACCTACCTTGCCTAGTCATTTCCATGTTTTTTATTATATGTTCCATCGTAGTGCTTTACCCAAAACGCACCCTAAATTTGGCCTAGGAATGTTTCATTTTTGTTAACTTCAATACAGAGTGCTACAGCCTTCATGTGTGATATTCCCAACTCATCTTCAACCCTTACCCCCCCCCCCCCCCATAATTTTTTTTTAGTTTTTTTTTTTCTTGCTTCCATTTTTTTATGTTTTGAACAGTTTCTACCAATGTTGGCCATGAATGTGTGTATGAAATCAGCTTTCAATGTTTCTGGCTCCAAGTATTAATTTGTTATTTCTTTAATTCCACAGTTCCCTTCTTCGCCACATGAATGGCAGAATGTGGCTTCCGAGTTTGCCCAGCGATGGAACTTTCCGAACTGTGGAGGAGCCATCGACGGCAAACATGTTCGGGTCGTCCCACCACCCCATTCGGGATCCTTTTATTGTAATTATAAGGGGTTCCACAGCGTCGTGATGATGGCAGTGGTGTCGGCCACCTACGAGTTCCTCTATGTGGACGTTGGCAAGAATGGCAGGATGTCTGATGGAGGAGTTTTTGCCCAGACGGAGTTTGGAGAACGGCTCCTTTTGGATCTGCTGGCCTTGCCACCAGCGGAGCAGAATGTGGAGGGACTACCTTTTGTGTTTGTGGCGGATGAGGCGTTTGGCCTGGGACCCCATTTGATGAGGCCATTCCCGCAACGCACCCTCACCCCTGAGAGGAGGGTTTTCAATTATCGGCTGGCCAGAGCCAGAAGGGTGGTGGAAAATGCGTTTGGGATCATGGCCAGCCGATTTCGCCTCTTCCTTACCTCCATCCACCTTGCCCCATACAAATGGAACCATGTGGTTATGACGTGCTGTGTGCTGCATAATTTCCTAAGGGTGCATTCAACGAGTTATATATCTTTGAGTGGGCCTGAGGCCTCTTTAATCAATGCCGAAACTTTGGTGGCCCTGGAACCTGGCCGTCCTGGCTTGGCCCCCCCAACCGGACGTGAGGTCCGTAACCAATATGTGGACTATTTCATAGGTAGGGGGGCCATTGAAATGCCAGACAATCTCTAATAATTTTAGACCAAAAAAATAAAACTTTAAAAAAAAGTAAAGATTGGTTTGTCATTTTTATTGTATAATGTTTGATGTTTCTGGTAGGTTTACCTAGTGCACTTGTTTTGCCATGTGGATTAAAAAATCTTTTAATTAGCCTTCATTGTCAGTGTAAACACCAAACATTGATTAGTTCACTCAGCACCACATTTACATAATGAAGCCACAATGATTTGTTATGTAAAAATACCTTTATTTTTTTTGTTTAGGTGGGCAACTTCCTTAGAAATGTGGATGTTCCCTTAATTTCAGGTGTATTAAAACGCATGACCAGCCATGCATAAACAAACTATATTTCTCAAAATTTAGAAAAAGCTAAACATGTGCTAGTCATTAAAGGGTATAAAAACCCAAAAAAATAGAAATCTCTGCAAGTAAAACGTTATTTGGTGTAAAAACATTAGACACGCCCAAGCACAGCCATGATATTTTGGAGCCTTTCCTCCACCCGCTTTGTATTTGCCCTGATCTCTAGCAAATCTCCCTTAATTTTTTCGAGGTCACGACAGCAGACCATCAGGTATTGGATCAGGATCTGGGCACTGTGATGTGTCAACTTATTGGGGTCTTCGGCCAGAACTGCACCTAAATGTAAAAAGAAATATGTAGGATAGAATATGTAGGCCTACATCTATTTAACATGCATGTGTCTGGTTTCACTCTGACCTGTGGTGGTGCCACTTTCCACTTCCACAACATCACATTCCTCTCCATCCTGGGGTTCTGGGGGTATTGTTGTAGGTATTGCAATTCTCGTCTCATCTGAGGTAGCTTTTCGAATCCCTAGGGATATAAAAGGAATAGTTTCATTAGTAGCGACTCAATTTTGCTAAAATAAGAAACATGAAAAAAAACTTTGTAATCATTCTTTTGAAGCATGCTCCATTTTAATTTTTACCCCCTGTGCCAACCGGGACAAATGATTGGATACATAGGCCAAAACAGGGCATATACATTTTGTAAACAAATTTGAAACATTGTAACACCCCAAAGTATCTACACTGGATCACCTGTGTGTGACTCCCTCAAGCTTTTTGGCTTTAGGCCCACACTTGTACTACTGCGTTCAGATGTTTCATCAGCTGCTGAGCATTCACTCCCTTTAACATTACCATGCATATCGTTTTTTCAAATGAACAAATGTCCTTTGGATTAGCACACCAAAAATAAGTGTGGCCCAAATGTACTCCCCCAAATAAACCAAAAAACATGGGTGTTCACACTGGATGATCCTAAAACATCGTTTGAGGAACTGTACGGAGAAAGAGGTTTAATACGTCCGTTTACTATGCGGACGAACCTAAAAAAGATGGTATCTTTCAGTGTACTATATGAAAGTTCAAAATACACGACAGAATACCAGAAAATAATATGTACCATTGAAAGTAAAAAAAAACAACTTACTTTTTAATATAACTTTCTTGATTCTTTTATATTGGTCGGCCTCCCGCAACTTCAGATCTGACCATCGTTTTCTGAGCTGTTCCTTCGTTCTGCACACCCCAAATTTTTGGTGGAGACTTTTGACCACTTTGCCCATAATTCTGGACTTGACCAGATTAGGCCTTTTATACGGACCATGCTTGGCATCATAATCCTCCTTCTTTAAAATGGCGACCATCTCCACCATTTCCTCGAATGACATGTTGGATGCCTTATATCTCCTGGGTCTTGATTTGGGCTCCTCTGTAATTTCATCCTCTGTAGAGGTAATCCCAGCCACCTGTGTCTCCGCCATGTTTTGTTCAGCACTACGAGCGAGAAGGGGCGGGGAAAGTACAATATCGAACGTCAGGGGCGGGGAAAGCGTGCAGAGTTTCACGCATGCGCTGTGTATATAAAGTGAAGATCCATGTCTGGGAAATACGTTCATTTTTCGGGAGAGAGAGTTAGCAACGAACGTCGTGACCAAGGTACCTAACAATTTTACTTTTTGAGGTTCATCAGACGAGGAGATTTGTGTGCTCAAAATATGTAGACAATGCACAGTTGAGGAATGTTGCCTGAAATATATATTTTTTTTGGTTTATCGCTTTTACAGATATCATGAATACTTTTAAAAACCCAGACTTCATGGGGGAGTTCATCGACAAATGGCAAGAGCTCCCTATATTATGGCAAACAAAAAGTGGCGGTAATAAAAATAAAGACGCCAGGAAAGCAGCACTGGAGAGCCTGCTTGCATTTGTGCAAACAAAGATACCCACAACAACTCTCCAAGATGTCAAAAACAAAATTGGGACCATCAGAGGGACATACAGGACCCAGAGGACTATGGTCCTGAGGTCCCAGAGGTCAGGTGCACCAGCAGATAAGGTTTATAAACCCAGTCTGTGGTACTACAGTAAGCTTGCTTTTCTGGATGACCAGCTGGAAGTGCGGGAATCTCTCTCCACCCTTCCCCCCAGAGGTCAATCCAGCCTTCCTTGTACCCAACCCTCCAGCCTTCCCTGCAGCCAGTCCTCCAGCCTTCCTGTCAACCCTGCTCTGGCTTCCTCTGAGGATCAAGATCAGGGCCTTGAGGAGGCAGATTTGGAGATATGGAGCCAGGTAAAGTATTGATATCTATATTTATATCTTACAAAATTGTAGATTTTAAATAGATGTTAGTATTGTTAAAGGTATGTACACTTCTACCAATAAAGTTTGTGAAGAGCAAGATACAGTAGTGGCCTAATTTTATGTGTCCAAGACAACAAAACCAGGATGCGTAATCAATGAAAAGGACATAACTTTTGGCATTGATTTCAACAATGTCTAGAGGTGAACAATGTCTGTGAATGATGATGTGGCAAAATAAATAATGTCCCTTTCTTTTTTTACAGCCAGAGCAGAGCCAGGAAGAGGGTGATGTTGGGGATCAGAAGGAGGCAGGGCCCAGTGGCACCCATGAGGAGGCTGGGCCCAGTGGCACCCAGGAGGAGGCTTGGCCCAGCACAAGAGCCCAGATGCCTCCCCTGGTAGTTAAACCACGAGGGCCAAGGAGAGGTAGGCAGGTGGAGGAGGAAACCAGGGCCTTCCTCAGAGAGGCAACAGCGGCCCTCAGAGAGGCACCCTCTGTTGATGAGGGATTTGCCGCAGTCCTCGCCCACAAACTAGGGCAAATGGAGTTGCAGCAAAAAAATTTCAGTGAGACCCTGCTATTGAAAGTCATCAATAAGGGCGTGCTGGGTGAACTCACTAGGTACACGGACATAACGAAGGTTGTCCCTACTCCTCCACCTCCTCCTCCTCCTACTACTCCTCCTGCCACAACCTCTCCTCCTGATCCCCAGCCTCCAAGGAAGAAACCAACCAAGGCTGCAGAGAAGGCTGGAGAGAAGGCTACAAGGAAGAGGAGAAAATAATGCCTGCTGTAGTACCACAGACTGGGGACATATAGGACTTATCTGCTGTGGCTCCTGACCTCTGGGAGCTCAAGACAAGATTGGGCTCATTTTTTGGGGGGATCTAATCTCTATTTTGGTTTGGACATCTTGTATGGTTGTTGTGGGGTGAAAGGGATGCACAAATGCAAGCAGGCTCTCCAGTGCTGCCTTCCACTTTAATTTGTTAATGTTCTGAAATAAAAAAAAATTGAGTGCCCTTTAAATACTTGACTATGTGATTTGTATTTCAAAAGAGATCTTGCTAGGAAGCAGGCAGGGACATCTCAAATTATATTATTGTTATTATCAGGGGACACAAACCTCCCTGAGGCCAAATGAGACACATTTGGAAGGTTGTTGTGGTAACTTTACACAAGAATAATTTAAGCCAAAATACTTAAAAAAAGGCCAAAAAAAAATAACCAAAAATAATATAAAATTTAAAGAAAAAAGGAGAATTACATTATTTTATTATTATTAGTATTATTTAGGAGGGAGGTGCGGCTTATAAATAATATTTTATAATCATTAGAGCAATTTGGAATTACTTTAGAAACAAGTTTGGCATAAGTCTCAATGTCATTATCAAAAGAGGGTCATTTTAAAGCATTATCAAAAGAAGAACGGAATGTGCACCATTAAAACGATGCTATTAATTCCACCGTGACGAATGTGCCATCTCCATTTCCAACATTAGCTTTACCAAAACGAGCGCTCCCGTCTCATAGTTGCTTCTGAGCATGCGCGTTTTTTTTCACGTCGTGAAAGCATACACACTATCGTTTTTCACGTCGTTAAAAAAAACGACATGAAAAACGACGTGAAAAAAGAGAGCATGTCCGGAATTTTTAATGGCCGTTTTTCACGTCGTTAAAAATGCTCTGGAGCCTACACACGATCATTTTTAATGGCCATTTTTTAAAATGGCATTTTTAACGGCATGAAAAACGATCGTGTGTACGGGGCATTACACCCTTGTCTATCTCCAATTTCAGCCTATCATGAATGCTGCTGATAGGCTCATTCACTTTCCCAACAGTTTAGTGGTTGCCACCCATCTCCACTAGCCCAATCAATGCAATTCAAAATAATAACAACTTCATATAAAACCATCGACAACTCTGCTTTTTTTAGCCACCTTCATGCAATCCTTGAAAAAGCATCTCTTCAGAAAAGCTGATCTTAACTCCACCTATAACTGTACTTTTAGACCCCTTTCACACTGTGCCGCCCCGTCGGATTTGCGGTGCATTTCGGTCGCTAGCGGGGCGCTTTTAACCCCCGCTTGCGGCCGAAAAAGGGTTAAAACCGCCCACAATGTGCTGCTACAGACTTTCACACTGGAGTGAATGTAGCAGCTGTTTTAGGGCGGTTTGCAGGCGCTATTTTTAACGCCATAGCACCTGCAAAACGCCCTCAGTTTGAAAGGGGTCTAACTTCCTCCATCAGCTCATCCCTCACATTTATTACCTTTTGTATCAAATAGGCCTCCATTACATAGACTTGTAGCGCTCATGAACAAGGTCCCCCCAATCATCTTGTGTTGAATTACATTGGAACCTTTTTTTTTTAAGGTGAAAACACCGCCGTGAAACCCGACGGGAAAAACGAGGACCGGCTTGGTCTCCTACACACGACCGTTTTTCAGAACATGTTTTCTCTTGGTCGAGAAAACCGGTCGTGTGTAGGCTCCCTAGCAGTGTTTCCCTATGGGAAAACTGCCGCGGAAAAAATGCCGCGATTCGCAATGAGAAAAATTAGAGCATGTTCTAATTTTTCTCGTCGTGATTCTTGTCATTTTTCTCGTCGGGAAAAATGCTGGAAAGCCTACACACGGCCGTTTTTTTCTCGTCCAAGAGAAAAAATGTAATTTTTCCCGACGAGAAAAGTGATCGTGTGTACGCGGCATTATAGACTGGCAATGTCAGAGGAAAACATGAAAGAACAGCCACAGTCACAGCCAAGTAGAAAGCAGAGACTGTATAGCCTGTGCGGCTCTGCCAATGTATTTAGCAGAGATACACTGTCAACTTCATCTAGACACCCACCTGTGCCAGCACTCAGCCAGGAGTGCTAACATCATTCCTGACATAGAGTGGGGCAGCAGAGCTGCAGTAATTACACTTGTAGACCTGCTCACCCAGTGTAACCTACAGGACTGAGTGCAACAACTCAGTCTTGCCCTTCATCCATTTGTGAATGAAGATTACAGTTGGCATCTTCACCTTAGGTGCCAGAGGACCCAGTGGAAAACAACTTTCATTGCATATTCTTGTTACCCTCTACCATCTACCTGTCAGGGACTGGATCACCTGCTGGCGGCATTGTGATTCCCTGGGCAGAGTGTCGTAATTTTAGTGTCCACCAGTTTCCATCTGATGCTGGCTGCTGGGAGGATAATTAGGTCCTCTCCTGCTAAATGCCTATCGCTCCAGTGTTTTTCTTGCAGCCCGATACTTATAGCTGTTATCCTGTTCCTGCTCCTGCCCTATTCACTGTATTCTACTGCCTTGTACCTTCTCCCAATTGTTCCTGATCCCAGTTTTATTTCCCCCTTCCCATCTGTTAAGTATTGGAAACACTCCCTTGCCACATCTGTAATTTTTGAGAACAAAGAAAAACAGCTAAAGGTTCGGACTCCCCTTTCCCACCTGCTCCCTGCACCTCCAGTTATTCCCTGCTTTTTGGTGTTCCCAATTGTGTATATAGTTTATTGTTAGTTATGCTTCTGTTTGATAGTTATTAGTCAGGTATTCTGTCACTGGGTTTTTAGTTCACTTGTATTTTCATGTTTACTGTGTACTGGTGTTTGGAAAAAATATTTTTTTACTATAAATAAATCTCACTTAAAGCATACACAGTCTGGTCCCAGTTTACGGAGTGTAGCCGGATCTGGCCACCTCTGCTGTTGATTCATGATATACCTATTAACCACTTGCTGACCAACCTGTAGCAGTTTTACTGCTACAGGGCGGCAGCTGTGTTGCCGGATCATGTATACATTTACGTGATTCGGTGCTTCTGGGTAGCAGGCGGGAATACGCACTGCCGCCAGCTCGCTTCCGCTGTGTATAATACACAGTGGCAACTACAATCACAGTACCGGAGCTTGCAAACCCTTTCTTTTTTGAAACTCAGTGGTTTACATCTGCTTTAATTCTTTGATCACCCCTGATGTCAACCCCTTCCCAGTACAGTGACAGTGCATATTTTTTAGTACTGATCACAGTATTAGTGTCATTGGTCCCCAAAAAGTGCAAAAAGTGTCAGTTAGTATCTGAAAGTCCGCCGAAATATAACAGTCCCGTTATAAGTTACATAGTTATTGTTCTTTTTCCCATCTCCTTCTTAGTTACATAGTTACATAGTTACATAGTTAGTCAGGTTGAAAAAAGACACAAGTCCATCCAGTTCAACCATAAAAAAGAAAAAAAATATATCGTACAATCCCATATACCCAATTCTATACCCACAGTTGATCCAGAGGAAGGCAAAAAACCCCAGAAGAGCATGATCCAATTTGCTACAGCAGGGGAAAAAATTCCTTCCTGATCCCCGGAGAGGCAATCGGATATTCCCCGGATCAACTTTACCTATAAACGTCAGTGCCCAGTTATATTATGTACATTTAAGAAAGAATCCAGGCCCTTCTTAAAGCAATCTACTGAGCTGGCCAGAACCACCTCTGCAGGGAGTCTATTCCACATTTTCACAGCTCTTACTGTGAAAAAACCTTTCCGTATTTGGAGGTGAAATCTCTTTTCCTCTAGACGCAAAGAGTGCCCCCTTGTCCTCTGTGTTGACCGTAAAGTGAATAACTGAACACCAAGTTCACTATATGGACCCCTTATATATTTGTACATGTTGATCATATCCCCCCTTAATCTCCTCTTCTCAAGAGTGAATAAATTCAGTTCCTCTAATCTTTCCTCATAGCTGAGCTCCTCCATTAGTGATGAGCCGAACACCCCCGGGTTCGGTTCGCACCAGAACCCGCGAACGGACCGAAAGTTCGTACGAACATTAGAACCCTATTAAATACAATGGATGCGAACGTTCGAATTCTAAAGTGCTAATTATAACAACTATTATGCATGTTATTGTCCTAAAAAGGGTTTGGGAACCCGGGTTGTGCACCAGGGGACATGTATCAATGCAAAAAGAAGTTTTAAAAACGGTCGTTTTTCGGGAGCAGTCATTTTAATGATGCATAAAGTGAAAAAAAAAAAGTCAAATATTCCTTTAAATATCGTACCTGGGGGGTGTCTAAAGTATGCCTGTGAAGTGCCACGTGTTTCCCGTGTTTAGAACTGTCCCTGCACAAAATGACACTTCTAAAGGAAAAAAAAGCCATTTAAAACTGCTTGCGGCTTTAATGTAATGTCTGGTCCCGGTAATATGGATGAAAATCTTTAAGAAAAATGGCATAGCTACCCCATGACCCCCCCCCCCCCCCCTACCCCAGCCCATTACCAGCCCCTTTGGGTCTTGTATGGATATTAAGGGGAACCCCGCACATAAAATAAAAAAGGCCCTATATACTCTGAACAGCCGTATACAGGCGGTGCATACAAGACAGGGACTGTAGGTTTGTTCTTATGTAGAATCTGTTTGTGATTTTGAACAGGTACATTGTTTAAGTGTAGCTCCAGCCCAAAAATCTATTTTTAAACTTTTTGGAAAACATAGGTAAGGGTTATCACCCCTGTAACATTTGTTTTGCTGTCTGTGCCCCTGTTCAGAACATTTCACCTCACTTTCCGTCCCAATGACAACTGTTTTTGAAATGTGGTGTTTTTCTTGAAACAAGGATTGGTGATAAAGCATCAGTACAGAGGAGACACCTTTCTCCCATATTAATTCTTACAGGAGAGAATTTTCCTTCCATGGGGTAGATTTCCTCTCACTTCCTGTTGTCTTCTTGCGTTTGCAAGTAGGAGTCGTTTGTAAGTTGGATGTTTGAAAGTAGGGACCTGCCATATATACTCTGCAGAAATAGGCCCCTTAGTTGTTGGTGTTGGCACAACACTGTAAGCACTCAGTTACTCTTGGTTGGTGCTGGAACGCCCTGCTGTCAACTATTATATCAGGAATTTTAATTACATATAATTGTTGAACAGTGGTAGTAAAAATTGGGCCTTTGATGGTGGTGCTGGTGCCACAACACTGTAAGCCCTGACAGTTACTCTTGGTGGGTGCAGCAATGGGCCCTGCTGTGAATTATTAGATCAAGAATTGTAATTGCATGCCCCTGTTGAACAGGGGCTGAAAAATTGGGCCTTTCGTGGTGGTGGTGGTGGTGGCGTTGCCACAACACTGTAAGCCCTCAGAGTTACTCTTGGTGGGTGCAGGAATGGGCCCTGCTGTGAATTATTAGATCAAGAATTGTAATTACATGCCCCTGTTGAACAGGGGCTGAAAAATTGGGCCTTAGGCACTGGTGGCACAACACTACAACCCCTCACAGATACTGTACTTGGAGCACAGCAATGAGCCCTGTTGCAAAGTATTGCTTCAAAAATTGTAATGACACGCCCCTGTTAAACAGGGGCTGAAAAATTGGGCCTTAGGCACTGGTGCCACAACACTCCAACCCCTCACAGATACTGTACTTGGAGCACAGCAATGAGCCCTATGGCAAATTATTGCTAAAAAAATTGTAATTACACGCCCCTGTAAAACAGGGGCTGAAAAATTGGGCCTTAGCCACTGGTGGCGGCACCCATAAACAAAAATGATCTTCCAAGCTATCATCATCAATCGTATCATTGAGGACTCGGAGGAGGATAGCCAGTCAACATAACAGCACAGGCACTCAGCATCAGCATCAGTCTTGAAGGGATGTGACATGTTAAAATCAATTAGTCTGTTATATCAGCATCAGGTGTGTGGTAGCTGGTGGTGATCCAAGACTGGTTCATCTTGATGAAAGTCAGTCGATCAACCGAGTCGGTGGACAGGCGCACCCTGTGATCCGTGACAAATCCTCCAGCAGCACTGAATGTGCGTTCCGAAAGAACGCTGGATGCAGGACAGGCCAGTAGCTCAATTGCATACTGTGCAAGCTCTGGCCAGTGATCCATCCTCAAGACCCAGTAAGCCAGAGGATTTTCGGTGGGGAAGGTGTCCAAGTCTGACCTTGCCCCTAGATATTCCTGCACCATGTTTATCAGACGCTGGCGATGGTTGCTGGAACCGATCATACTTTGGGGCTGCGGACTAAAGAATTGTCTGAACGCATCGGTCAGACGGCCACCTTCCCCACCGCTCCTTCTTTGACTGGCCGAAGCCTCAGCAACTCGTTGTCCAGGACCAGGAGTTTGTAACCTCCCAGTCTCTGGGAACGCATTGCACAGACCTTTCTGCAAGGCCTCCCGGAGTTGTCTCATCCTCTGCTCCCTCTGCGACGGTAACATAAGGTCCGCAACCTTTCCCTTGTACCGTGGATCAAGGAGAGTGGCCAGCCAGTAATGGTCCCTCTCCTTGATCCGAAGAATACGAGGATCCTTCCGCAGACTTTGCAGGATCAGGGAGGCCATGCAGCGTAGGTTTGCTGAGGCATTCGCTCCGGAGTCCTCTGGGTCACTAAGGACGACATGATCCGCAGCCACCTCCTCCCAGCCACGTACAAGTCCACTGGTTTCTTGGGACTGTAAATCATCCCTAAAAGACTTCTGCTGATGATGCTGAGTGCCAGCCTCCACCTCCATGCTGACACAATCCTCCTCCTCCTCCTCCTCCTCCTCCTCTTCCTGTGCGATGGGTGGGACAGAAGGAACACTGTCTGGGTAAAGGGGGCCTTGAGAGGCAAGGAAGTCCTCCTCTTCCTGCCTCTGTTCTGCCTCAAGTGCCCTGTCCATTATTCCACGCAGCGTGTGCTCCAACAGGTGGACAAGAGGTACAGTGTCACTGATGCATGCACTGTCACTGCTCACCATCCTCGTGGCCTCCTCAAATGGTGCCAGGACAGTGCATGCATCCCTGATCATGCCCCACTGACGTGGAGAAAAAAAACCAAGCTCCCCTGACCCTTTCCTGGTGCCGTAGTCGCACAGGTACTCATTGATGGCCCTCTGCTGCGTGTGCAGCCGCTGCAGCATGGCCAACGTTGAGTTCCACCTGGTGGGCATGTCACATATAAGGCGGTTCTTGGGCAGGTTCAACTCCTTTTGCAGCTCAGCCAGGCGAGCACTGGCATTATAAGATCTGCGGAAATGCACACAGACTTTCCTGGCCTGCCTTAGGACATCCTGTAAGCCCGGGTACCTGCCCAAGAACCGCTGCACCACCAGGTTAAGGACGTGAGCCACACAGGGCACATGGGTCAGTTGTCCCTGTCGGAGGGCGGAGAGGAGGTTGGTGCCATTGTCGCAAACCACCATTCCTGGCTTAAGCTGGCGTGGCGTCAACCACCTCTCGGCCTGGCCCTGCAGAGCAGACAGGACCTCTGCCCCAGTGTGGCTTCTGT
Organism: Rana muscosa; assembly: GCA_029206835.1. NCBI lineage: Eukaryota > Metazoa > Chordata > Amphibia > Anura > Ranidae > Rana > Rana muscosa. The sequence goes on from CM055116.1 coordinate 114,798,792, forward strand.
CCCCCAAACACACCAGCGCAAGCACGGCATGGCATCTTTTTGCCTGCGTACTTGCGTAGCCCCTTGAACGCCTACGGAGAACCGCTGGTTCCGAGGACAAACCACAGGAAGAGGCCATGGAGGAAGAAGAAGAGGAGGGGGTGGAGGAGAGAGGTGTGTCACAACCAGTAGTAGCATTTTGGAGGCGTGGCGGTGGAACAACCTCCAACACTACTGCACCTTGTCCTGCATCCTTCCCAGCTGCCAAAAGAGTGACCCAATGGGCCGTGAAAGAAAGGTAACGTCCCTGTCCATGCCTGCTGGACCATGAGTCAGCGGTAATATGCACCTTACCGCTGACCGCCCTGTCCAGCGAGGCCAAGACATTGCCTTCCACATGCCGGGAGAGAGCCGGAATAGCCTTCCGTGAGAAAAAGTGGCGTTTGGGAACCTGCCACTGAGGAACCGCACATTGCACAAACTCACGGAAGGGGGCCGAGTCTACCAACTGAAAAGGCAGCAGTTGAAGCGCTAGCAATTTAGCCAAGCTAGCATTCAACCGCTGGGCATGTGGATGGCTGGGAGTGAACTTCTTTTGAGGGTCCAGCAGCTGGGGCAGGGAAATTTGCCTGCTAGAATCGGACGTCGGTGTACTGCTAGCAGAGTGGCCGCAAGTACTTGGCTGTGACACACCTAATTCTACACCTTCATTCCTCTCAGTGCATGTTTCAGAGAGGACTGAAGTTATAGTGGGGTTGGAGATCCCAGCTGATGCGGTGCAAGGAGAGGTCCGCTTTGTTCTTTGGTGTGGGTCTTTGAGGTAGGCTTGCCAACGAGCTGCATGGCAGGTCAACATATGTCTGGTCAGGCATGTGGTACCCAAGCGGCTGATGTTTTGGCCACGCGATATACGCTTGAGACATATGTTGCAAACAGCAGCTGTGCGATCTGATGCACTAGCCTCAAAAAAGGCCCACACCAAATAACTTTTTGAATGACGGGCAGAGGCAGCGCCCTGCACAGGCGGAGCTCTGCGGTGTGATTCCGTCGGTGTACTGCCCTTACGCTAGCCACCAAAGGGCATCCTGCCTCGTTGGAGATGTGCCTCCTCCTCATCCTCCTCCTCCTCCTCTCTCCTATTAGGCACCCACGTGGAGTCAGTGACCTCATCATCCCCTCCCTCCTCATCACTGGAGCCAATCTGGCAGTATGCTGCAGCTGCTGGAACATGACTGCCAGATTGGTGTCCTTCTTGAGCATCCCCTCTGTCTGCTCTCACGCTACTGCCTTCCTGTAGCTGGGTTTCATCATCAGACCCTTCGAAACGCTGGGCATCCTCCTGGAGCATGTACCCAACACTGTGCTCAAACAGTTCGGGGGACTCCTCAGGAGGAGGACATGGTGGGTCTAGGGAAGGAGTGACTGATGATGAGTCTGACATTGATACCAGGGAAGAGGACGCTTTGGCAGCTGCTTTGCCAGTACCCTGAGCCTGGGTGAGAGAGGATGAGGAGGAGGAGGAGGGCTTGGTCATCCACTCTACCAAGTCTTCGGCATGATGTGGCTCAACATGTCCAGCTGCCGAAAAGAAGGACAAGCGTGTCCCATGGCCATGTGCTGATGACAATGCACCGCGTCCACGACCAGCACTGTTGCCCCCAGACACAGAGCCTGCTTGCCCTCTTTTATTGCCTCCTGACTGTCTGCCTCTCCTTGTTTGCCTTCCAGACATTCTAATAGATGGCCTGCAGGGAGATGAGAAAAAAGCAATAAGGGCTACCTTCAGGTGTCCTTCTCTGTCCCTTTACTTAAGGATTTCTAAATATGGTTGAGGATGATTGCTTTTGCACAGAATAGCACAACGACAATTTCCCTGACTGTCCAAAAAACAAGGATTTCAAAGATGGTTGATGAGGAATGCTTTAGCACACTATAGCACAAGGAGAATTTCCCTCACTGTCCTTCCCTGTCCGTAGAAACAAGGATTATCACAGTGAAAGAAACTGACACTCTTCCTACCTATAGTTTTCTGTCCCTAGAAAAAATGTTTTTTTAAAGCACACTATAGCACAAGGAGAATTTCCCTCACTGTCCTTCCCTGTCCCTAGAAACAAGGATTATCACAGTGAAAGAAACTGACACTCTTCCTACCTATAGTTTTCTGTCCCTAGAAAAAATGTTTTTTTAAAGCACACTATAGCACAAGGAGAATTTCCCTCACTGTCCTTCCCTGTCCCTAGAAACAAGGATTATCACAGTGAAAGAAACTGACACTCTTCCTACCTATAGTTTTCTGTCCCTAGAAAAAATGTTTTTTTAAAGCACACTATAGCACAAGGAGAATTTCCCTCACTGTCCTTCCCTGTCCCTAGAAACAAGGATTATCACAGTGAAAGAAACTGACACTCTTCCTACCTATAGTTTTCTGTCCCTAGAAAAAATGTTTTTTTAAAGCACACTATAGCACAAGGAGAATTTCCCTCACTGTCCTTCCCTGTCCCTAGAAACAAGGATTATCACAGTGAAAGAAACTGACACTCTTCCTACCTATAGTTTTCTGTCCCTAGAAAAAATGTTTTTTTAAAGCACACTATAGCACAAGGAGAATTTCCCTCACTGTCCTTCCCTGTCCCTAGAAACAAGGATTATCACAGTGAAAGAAACTGACACTCTTCCTACCTATAGTTTTCTGTCCCTAGAAAAAATGTTTTTTTAAAGCACACTATAGCACAAGGAGAATTTCCCTCACTGTCCTTCCCTGTCCCTAGAAACAAGGATTATCACAGTGAAAGAAACTGACACTCTTCCTACCTATAGTTTTCTGTCCCTAGAAAAAATGTTTTTTTAAAGCACACTATAGCACAAGGAGAATTTCCCTCACTGTCCTTCCCTGTCCCTAGAAACAAGGATTATCACAGTGAAAGAAACTGACACTCTTCTTACCTATAGTTTTCTGTCCCTAGAAAAAATGTTTTTTTAAAGCACACTATAGCACAAGGAGAATTTCCCTCACTGTCCTTCCCTGTCCCTAGAAACAAGGATTATCACAGTGAAAGAAACTGACACTCTTCCTACCTATAGTTTTCTGTCCCTAGAAAAAATGTTTTTTTAAAGCACACTATAGCACAAGGAGAATTTCCCTCACTGTCCTTCCCTGTCCCTAGAAACAAGGATTATCACAGTGAAAGAAACTGACACTCTTCCTACCTATAGTTTTCTGTCCCTAGAAAAAATGTTTTTTTAAAGCACACTATAGCACAAGGAGAATTTCCCTCACTGTCCTTCCCTGTCCCTAGAAACAAGGATTATCACAGTGAAAGAAACTGACACTCTTCCTACCTATAGTTTTCTGTCCCTAGAAAAAAATTTTTTTTAAAGCACACTATAGCACAAGGAGAATTTCCCTCACTGTCCTTCCCTGTCCCTAGAAACAAGGATTATCACAGTGAAAGAAACTGACACTCTTCCTACCTATAGTTTTCTGTCCCTAGAAAAAAATTTTTTTTAAAGCACACTATAGCACAAGGAGAATTTCCCTCACTGTCCTTCCCTGTCCCTAGAAACAAGGATTATCACAGTGAAAGAAACTGACACTCTTCCTACCTATAGTTTTCTGTCCCTAGAAAAAATGTTTTTTTAAAGTACACTATAGCACAAGGAGAATTTCCCTCACTGTCCTTCCCTGTCCCTAGAAACAAGGATTCGCACAGTAAAACACACTGACACTCTCCCTACCTATCCTTCTCTTTCCCTAAACTAAAGGAATCCAGGTTAAGCAAGAAAAAATAAATGTCACTGTCCCTACCTATGCATCTCTTTCCCTGCTCCGGAACACACTACACTAGGCCGCCGTGCTGGCGGCCTTTTATAGTGTGGGGCGTGTACTAAACACCCTCAGCAATAATTGGCCACAGGCATCCTGCCTGTGGCCAATCATTGCTCTCCTCGCTGCCGGCGCTGTGATTGGCCAAGCATGCGGGGTCACAGTGCATGCTTGGCCAATCACAGCGCCTGGATGACACTGCGATGGCGTAGTGCATTGTGGGCCATTCGCGTCACTCGAATTAGGCGCGAACGGCCCAAATCGTTCGATCTTCGTCGAACGATCGAACAGCCGATGTTCAAATCGAACGTATGTTCGACTCGAACACCGAGCTCATCCCTATCCTCCATCCCTCTTATCAGTTTGGTTGCCCTTCTCTGCACTTTCTCCAGCTCCCCAATATCCTTTTTGAGAACTGGGGCCCAAAACTGAACTGCATATTCCTGATGAGGTCTTACTAATGATTTGAACAGGGGCAAAATGATATCTCTCTCTCTGGGGACCATACCTCTCTTAATACAAGAAAGGACTTTGCTCGCTTTGGAAACCGCAGCTTGGCATTGCATGCCATTATTGAGCTTATGATCTACCAAAACCCCCAGATCCTTCTCCACTACGGATCCCCCCAGTTGTACTCCCCCTAGTATGTATGATGCATTCATATTCTTAGCCCCCAAGTGCATAACTTTACATTTATCAACATTAAACCTCATCTGCCACATAGTCGCCCAATTAGACAGAGCATTGAGGTCGGCTTGTAAATTGGCGACATCCTGTAAGGACGTTATTCCACTGCATAGCTTGGTGTCATCTGCAAAGACAGAAATGTTACTTTTGATCTCAGACCCAATATCATTTATAAACATATTAAAAAGTAAGGGTCCCAGCACTAAACCTTGGGGTACACCACTGATAACCTTAGACCATTCAGAGTAAGAATCATTAGCCACTACTCTCTGAATTCTGTCTTTTAGCCAGTTTTCTATCCATTTACAAACTGATATTTCCAATCCTGTAGACTTTACCATGCACATGAGCCGTGTGTGGGGAACTGTATCGAACGCTTTTGCAAAATCCAAGTATACCACGTCCACCGCCACCCCTCTGTCCAAGGTCTTACTTACCTCTTCATAAAAAGAAATCAGGTTTGTTTGACAACTTCTGTCATTCATGAATCCATGCTGTCTGTTGCTTAAATAGTTTTTTTCTAGCAAGAACTCATCTATGTGGTCTTTTATTAATCTCTCCAGTATTTTCCCAACTATAGAAGTTAAACTAACAGGTCTATAGTTACTTGGTAAAAACTTAATTCCCTTTTTAAATATAGGCACCACATTGGCCCTGCGCCAATCCAGTGGTACTATTCCTGTCATTAATGAGTCCCTAAAAATTAAATACAATGGTTTTGAAATTACAGAGCTCAATTCTTTTAGGATCCGTGGGTGTATGCCATCTGGTCCAGGTGCTTTATCCACCTTTATTCCATCTAAATATTTCTGGATCATATCACTTTTGAGCCATTGTGGATTTGAGGCTGTGTCACTACCACCCCCATTTTGGACATGAGCTGCCCCATGCTCCTTTGTATACACAGAACTGAAAAAAGTATTTAATAAATTAGCCTTCTCTTTGTCCCCAGTCACCCACTCTAGATTATTTTGTAAAGGGCCGATTGCAGCCATTACTAGTAAAAATAAATAAAAAATACTAAAAATGAATACAAATATCCCATAGTTTATAGACACTATAACTTTTGCGCAAACCAATCAACATACGCTTATTGAGAATTTGTTTACCAAAAATATGTAGCAGACTACATATTGGCCTAAATTTTAGAAGAAATTTGATGTTTCAATTTTTTTTTATTGGATATGTTTTATAGCAGAAAGTCAAACATATATTTTTTTAAAATATGACAGTGTTTTTTTGTTCAAAAAATAAAAAAGGCAGAGGTGATCAAATACTACCAAAAGAAAGCTCTATATGTGGAGAAATAAGGGCATACATTTTATTTGGAAAGTGTTGCACAGCTGCGCAATTGACAGTTAAAGTAACGCAGTGCTGTTTTGCAAACAATGGCCTTTTCATGAAGGGGGTAAATCTTCTGGAGCTGAAGTGTTTAATTCAGGACACCGTGGTCTTGGTGTAACCTACTGTAGTATTTTCAATGAAGAGAAACTAGATAAAACATACTTTTCTCTAATAGTGTTTTTTTTTTTTATAACCCCAGTTTTCTTTTGCCAATCGATAGACAAATCATGGTAAATGGGCCTAGTGCAGTCAAACAATAGCAAATATTGTGCAATTCTTTTTAAAACCAGCCCCATTATGATACCAATTAAGTTAATTGCTGCAAATAATAATTGTGTAAATATTTTAGTGAGAATTAATCTCATTGTGGTTTTTCTCTGGGAGATGTCAATTTGGGTATTTCTCTAAATATTAGCTTTGTTAAGGATCATCAGTTTAAAGTGTTGCATTATTTGTTCATGGCTAATCTTCTTAATTCCTCTTCTTCTTCTGATTAGCCGCATGGCCTGCAGCCATTGCCAGATGCTGCCTTGTTTTATGCATAATAACGGGGTCAGAAGTATTTTGACATTTCCTGTACTTGTCTATTTGTTTGTGTACAACAGTTGTTACAACATTTGCCGGCCCTGAAAAAAAAATGCATTTAAAAATCCATTTATATGTTTACAGAAAGAGCAATCAATGGCTTGCACCTGCCAGGTTCTCAGTATAGAAGTTAATACCCAGATTGTGGCTTGTTTCATGCTGCCATTCACAAAACGGAAAGGGAAAAAAAAAAAAAAACATGTTAAAAATATACCATCTGAATTTTAAATCACAGAGGACTGGAAATATGTTAAAGGGGCAGAACTAAAGCTCACCCCAACCAAAGTACTATGGCCTTATTGATTTTCTTGTAATGTACAGTCCTTGTGGAGCTCTCAACTCAATCCCCCCCGGGGTCCAAAGATGACAAAAGGACTAATTTTCTCTTGGGCAAAAGAAAACAAAAACACAAAACTGTGAAAGTCATTCATTTTGTCTAGGTATACACAAGCAGACCTTTTATCTGACCCAAGGACAAGGCAGCTACTGGTATTCCTTACAAAAGAAAAAGAAAATAAACGGAAAGGAAAGGATAGAAAGATATAAAGATATTGGAAATCCACTTTAGCTCCTAATCTGTCCGATGTAATTTTAAAGCCTCATATACACAATCGGATTTTCCGCGGACAAAGCGTAGGACTTTTGTTCGAAGGGCGTTGGCCATGAACTTGTCTTGCATACAAACGGCGAAGAATTGTAGGCCGAGGAACATGAAACTACGTGGGTTTAGAGCTCTTAAGCGCCACCCTTTGGGCAACTTCTGCTAATGTTGTGTTATGGTTAGCATTGCTTCTGAGCATGCGTGTTTGTACTTTGGAGTTTTGTCCGAAGAACTTCTGTACACACGATCAGATAATCCGACAACACACTTTTGTTCTTGACAAATTTTAAAGCATGCTATCCAACATTTGTTGGCGGAAAATCCGACAACAATTGTCCGATGAAGCATACAAACAGTCGGATTATCCGACACAACATCCTGCCATCACACAATTCCCATCGGAAAATCTGATCATGTGTACGGCCTTTAGACTCAATTCTCAAGCCCGTTTTTGAACTAATGTCAAGAACTGTCAGGAATCTACGTTCTCCAGTGCGCAAGCGCGTGGGCCAGAACACACGCAATACGTGAGTGACACTAGGCGCCCAGTGGCCTATTTAAAGCTTGCTGCAGCAGTCAATAACTGCTGCATGATCTTCAGCCTTCCTGTGATTGTTCTTGAGTTCCTGTTTCTGCTATCCTTAATTACCATTATCGACCCCGGCTTGCCTGACCAGTCTTCTCTATGTATGACCCCGGCTTGATCCTTGGCTTGTTCCTGTATCCTGCTCCTGTCTGCTGATCCTGTGTATGACTCCGGCTTGTCCCTTGACCTGTTCCAGTGACTCTGCCTCTGCTTGCTAACCTGTGTATGACTTCTGGCTTGGCTCCTGACTCCGCCTTTGGTTCTCCCTGCTGCACAGCCTCATCTGGTACTTCCGAGGTACCCCCGCCTGGCAGTCTACCCTGCTCACCAGCTGATCTCCAGCATCACCTCAGCTTGTCACAGCTGGCAACCCCTGCCTCTTTGGGTATAGCACTCCCTGTGCCACCTTCAGGGGGTGCTCTGCACTTAGTCGCAAGGGAAGCCCTCCCAGCACTTCAGCCTCTGGTAAGGTACGTGACAATACTAGCCCATTATGTGGCACTTACCTGCAAACGAAGCCTGCAATGTCCCCTCTGATGGAAGCATCCATCTTCGCACCTCTTCCTTCCAGGGGACGTGGACTCCGGCTCTGTGACAGGCCGAAGCATGCGCGTGGGAGTTGCAAGTCACGGCACACGATGGGGAAGAAACGGCTCGGAGGGCCGTTTCTTCACTCCGCATGCGCACACGACATCATCGGTGCACTACAAGGTAAATATCTCCTAAATGGAGCACATTTTCAGTATATATAGAAAAGCCTTATTATAGTCCTAGCTACTGTATATGTGAAAATGTCTCAGGGGGGTTTAAAACCACGTTAAAACTCAAATGGTAACTTCCTCTTCCTTTTTTTCTTTTCTTAAAGTTCAGCGACCTTCCCTTGTTTACAGAGTGTTCCCCTTTGGGGTAAAAAGGGATTATTTTATTTTTAAAAATACACTATTGGTTTCATTCATTTTTTTGATTGGTTTCAATCAATCTAGAAAAGAAGATACTAGTAATGTACTTTGTTAATATATAGAAGTCTTATATTTGTTTTATTGTGACATTATCAAACCAAATTGTTAATGTACCATTTTTGTTATTTATCTGAAAAATTCAATAATCAATAAAAATCTTAAAAAAATAAAATAAAATAAAAAAAGATACAAAGATATATAATGTTGGAGAAAAAAGAAAGGATGAAAGCAAGTTGTTTTTGAGTGTTTGTCCCCCAAAAAGGTGTACCTTGGATCAACAATCTTTGTAACATTAGTATTTATTTGTATTCATTTATCTAATGTTAACCTTATTTTTTATTATTATTTGACCTTTTTTTATTTTTTTAAAGCTTGCTCTGTCATACTATTGTTATTGTAATAAAGTATACATAAATCCTCACAACAAACATCTCTTAATACGACCAAAGATGATTTGAATCGGTTCAACAGGGACCGGCTGGTCAATCAAGTGTTTGAGCTTTGGGGTGCACACCCTAATGCAATAGGCTGCGCACACCTATGAATGCTGCAATATAATAAATGTTCACTTTTGGGTTTAATAACACTTTAACTGTTTAGCTGAGTTACCTTAAAATATTATAATTCCTATTGTGCCAAGGGTCATCTTTTAATATGTGTAAAAATATATGTAAATTATGTCTTTAAAGCAAAGAGCATATTGTGAAACGCAAAATCATTCCAAAATTCCTCAAAAAACATTTTAATGGCCCTGTTTGCCGCCCCCCCCCCCCCCAAAAAAATTTTTTTTTACCACCGGCCGCCACTGTTTAAATGATAAAGATTATTATTATTACTATTATACTGTTATTGTTATTATTTTTATTATTATCCATTATTATTAATATTATTATTATTATCCTCATAGTTACATTGACAAACAATATGAATATTGTTAAAATGGTTGGCTGTTGGTTGGAAAACAAACGGACAGCGATTTTGGAATCCAGTTACATAGGTAATTAAAGCTCAGAAATGTAAAATAACATGTCATCCTCGTGAGCCACTAATGTGTCAGCAAAGACCCCGTGCCCCTTCTGGGTGTCACTGATTAATGCTGTCACATCAAATTTATTTCAGCCCTGTAAGCATGGGACTGTACCGTGCAATGAAATATTTATGCAGTTAACACCCCAAGCTTTGAGCGCCATGCCTCTTTTAAGAGCACTAGTGACTAGGATCACCATCTGCTGCACATTTGTAAATTGTGGCAAGTTAAGATAATCAACAGAAAATAGAAAATATGAATTTGATAGATGTTAATATTGGAGTCACCTGCTTCTGCCTGCTAATACTTACTGGAGAGCACACAAATCTCCTTCTCAGCAAAAAGTTCTGACCTTCGGCTCTGGGAGAGGTTAGGTTTCCAGGAGCTTTCCTCAGTCAAGTAAGTCTCTCATTAAAGGGAATGTGTAGTAGGTTTTTCATAAATATTTTTTCTCAAAGGAATTTTTTTTTTTTTTTTTCACGCAGTCAGTTATAAAGACTTTTAACCAGCTGATATATTTAGGCTCCTTTTTGCATATATTCCACTTTCTCTTTACAATCTTCAGTGAGAAGCCTATTGTTTATAGAACCCAATAGCTAAAGTTGAAATTTATACACACAGCTGATTGACTCATCACAGTGACTCCACTTTACCAAGGAAAAGTCCCTAATGTTGATTAGCAATACAGCATGTTCATTTGGCACAGTAATTTTCTACTTATCTTAGTAAATAAATTGAAGATTTGCTGATTTCAACTATGTGAAATTAAAAATACATTTTTTTTTTTATTTCCCTTGCACATGACCGAGTATTCAATGTGAACATAACTTTACTTTGTTAAAGCGGACCTTACCCTAAACCTAATCTCATCTTGCCCTACCTCGTCACTCCTCCCTCTCTTGCAAGTGGATACACATTTTTATAATTTTTTAAAGATTTATTTGTTCCACTAAGCAGCATTTCCTCATCTCTCACTTAGGCGACAATGATATCTATGCCCCACATCCCCTCCCAGATTCTATGCGTACGCAGTTGTCACAAGGCTTTTGGGTCCCAGCAGCAATGTGACACATCTGTGCACACGTGAGTTTACTACCCTCAAATTTTCCCACTCATTGCAAAAAAGAGGGATATTACGGTAGTACCAAACTCCGCCATCTTTGTGCATGTGTAAGAAATCTCCTGCACATGCGCAGATGTGTCAAAGGGCTCTGTCAGTACCCCATGGCTAGGCAGAGCCCTTTAGCAATTTTGTGCATGTGCCATAATGGCGGTTCAGGAGGGGAGGCGGAGCCACCAAAAATGAAGGCTGAGGTTCCTCTTTAAGGTTCAGTGTTAACAGGCTTTTGTTTGCTTCAGAACACTATTTCTCTCCATACAAGTCTATGGACTCCGCCCCCCGGAGCTTAATCATGGGGATTATGATCTGATTATGATCCCCATGATCCCCATGATTAAGCTCCGAGGGGCGGAGTGAAACACATTAGGGGCGTGGCCTGGTGGGAGCCTAGGCTCAGACTGCTATTCATTCCATTAATGTGGGTCTGCATTGATGTGTGGCTATGTCAAAAGCACATTGCACTTGCCCATTTAATCCCGTAAGCACAGGCCCTTAGTAAATTAAAGGGGTTGTAAACCCTCAAGGTTTTTCACCTTAATGCATTCTATTCATTAGGGTGAAAAACCTACTGTGATGCAGCAGCCCCCCGAGCCCCCCTTTTACTTACCTGAACCCGGTATTTCCAGAGATGGGGATGAGCACACCAGCTCCAGCCGTTGTCTCAGGTACTGATTGGATATATTGATAGCAGCGCAGCCATTGGCTCCCGGGGCCGAATCGTGCTGTCTGTGTCAATAGACGCAGCAGCAGGACACGGGAGCACGCCCGCATGAGTGCCCCGAGTGAGAGCAGCTCTCCAATGGGGCACTCAAGAAGAGGAGGAGCCAGGAGCGCCACTACAGGACCCCAGAAGAGGAGGATCGGGGCCAATCTGTGCAAAACCAACTGCACAGAGAACGTAAGTATGACATATTTATTTGTGTTTTTTTTTTTTAAACAAACCTTTACATATCCTTTAAGTGAACATTCACTTTGTCAAGTGAACAGCTTCTACTCCTTTAGATCAGTCTATCTGTTTTAATAGACAGATTCAATCAGACAAAACAGTGCCTCAAGACCAGCTGCTACTACTGTGCTCTCTCTTTAGATAACCCAGAATGCTCTGGAAATCTTTGTCATGTATTAAGGTTCATGCGCCATTTTTAAGCGTTGTTTTTCCACACATTCCCCCGTGCTCATTTTTCACTATAATCAATTTGCACTGGAAAACACTGAATGTACCTAAATACTGCATGTATGCATGTTTATGCGCATCAAGTGTTTTTTCAGCTCGAAATCTTCTCTCAAAAAAGCACTTGTGATGGGGTTTTTTTCAGCCTGTAAACACTCCCCTTCAAATATGTCTGTAAATGCCCAAAGGTGTATGGACACACAGGATAACAGGTATTTGCACCCACTTCCGGGAGTCCTCTCTGCGGGAAATCTGTGGGAAGTACGTCACTTTCGCAGAATACCCGTTGTGTTCAGGGAGACACTCGGCTCCCAGAACACACAGGGACCAGTCAGAACCGCAAGGCTTCACTTCCTGGTTCCCTCACGAAGGATGGTGGTGGTGGCAGCAGAGTGACGAGCGATTGCTCGTCCTCTACTGCGGACGTCGCTGGACTCCAGGACAGGTAAAAGTCCTAATATTAAAAGTCAGCAGCTGCTGTAGCTTTAGCTGCTGGCTTTTAATATTTTTTTTTCAGCGGAGCTCCACATTAAAGTATATGTGTTATTCAAAAAGTGAGCCACTGCCCCCATCTATAACTGGTCTATACAGCAAGGAACATTGGAGGGCAACAAATGACAAAAAACAGCCAAGAAAAAATCCAAGGAAAGATCCAAGGAAAAATCCAGGGAGAGATCCAAAGAAAAATCCAAGGAAAGATCCAAGGGAAAATTCAAGCTCTACTTACCGACCAGCTTGCGACCAACCAAATTAACCTGTCTAACAGTATGCGTTAAAAACAGGGGTTTACACTTCCGGTTCCGGCTCCGCATGGAGTAGTGGCTCTTCTATTCAGCTCCCGCAGCACGACCCCTAAAACCAGCCTATAAACTCTGCCCGACCATTGGGCCCCCCCGTGCCTCCCTGCTAGATTATGGACCGCTTTGTCGAAAAAAACGGCCCGCGATCCCATTTGACCAAGACGGCCACGACGGCCCACACACAAATTGAGGCCCCGGCTTCGGCCTGGCCCACCCTCGCGGCGGACTAACCAGACATGGAGGTGAGTGGTGGTTCAGCTCCCCTTAACCCAGAGGCGTTGCTAGGGGGGTGCGGGGGGTGCGGTCCGCACCCGGGTGACACCCGCTAGAGGGATTACACCCTTCCGACGGTGAGAAAAAACAAAAAAAATTTTTTTTTGGACTTTTTTTTTTTTTTTACAGCTGACACTTTAATTCAGCAACTTCACCCCGCTGGGCTGGAACAACACTTCCAGCGCCGCCGCGCCTGGTGTGTGTGTGTCCTCCGGTTCCTTATTCTTCTTCCTCCTCCCTCCCTACCCTACAGAGCGTCAGCCTGTCACATCATCACACTGCACTGTGATGATGTGACGTCACACACAACTTTCTCCGGCTGCACGCTGTGAGGGTCGCTGCTGCCCAGCCCTCCTCCTCTCCAGTCAAGACTCCAGAACAGGTGGGGGGGGTCTCCACCGCCGGCCCGACTCCCGAGCACAAGCACAAGATGAGGTAGGTGTGTGTGTGTGTGGGGAGCGGGGGGGGCGGTTGCCATTGTAAGAGGCAGAGCTACTAGCTAGTGTGGGAGGAGGACTCAGTCTGTCTGGCGCCCTGACCTGTATTGTATGATAATGAAGGGGGGGGTGCAAGGTGGCCTGCTGCGACACAGCTATAGATTATATATAGATATTATGTAATATAGCTGGTCCATCCGCCCCTCCCCCCACCAGTCCAGCTAACTCAACTACTGTGCCTATTATATGTAATATAATATATCTATATCCAGCATCACCCCCCCCCGCCCATTATCAGACAGACAACACTGACTATATAATTTATATTAGCTGACTGAGACACCCCCACCCTGAGCTGGTCTGATGATGATAATGGGGGGGGGTGATGCTGGACACAGATATATTATATTACATATAATAGGCACAGTAGTTGAGTTAGCTGGACTGGTGGGGGGAGGGGCGGATGAACCAGCTATATTACATAATATCTATATATAATCTATAGCTTTGTCTAGCAGCAGCAGACCACCTTGCACCCCATGATGGAGTCCTAACCTGGCACCATACCACCCCAGCCTGCCTTATGCCACCGCAACCTGCCTTATGACACCGAAACCTGCCCTATGCCACTGCAACCTGCCCTATGCCACCCCAGCCTACCCTATACCACCCCAGCCTGCCCTATGCCACCCCAGCCTGCCCTATACCACCGCACCCTGCCCTATGCCACCCCAACCTTCCCTATACCACCGCAACCTGCCCTATGTCACCCCAGCCTGCCCTATGCCACTGCAACCTGCTGTATGCCACGCAAACTGCTCTATACCACCCCACCCTGCCCTATGCCACCGCACCCTGCCCTATGCCACCCCAGCCTTCTCTATACCACCGCACCCTGCCCTATGCCACCCCAGCTTTCCCTATACCACCACAACCTGCCCTATGCCACCAAAACCTGCTCTATGCCATCACACCCTGCCCTATATAACCCCAACCTGCCCAATGCCACCCAGCCTGCCATATACCACCCCAACCTGCTCTATACCACCCCAACCTGCTCTATACCACCCCAACATGCCCTATGCCACTGCAACCTGCTCTATGCCATCATCACACCCTGCCCTATATAACCCCAACCTGCCCAATGCCACCCAGCCTGCCATATACCACCCCAACCTGCTCTATACCACCACAGCCTTCCCTATACAACCCCAACCTGCCCTATGCCACCCCAGACTGCACTATACCACTGCAACCTGCCCTATATTACCCCAACCTGCCCTATATCGCTCCAGCCAGCCCAATACCACCCTATACTTTAATTTACAGGGGTCATTTGGGGGTGCGCCTCGTGACTGTGCGCTGCCTGGAGGGCGCTGGGCAGGATAGACAGGAGGGGGGGTGACACCATGTTTTGCCGCACCAGGTGACACCAACCCTAGTGACGCCACTGCCTTAACCCACAGACTGCCTCCTGCCCTCCACACCAGGGAGACACCAACATCCACAATACTGAACTAATACCTCAAGCAGTCACAGCTTTACTGTCCCCCGTGTTAGCGGCATCAGTGGAGAAAGCTGTGAACGCAGAGATGCAGCAGATCAAAAGGCAACTATGAGAACACGCCACCAGATTTAGGCCGAGAGCCGTCTGTCCATCATGGAGGTGGAATTATATCAGGCTCAAGCTACGGAGCAGGCCCAGGATAAAATGAACCAATATGTGCTCCAAAAGTTGGATGACTTAGAGAACAGATCTTGAAGGAGCAATCTACGTTTTGTCGGTATCCCGGAATCCCTCCAAGCATCTGCCCTCATAGAATTTTACGCCAGACTCATACCAAAAGCCCTAGGCACCTGCACGGTTGAACAGGCACACCGCATGGGAACCTTTACCGCAGAACGCAAAACTCCCTGCCCGATCATCGCGAAATACCAAACTATTCTGACAAAGCCTCCATCTTGCAAAAATTCAGGCAGTCCAGATCTCTTCAAGTGGACGGGATGAAGGTCCTAATCTTTGTGGACTACTCCGCTGAAGTCTCCAAGAAAAGGAAAGCCTTCCAACACGTCTGTACGGAACTCCACCAGCGACAAGTGAAGTTCACCCTAGCCTTTCCTGCAATCCTTCGCCTCAAATCCCCCAATGGGGATCAACTCTCTTTCCAAGACCCCTCCGAAGCGGAAGCCTATCTACTCACAGACCCTCACTCTAACTCCTCTTCAAAGGCAACCCCGACCAATCACCCGCTGGACCAAAGAAGCCCCAGGAAAGACTCTCCCAAACATTTCAGGCCCTCGAGACATCCGCCTAATCTGTTGATGGGCATCTGATAATTTCACTACTTGATCGCTCAAGACTGGGGTGCACCTTCACGACGGTCGCCCCCAGCTGAAGCCCTCACCTATTTTGGCAGGCATTAATGCTCTAACGCATTTGGGGTACCCCCAATTTTATTAAGTTTAACATGTTCTGTTATATCTATTTGCACCCCCATGGCCACTGCTGTTTTTATTCAATATCCTCCTTCTTACGCACCCGACTACTGCTGTGAGGTAAATACCACTGCACCTTACGAGTAAACCTCCACTGCATTATCTAGGGTCAGTAATGGGAGCTGACATGCACAGTGTCTCCATGCAGTCGAACGCAAGGCAGTGGTCCTCATCCTGATACACAAAAACCTTCCATGTGAAATCATCTCCACTATTCCCGATGAACAGGGGCATTTCCTCACTGCACACATTCATGTTGGAAGCAGAGATCTTGTAAAAGCAAATATCTATGCTCCCAACAGCCTGGGTGCACAATTCTTTAGCGACATATCTTCCAGACTACTGAATATCCCACATATCCCACATCTAGCTGGTGGAGACTTTAATACTATCTTACACCCAACAGATGACAGATCTCATCCAAACGCTTGCGCGAAACCCCCCCGTTTTCCAACCCGACTCTTTTCGTAGACACGATGGATTCACTTCACTTCCAAGATCTCTGGCGACTCCATCACCCTGTTCACCTTCTACTCCAACCCACATAAAGTCTTCACTAGAATCGATTATATCTTCTGCACCGATAATCTCATCCCAATGATTTCCGGAACAGACATCCACGACATAGCCATATCCAACCATGCCCCCATATCGGTGATCTTTGACAACCCAGACCTTCTCCCCAACCCTAGAATTTGTCGATTTTCCTCCTTTCTTCATAATAACTCTGATTTTCAAAACGATATGAAAAAAGAATGGGAAGAATTCTCCACGGCCAACTCGTCGCACGGTGACAAACCAAACCTCTTTTGGGAAGCCTGCTCCTCACAAAAAACACACTTTGGCCGAGTACAAATTGGCTAGCTCCAAACTCCATATGGCACAACGTGCCTTATCTACCCTAGACTCACCCGAAAACAGATTTAAATTGCAGTCAGCAAAAAGAGCCTTTGACACCTGGGCCCTAGAATTGACAAAAAAGCCCACTTAGACGCTGCACTCCATAAATTTGGCAACAAAGCAGGAAAATTACTGGCGAGACTCTACAAAGGTCCCCTTTGCCCTAAAAATATCACCTCCTTATGTGATGCCTCAGGCTCCGACAAAAACTCACATCTGGAAATCAACAAAGTTATGCTGCAATATTCGTCACTATATGCTTCCGACCCCATAGACAGCAATGTCGCACGCTCTTTTCTTGACAAAATAGCCCTACCTGCGATAACCCCCTCCCAACTAGAAGCACTGAATGCACCCATATTTCTCTCTAAAATTTCAACCATCATCCAGAATGTAGCCCCATCCAAAGCCCCAGGCCCTGATGGGTTCACAGGGGAATTTTATAAAACCCTACAAAACATAATTGAACCCACCCTACTCAATGTTTACAAAGGTATTTGGTCAGGTGGCCCTTACTTACCTATGGGGAATCAGGCCATTATCAAACTGCTTTCCAAGAAGGAAAAAGTCCCCCTTGACCCGGGCTCATACAGGCCAATCTCACTCCTAAATCTAGACGTTAGAATTCTATCAAAAATAGCTGCCACAAGACTTGCCACCCTCATCCCCTCTCAATCAGGCTTTGTAAAAGGGCGAACAGCCACTTTAAACTTACGAAAAGTCATTATGGTCCTAGACCATGCTAAACGTAATCTGGGGGTAGACATGTGCGATTTGTTTCGTACAAATCGAAAATTCGTACGAATTCCGAAAATTCGTACATTCGGAAGCATCCGAAATACGAATTTCTATTCTTGCGAATTTTATACAAAATATGTAATTTCGTTGACAAATTTCGTTTCAGGAGTGGGAGACTGCTCAGACTGGTACTGGTAGTCGATGGGAGATTCAGAATTGGACAAAATAAGAATGTTCGTTAATATTGTTTTATCATTGTCATAATAACTACGATTATTCGTTATGATGAAGTTAAAAACCCAGGAAGTCAGCACAGCACAGGGATGATGGGAGCCCCTCATAATGAGAACAGCAGGGGTACAGCCCCAGGAGGAAGTCAGCACAACATAGGGATGGTGGGAGCCCCTCATAATGAGCATGATGAGTCGATGACTGCCATATTGAGAAAGGTATTATTTGCTTTTTAAATTCATCATAACGAATGGTCGTAATTGTTACCAAAAGTTAACAAATCTAACGAAAATTCGTAGTTCATATGAAACAAATCCAAATTGAATTTCGGACACGAATTAGGAAATACAAATTTTCGTCTAATACGAAACGGAATGGAACGAAACAAATTTATTGACGGCGCACATGTCTACCGGGGGGTGACTTTGCTATTATTACTCTAGACGCGGAAAAGGCCTTTGATAGCGTCAGCTTTGAATGGCTCTCGATGACCATGTTAAAAACAGGGATTTAGTCTGCACACATTTGCAAATACATGCGTAAGCTACAGACCCCTGAATTAGGAAAGCAGGCTCACCAGGAATTTCACAACCAGGAAGCAATACAAAGAGAACAGGATATTTTTTCATACAAGTACATGGTACACCAGGCACATATCAGGAACATGAAACGCTGGGGTAACATATTCTTTAAATGTTTATTTGTAAAACAAAGGTTGCATGTACACAGTACAAAAAAATAGCCCAAAACCATATAATTATACTTCTAAAGTGCTAGTCGCCCCAAATTTGGAATTTGAGTTTTTGATAGATGTTGTCAAATCGAATAGATCGGTATGTGGTATGTTTCTAAGCAGAGATGCACATATAAATATCTGCAAACTAGAAACAAACCAGAGTTAATGACCTAACAAAGAAAAAGAGATCAGGAAGCATTTGGCAGTTAGCACTAATAAGTTTGTACCACTTCCTTCTCCTGGTGGCTTTTGTTGGGCTCCCTCGCACAGGAAGGAGGGCTCCTTGTGTCTACTCACCCTTTTTCTTGGCTAATCAAGTATGGTCATCAAACACAAAGGCCGTATAAAGCACATTTGTACTGGACTCTTCCTGTCACTGCTGTGCAATTTAATCAACAGCCACAGTGTATTTTGGGCCATAAAGCTGTCATCATTATCATTCATTTCTTCATGGACGAGCTACATGTGAATCTAATCCCATTTAAAAAGGTACAAAATATAGAAGGCAGAACAGGGAGAAAATACTTAATTACATTATTTTGAAAAGAACTGGATTTGAGCCATGCCGTTCTCCTGTGCTACAATATTGAATCCTGATAACAATATGCTGTTAATATACTGTATGTAATAAACATATGCTGTATATGAGTACATGAATCCTGTTTCTTTTGTCTTCATTTATAGTTTTTTGAATACAGTAAAACCTTGGTTTGGGAGTAACTTGGTTTGAGAACGTTTTGCAAGACAAGCACGATTTTTTAATACATTTTGACTTGATATACAAGCGATGTCTTGATATACAAGTAGCATCACGTATAAAAGAGAAGAGAGGCCCCTCCAAGTGTAACAATATGGTTACATTTAATATATAAACAAAAAAATTGCACTAAGATAAAGGGGTAAAGGCAGTAACTCTAGTGGGATACACACATTAAAGATTATAGAAAAGAAGGAGCTGCGCCAATTTAAAGAGGGGGGGGGGGGTTGTCTTTGATGTTATTATATCAATCCTTTAAAAAACATAAAATAGTGACCACTAGTACCGGTAGGTCATACAGAATAACACATATAGCATCTGACCAGTATAAACAGTCCTAAAATAGAATTGGTCCAAAAAAAAATATATATATATGATAGTCCAAAAGCTAGTATTATCATCAACAGTGCTTGATATGATGACACCACCGTGCTTGACAATAGTATTTAAGTGCCCACCACCGCAAGACAAATGGCTGCTTACCAGAAAGCAAGCAAGGATGTGCAGTGGGCTGTGACCCAGCCGCAGCCTTTAACTTGCAGGTAGATAGATACCAGGACACAGATCAGGCAAAGGTGTATCCAACATACATTCACTCCCTGGCTAACCTCTCCACTCCAGTGTGGAGGATCACATGGGAAGGAGAAGAAAGGACCAATAGGGTGATAACGTCTTAAAACAATTTATTCATAAAATATAATGTACCGTATTTATCGGCGTATAACACGCGCCGGCGTATAACACGCACCCCAAGTTTAGGAGGGAATTTTAAGGAAAAAAACTTTTAAGAGGGAAATTCAAGGAAAAAAAACTTACATTTAAATGCAGCATGCAGCCTTGCCCAGTGTCCATCTGTCCATCTGCAGCCTTGCCCAGTGTCCATCTGTCCATCTGCAGCCTTGCCCAGTGTCCATCTGTCCATCTGCAGCCTTGCCCAGTGTCCATCTGTCCATCTGCAGCCTTGCCCAGTGTCCATCTGTCCATCTGCAGCCTTGCCCAGTGTCCATCTGTCTATCTGCTGCCTTGCCCAGTACCTTTGCAGCCTTGTCAGTCTCGGCAATTTTAAAATTGGCACCGATTTCTGTGTGGAGAGGAGCGAGCGGGGCCGAGTGTACTTTGGCTAGACTCGGCTCCTCTCGCAGTCCCATCCATCTCCACTGACTGCGCCGCTGACATAGAGAAAGCCGAGTGTACTTCGGCTAGACTCGGCTCTGCTCACAGTCAGGGGCAGGACTGCAAGAGGAGCCGAGACTAGCCGAAGTACACTCGGCTTTCTCTATGTCAGCGGCGCAGTCAGAGATGGGCGGGACTGCGAGAGGAGCCGAGTAAAGCCGAGTGTGCTTCGGCTCCGCTTGCTCCTCTCGCTCGTTTCAGCAGGGGAATCGGTGGAGTATCGGCGTATAACACGCACCCACGATTTCCCCCTGTGTTATACGCCGATAAATACGGTACTTACAAGAAGAAGCTAAAACAACGCATTAAAAATAATGCCGGCCAGCAGAGTACAGAGGCCCTTCCTCGTGTGCGATGTGGTGACGTCACTGCGTCATGGTTACATTTAATGAAGGTACAACATTTAGCAACTCACATGGTTGATGATTAAAACAGGCACATCTAAGTATGCAAGCATCCGGGGTAAAGCTGTCCACATAGACCGTCCTCCTCATCCCCATCAATGTCATCCCTTCTACGCTGCACTCCATGAGCACTTCAAGCCTCGCTTTCAGGGTAATCTTCCCGGTTGCAGACTGACAGCAGTGAGATACGGAGGTGCGGAGGATGGTCTATGTGGACAGCTTTACCCCGGATGCCTGCATACTTAGATGTGCCTGTTTTAATCATCAACCACGTGAGTTGCTAAATGTTGCACCTTCATTAAATGTAACCATATTGCTACACTTAGAGCCGCCTCTCTTCTCTTTTATACTCTGTAGATCCTGCTGGATTTTGCTTCTAATCACTTTGTGGAGACTTCCATTTGTGGATGGACATTTTATGGTTACACAATCTCGGGGCAGCCATCACAAATTTTGGGGCCCCTTACACAGCTTTAGGCAGGGCCCCCCTGGAACAGACAACCGGGAGGGCCCTCCTCTCTCCTGCCGCGAGATGATAAACAGGGGGGGTTGTGGTAACGAAAGTGTCATCTCTTCTTATCTCTCTCCTGCCGCGAGATAATAGGCGGGGGTGGGGGTTGTGCCGACAGACAAAACAAAGTGTAATGCCTGTACCCCCCTGATGGCGGCCCTGCACAACCTGGTCACATTGCTATAATCTTTTTATATGGACTATAAACTGAAAGACCTATGAATAAATGGTTGTGGAACGAATCATCTGAGTTTCTATTATTTCTTATGGGGAAATTCACTTTGATATACAAGTGCTTTGGATTATGAGCATGTTTCCGGAACGAATTATGTTCGCAATCCAAGGTTTTACTGTATTTACATGCAGGCCAACCTTTCAAGTAAAAATTACAGTGACAAGAATAAGGACAAACTAGAGTTACACTGATATTATTTTTTAAGACCTAGTTTGAGTTCGGATACTTTTCCTCAAGTACTCGCCAATACTAATTACCGATACCTATTTTTTGTGTCATGTGACAGTTTTTTTAGGGCTCGTTCACACCATACATGCATAAAAACTGATGGGAAAACCAAACAGATTTCACTTGCAGAGACATCAGTTTCACATCAGTTTTCATGTGCATTTCAGTATGTTTTTACAGCCTGTTCACATATACTACATTGTCAAAAGTATTGAGACACCTGCCTTTACACGCACTTGAAATTTAATGGCATCCCAGTCTTAGTCTGTAGGGTTCAATATTGCGTTGTCCCACCCTTTGCAGGGATAACGGCTTCAACCCTTCTGGGAAGGCTGTCCACAAGGTTTAGGGGTGTGTCTATGGGAATGTTTGACCATTCTTCCAGAAGCGCATTTGTGAAATCAGGCATTGATGTGGATGAAAAGGCCTGGCTCGCAGTCTCCACTCTAATTCATCCCAAAGGTCTTCTATTGGGTTGAGATCAGGACTCTGTATAGGCCAGTCAAGTTCCTCCACCCCAAATCCATGTTTTTATGGACCTTGCTTTGTGCGCAGTCATGTTGGAACAGGAAGGGGCCATCCCCAAACTATTCCCACAAAGTTGGGAGCATGAAATTGTCCAAAATGTCTTGGTATGCTGTTGCCTTAAGAGTTCCCTTCACTGGAACTAAGGGCCCAAGCCCAACCCCTAAAAAACAACCCTACATCATAATCCCTCCTCCACCAAATGATTTGGACCAGTGCACAAAGCAAGGTCCTTAAAGACATGGATGAGCGAGTTTGGGGTGGAGGAACTTGACTGGACTGCACAGAGTCCTGACTTCAACCTGATAGAACACCTTTGGGATGAATTAGAGCAGAGACTGTGAACCAGGCCTTTTCGTTCAACGTCAGTGACTGACCTCACAAATGCGTTTCTGGGAGAATGGTCAAAAATTACCATAGACACACTCCTAAACCTTGTGGACAGCCTTCCCAGAAGAGGAAAGGGTGAAAAGGGTGGGCCAATTCAATATTGAACCCTACGGACTAAGGCAGGCATCCGAATACTTTTAACAATATAGTGTATGTGGGGGCCGGCTGTGCGATTTGAAAAAGAGTCCTGTGCATTTTCAGTCCAGTTTAGGTGCGATTCCTAATCTCATACACTACAATTCGCAGTGGAATTAAACCTAAATCCACTGAAGGAAATCACGCCAGACCGGGCTTTAAAATCAAATCGCAAACCGGCCTGCACATATGAGAACTGAATCTGAAAGTATCAGTTTTAGTATCGGCATAGGTTTTAGTGACGGTTATAGGTATCAGTATTGGTGCATCGCTAGAACTATAACACAGTCAGGATGTGTAAGTTGCAGAAGCAGTTTTTTTAAGACTAGTTAAAGTGATTGTTTATGTAATTTAAAGGTCCAACTCCAAGCAAGTGTTTTTGCCACATGAAGTGGGCCTGTGCTCTCACTGCATGGGTCAACTGCTCGTTTTTTCTAGGGGTGAGCACAAAGTTCATACTCCCCTGATCCGCTGATCCTCCAGAAAACTGCGCTCCCCCACGGTCCAGCGGTGGACTGTTCCTGTATACAGAGCATGCTCTGAGCTTGCTGACTTTAGAAACAGTCCATTTTCAAGACCGCTGGAGTGTGGGAGGACCGGATCAGTGTGTGTGGGGAGGATCGGCAGGTGAGGTAAGTATATCTCCACTGTTCTCTCCCCTAGAACAAAATGAGCAGTTAAACTAAGCAGTGCGTGCACAGCCCCACTGCACTGGGAAAGAAAAAATTTGCACAGAGTTCTGCTTTAACCACTTCTATACCGGGCCATTGTAAAATTACGTTGGCAGGAACCCTCTCTCCCTCTGGGTGGACGTCATATGATGTCCTGGGCTTTGTGGGGGATATCTGAATGATGCCTGCAGCTAGAGGCATCATTCAGATATCCTTGTCTTCTGCCGGCGATTCTGCGCACCATAAGAATGATCATAGCGGCGGTTCTGCCGCTTGATAGTTCTTATAGGCGACGGGAGGGGACATCCCCCTCCCCCCGCCGCCATCCGGTGCTTCTCCGGGCTCTCCCGTGCCATCGGGGACCCGGAGAAAGAATAGTCCGGCGCCGGTGGTTGGTTACATGACGAGCATATGACCGTCGGAGGCGTGATGTGATGACGTCACGTCCGGGTTCCCAATGGTAAACAAAGCTGCGATTTTAAAGGCCGTTCAAACCACATATGTGAGGTATCGCCACGTGCATTAGAGCATGTGCAACAATTCTAGCACTGTACCTCCTCTGTAACTCTAACCTGGTAACCTGTAAAAAATTTCAAGGCGTCGCCTATGGAGATTTTTAAGTACCGAAGTTTGGCACCATTCCATGAGTGTGCGCAATTTTAAAGCGTGACATGTTAGGTATCTATTTACTCGGCGTAACATAATCTTTCATATTTTATAAAAAAATTGGGCTAACTTTACTGTTTTGTTATTTTTTAATCCATGAAACCATTTTTTTTCCCAAAAAAGGCGTTTGAAAAATTATTGCGCAAATACTGTGCAAGATAAAAAGTTGCAACAACCGTCATTTTATTCCCTAGGGTGTCTGCTAAAAAAACATATATAATGTTTGGGGGTTCTGAGTAATTTTCTAGTAAAAGAATGATGATTTGTATGGAAGTGGTATAAAAAGCCCTGTATTGAAAGAGTTAAAAAAAAAACATGTTATACTTACCTGCTCTGTGCAATAGTTTTGTACAGAGCTGCCCTAAACCTTCTCATTTGGGGTCCCCGCTGGCACTGTCCGCCCCTCCTCTTTTCTGTCTGCCCCCCCAGCAAGCCATTTGCTAGGGGGCCAGAGATGTGGGCTCGATCCCGAGTCAGGCTGTATGCATCTATTGACACACACAGCATGGCTTAGCCCCTGCTCCCTCCTCACAGGAGTTGATTGACGGCAGCAGAAGCCAATGACACCTGCTGCTGCCTAAGTCCCTACGAGGAGAGAGAGAGAGAGCAGCACTGGATCGAGATCTGGCCCAAGTAAGTATTTAGTGGGAGCTGAACATGAACGTTTTTTTTTTACCTTACTGTAAGAAACCTTAAGCTTTTACAACCACTTTAAGCCATATGGATAAAAGTATTCGTTGTAAGTACACCTGGCAGTGTTATATATATCCCAGCCCCTGCCACAGTCACTTTTGCTGGACAAATGTGTAAGTGTACATATTCCATGGCAAAAATTACCATAAAATATCCTACCAGGTCCATTTACTCTCAAGACAAAATTGTATGCATATGTATATAGCAACAATTTTAAAGAGTAGTGCGAGCCATCCACAAAAATCTTTAGAACAAAAGACATCATAAACATCGGACTTTAGCTCAACTCTACTTCACATTGATTGTATTGTGTGACATAATCCATGTAAATAATCCCAGTAAATAATTAGTCCCTGACAGATGTCAATACAACACACTTTGCTAACACATTTCTAAAAGACAAGAAAAAACACAAACACATGACCAACAGTCAATATTAAGACATAAAATTACCACCCGCCAAGTCCCCGAATCATATTATAATTAATCATATTCTAAATCTCTATTGTGAATGAATATCAGGGAAAAAGGCCACATCATAAGGATCAAAGCAAAGTTCAGAGGCAGTCGGTTGGAGCCGGCAAAACCGGTCAGGCTTTTTCCACTGCCATGGGTTCTGAGTTCCAGGCTTTCAACATTGAACAGTTGATAAGTACTGGTATATATTAACTTTACTTTTGCTTGAGTCTGGCTGCTTTGAGCGCATCAGGAAAGAATTCAAATGAGAATATGCCTTTGAAATTTGGACTGCTGTATTTCTAATGAACCCAATTCCAGTGGATGTGCTAATAAAGTGTGCTATATTGACAATTGTTAGGACCAATTATTTAGTGGCATTATTTAGATGGATTATATCATTCAATACAATCAATGTGGAGTGGGGTTAAGCTAAAGTCCAATTTTTATATCTTTTGTTCTATCATACCTCCGAACATTTTGAGATGAGAACGAGGGACACCTGTTAGCCAAAGTATGTAGGCATAGGACACTCCCCCTGCTACGCCCCCTTAAAGGAGAATTTTTTTACCACTACTATTCCTTTATATTGGCTTTTGAAATTAACAAATGCAGCAATTTAGAAATTGGAAGAAAGGTTTAGCCCTGGGAAACACTTTTTGAAAGATTAAAAGTGCATTTTACAGGTCCTTCTCAAAAAATTAGCATATTGTGATATAGTTCATTATTTTCTGTAATGTACTGATAAACATTAGACTTTCATATATTTTAGATTCATTACACACAACTGAAGTAGTTCAAGCCTTTTCTTGTTTTAATATTGATGATTTTGGCATACAGCTCATGACAACCCAAAATTCCTATCTCAAAAAATTAGCATATCATGAAAAGGTTCTCTAAACGAGCTATTAACCTAATCATCTGAATCAACTAATTAACTCTAAACACCTGCAAAAGATTCCTGAGGCTTTTAAAAACTCCCAGCCTGGTTCATTACTCAAAACCGCAATCATGGGTAAGACTGCCGACCTGACTGCTGTCCAGAAGGCCATCATTGACACCCTCAAGCAAGAGGGTAAGACACAGAAAGAAATTTCTGAACGAATAGGCTGTTCCCAGAGTGCTGTATCAAGGCACCTCAGTGGGAAGTCTGTGGGAAGGAAAAAGTGTGGCAGAAAACGCTGCACAACGAGAAGAGGTGACCGGACCCTGAAGAAGATTGTGGAGAAGGACCGATTCCAGACCTTGGAGGACCTGCGGAAGCAGTGGACTGAGTCTGGAGTAGAAACATCCATAGCCACCGTGAACAAGCGTGTGCAGTAAATGGGCTACAGGTGCCGCATTCCCCAGGTCAAGCCACTTTTGAACCAGAAACAGCGGCAGAAGCGCCTGACCTGGGCTACAGAGAAGCAGCACTGGACTGTTGCTCAGTGGTCCAATGTACTTTTTTCGGATGAAAGCAAATTTTGCATGTCATTCGGAAATCAAGGTGCCAGAGTCTGGAGGAAGACTGGGGAGAGGGAAATGCCAAAATGCCTGAAGTCCAGTGTCAAGTACCCACAGTCAGTGATGGTCTGGGGTGCCATGTCAGCTGCTGGTGTTGGTCCACTGTGTTTTATCAAGGGCAGGGTCAATGCAGCTAGCTATCAGGAGATTTTGGAGCACTTCATGCTTCCATCTGCTGAAAAGCTTTATGGAGATGAAGATTTCATTTTTCAGCACGACCTGGCACCTGCTCACAGTGCCAAAACCACTGGTA
The DNA here is from genome assembly GCA_029206835.1 of Rana muscosa. NCBI lineage: Eukaryota > Metazoa > Chordata > Amphibia > Anura > Ranidae > Rana > Rana muscosa. Next base: position 114,825,888 of record CM055116.1, read on the forward strand.
AATGGTTTACTGACCATGGTATTACTGTGCTCAATTGGCCTGCCAACTCTCCTGACCTGAACCCCATAGAGAATCTGTGGGATATTGGGAAGAGAAAGTTGAGAGACGCAAGACCCAACACTCTGGATGAGCTTAAGGCCGCTATCGAAGCATCCTGGGCCTCCATAACACCTCAGCAGTGCCACAGGCTGGTTGCCTCCATGCCACGCCGCATTGAAGCAGTCATTTCTGCAAAAGGATTCCCGACCAAGTATTGAGTGCATAACTGAACATAATTATTTGAAGGTTGACTTTTTTTGTATTAAAAACACTTTTCTTTTATTGGTCGGATGAAATATGCTAATTTTTTGAGATAGGAATTTTGGGTTGTCATGAGCTGTATGCCAAAATCATCAATATTAAAACAAGAAAAGGCTTGAACTACTTCAGTTGTGTGTAATGAATCTAAAATATATGAAAGTCTAATGTTTATCAGTACATTACAGAAAATAATGAACTTTATCACAATATGCTAATTTTTTGAGAAGGACCTGTATATACAAATTTATAGATCAGACCATAATGAGGGGAAAATGAGAAGTAAAGAGGGACAGAGGGACTTTGTTCCAAATCAGGGACAGTCCCTCAAAATAAGGGACAGTTGGGAGCTATGGTTCTATGCATATTCCATGCCTGTGCGACTGCTGTGTAATTGAAAATCATTGTAGTAGTCACTGCTACTAAAATGATCACTGTGGTCCTCTGGGTCCTGTGGCTAGCGGCTTACCTTCTGCATAGTGAACACAGGCAGTCACTCGTTTCACGGCCATCATTCACAGAGCACCCAGGCATTCTCTGATTGGATGAGCTGGAGACCATGATGTCACCGCTCTGCCTCTCCACCTCATGCAATCAGAGAGGTACTGTGAATGAAGGCTGTGCCAAGCAAGCCACCCCCTGCTGGACCAATGTAACTATGAAATTATGAAAAAACAAACATACCTGGAGTTCAGCTTTAAATTAAAAATATATTTTTGTACTAAATATCATCATAAACACATAGTGTTTTCAGTATACAATATTTTCATGACCGAGGACCCTTTAGTATGCTTTTCCTAAGACATTAAATCTATTTGGCCCCTTACTTTTGAATAGTTGGTTTTAAATAAGTAAAGATATAATATGTATAACTGAAAAATATGTCTTATGTTATAGGTGCAATGGGCTTAAGCACATTATTGCAGGATTTGAGGTACCCAGCTGCACTGGGAGGCTTTGTGGCAGAAGCGTTTGGAGCCAGACCGATGTACCGTATATTCTCGAGTATAAGCCGAGTTTTTCAGCACATTTTTTGTGTGCTGAAAATGCCCCCCTCGGCTTATACTCAAGTCTGTGTCTATCTTCAAATTTGTGCGCCTGATCCTGGCCAGCCGTAGGTCCCCTGGACCCCAAACTTGGCACACATATAGCCCCACTCTTCCTCTACAAGTGTACAAAAGTTTGTTGTCCGGAAAACCTACAGCCGGGGAGCACAGATTTTTCAAAATCGGGCACCTCTTCCATAGGCTCCCATGTTAAACAGTAATTTCTCCGGTGATTTTGGGGACCCGGTAAAAGCCGGGCACCCCTTCCATAGACTCCAATGTTAAACGTCAGTCTAGTCACACATCGCAGGAGATCAGGTAGGGAGATTGGGCACAGTGAGGCATGGATACAGGGAGGTATGGGCACAGCGATAGTGAGGCATGGGCACAGTGAGGCATGGACACAGTGAGGCATAGACACAATAAGGCACAGTGAGGCATGGACACAGTGAGGCACAGTGAAGCATGCACATGGACACAGTGAGGCAAAGTGAGGCACAGTGAGGCATGCAGATGGACACCCTAGGCTTAAGCCCTGTACACACATACCTTTCAAAAGAACCACCGTTCTTTTGAATGGCACGAACGCGGTGACGTCATCGACTATGATGCCGTTGCCACCATCTTGCTACACCCTACCTATGCCTAGGAAGCTACCACGCATGCGTCAAAGTCATTTTGAGCATGCGCGGGTTTCCACAGCGACAGGTAAGTGCACACACACTCGGTTATCTCGTCGGGAAACAGGCCGACGAGAATCCCGATGAGAAAAAATAAAGCAGGTCTTCTTTTTTTCTCGTCGAGATTCTGGTCAGTTTTCCTGACGAGAAACCTGAAAGCCTCGTACACACGACCGATTTTCTCGGCAAGAAAGCTCTGCAAGCAGTTTTCTTGTCGGTTCTTGCCGAGAAAACCGGCCGTGTGTACGAGGCTTCATACTAGAGTCAATACGTTTTCCCGTTTTTTTTGTGGTAAGATTAGGTGCCTCGGCTTATATTCGGGTCGGCTTATACTCAAATATATACGGTAAGTATTTTTTGTATTTTTTTTTTGTATAAACGTTATTTTTTATTGAACTTTTTATGCCATTTCAATTTGGGAAGGGGCAGCTTGGGCTGTGGCACATTTTTAGGTGGTGCTTAGGTTGCCAGATTTTCTGGGCTCTGGCTCTGGTTGTGAGTGCAGTATGAGCTCCTCCAGGGAAGGGAGAAACATCAATGGTTCTGGTTAGTCTGTATAGTATTACATAATATGCTTGTGCTAGATGAAGATGGTAAATAAAAGAAAGGTGATACATTACGGGACTGTCTCCCAGTCTGTTCATTTTTTGTTGCAGTTTCATTTTCATGACAAGAGCTGTATTTTTGTAATAGGTCTTTATTTAGGTCTTTTAAGAAATCTAATATAAAATTTAAAAAAAAACTGGTTTATACTTTACCTTCCTCCTCTCAATAAAAAAATACAAAAGAAAAATTGACCAAAATTCATAGAGTGCATCTATGGCCAAACACCTATGCTACACCAACGCACAAAAAATACTTTATTGAATACACAAAATGTACAGAAAAACTATCTACTAGCTCCTGCCTATACCTCCCTCCAAAATGTACTCCAAAAATTGTCATATACGTATATACTGTGTGTATATATATATATATATATATATATATATATATATATATACATATATACATATACAGTTGTGCTCATAAGTTTACATACCCTGGCAGAATTTATGATTTCTTGGCCATGTTTCAGAGAATATGAATGATAACACAAAAACTATACTTACACTCATGGTTAGTGTTTGGCTGAAGCCATTTATTATCGATCAACTGTGTTTATTTTTTAATATATAATCACAACAGAAAATACCCAAATGACCCTAATTAAAAGTTTACATACCCTGGTGATTTTGGCCTGATAACATGCACACAAGTTGACACAAAGGGGTTTGGATGGCTAATAAAGGTAACCATCCTCACCTGTGATCTGTTTGCTTGTAATTAGTGTGTGTGTATAAAAGGTCAATGAGTTTCTGGACTCCTGACAGACCCTTGCATCTTTCATCCAGTGCTGCACTGATATTTCTGGATTCTGAGTCATGGGGAAAGCAAAAGAATTGTCAAAGGATCTGCGGGAAAAGGTAGTTGAACTGTATAAAACAGGAAAGGGATATTAAAATATATCCAAGGAATTGAGAATGCCAATCAGCAGTGTTCAAACTCTAATCAAGAAATGGAAAATGAGGGGTTCTGCTGAAACCAAACCACGGTCAGGTAGACCAACTAAAATTTCAGCCACAACTGCCAGGAAAATTGTTCGGGATGCAAAGAAAACCCCACAAATAACTTCAGGTGAAATACAGTACTCTTTGAAAGCATGTGGTGTGGCTGTTTCAAGATGCACAATAAGGAGGCACTTGAAGAAAGATGGGCTGCATGGTCGAGTTGCCAGAAGAAAGCCATTACTACGCAAATTCCACAAAGTATCCCACTTACAATACGCCAAACAGCACAGAGACAAGCCTCAAACCTTCTGGCACTAAGTCATTTGGAGTAATAAGACCAAAATTGAGCTTTTTGGCCACAACCATAAACGCTACATTTGGAGAGGAGTCAACAAGTCCTATGATGAAAGGTACACCATTCCTACTGTGAAACACGGAGGGGAATCGCTGATGTTTTGGGAATGTGTGAGCTACAAAGGCCCAGGGAAATTTGGCCAAAATTTATGGCAAGATGAATGCAGTATGTTATCAAAAAATACTGGAGGAACATTTGCATTCATCAGCCATGAAGCTGCGAATGGGATGTACTTGGACATTCCAACATGACGATGATCCAAAACACAAGGCCAAATTGACCTGTCGATGACTACAGCAGAAAAAGTGAAGGTTCTGGAGTGGCCATCTCAGTCTCCTGACCGCAATATCATTGAGACACTCTGGGGAGATCTCACACATGCAGTTCATGCAAGACAGCCCAAGAATTTACAGGAACTGGAGGCTTTTTGCCAAGAGGAATGAGCAGCTTTACAATCTGAGAAGATAAAGAGCCTCATCCACAAATACCACAAAAGACTTCAATCTGTCAATGATGTTAAAGGGGGCAATACATGGTATTAAGAACTGGGGTATGTAAACTTTTGATCAGGGTCATTTGGGTCGTTTCTGTTCTAATTATGATTTAAAAAGAGTAAACACAGTTGATTGATAATAAATGGCTTCAGCCAAACACTAACCATGAGTGAAAGAAAAGTTTTTGTGTTATCATCCATATTCTGTGAAAAATGGCCAAGAAATCATAAATTCTGCCAGGGTATGTAAACTTATGAGCACAACTGTATATATGTATACCTGACACATGTGATGTGATCTCAGAAGACGCGCATGGCCTGTGCGTCTGAATGCCATTGTCTTTATTTATTGAGAGGAGGAAGGCAGAGTCTAAACCAGTGTTTATTTTATATTAGATTTTTTATATTCTTTATACTGCTGAATCTCCCTCCCAGGATATCTATTTTTTTATTTATTTTTTAACAGAAAAGTAGGTTATCTAATTTAATATATAATATACATGGTTTGTTGGACTTTGAGGACTTATTTTGTATGTGGTATTTAGGTCTTTTGTATTTAGACAAATAAAAGATGTACAGCCATCTACACGACCGGGCTATATTTATCATAAGGGATATATGGGCAGCAGAGTTGAAAAGGGCAGCGTCTACCTTTAAAATGTACAAAATATGTTATTGCTATTGTTTTTCCTTTAACTGGCCTCCTTTTGACATTCATGGCTAAATTCAGCAATAAATATGTAGCCGTCTCTATTTTTTTATTTGTTAGTTTGTAAAGTTAAAAAGGTGGCTGTGAAAGTAATGAAGTCTCCCTCTGATGTGCATTGCAGTATCAGTTTTCACTAAAATAACTGCACGATAAAAGGACAAGTTTGTAGAAAAGAACAAGATGTCCCCGCCTTAATTGTAATATTTCTTCTATGTGATAAAAGTACATCTATATTTATTCCTTTCCACATCAATAAACATGACACTTGGCTGAGTTGGGTTCTTTTGTTTATGCAACTGTTAACTATAAGCCTAAAATCTGTAGTATGAATGTTAAGATACTGTGCTTGTTGTAAGTGCAAGTCTCAAGAGATTTGAAGTCAGATTTGGTGAAGTCAATCCTGTGCTGTTCATGGTGCCACTTGCTGGAGTGAAAGCTGTACTTAAGGACCCACACTGCAAGGATCTAACTGCTTCTACATTATTTATTCTGGGGATCTGTGCTTTGTCCACATCTCCTGTTACCTACAAATACAACCCCATCAGATAACCATTTATCAGTGGGGCAGCTGTGAAACAAGGAAGCAAATCTGTGCTTCTCTATCAAGATGGCTGCCTCCACAAAGAGAGACACTGTGGAACAAGGCATGGTAAGTTATTAATGTAGAAATGATCAGCTTCAGTGAGCCCACAGACAATACTGGCGACTAGTCCTATGACCTTTGCTTGCCTTTTTGCTCCTAAATTCACATACCACTCTCCACTTCCAACAGTATATAATACTAATGCTGGCCTTATACCTGTAGAACGTCATTTGAAAATTTTCATTTTCAGAACATTTTGTTCAATTAACTAAGACTTAAAGGGAACGATTCAACAATCAGTTTTGAACCGAGCGAGCAAAAAAATTGAAGGGCAAGGATGAAAAAGTTTTGTTGAATTTAATGGGAATTAACAAATTCCTAAACATTGAATTTGCTCTCGGCCATAAAAGCAAGTCCCATGCCCATACACTTATCAAAGTTAACCTAGAAGAACATTTGTTCAATGAAAATGGAGACATGGACATGGTATGTGAATGAAAAGTCCTTTAAAATCAGTTGAATCCATGAAGGCACCATTAAATAGTCGTACAACTGATTTTTATACTTTTTCGTTTGAACAAAGTTCTTTGGGTGTAAGGCCAGCATTACTTTCCCTTCACACACCTGCTGCTCCATTCAGTGCCAAGAGCCAAATGAAACATCTGGTATTAAGGAGAATATGACTTAAGCTGGAAAATCAGATTCCTCTATCCATACTCATAAGATGGATAAAGGATTCCCCCTGCTATGGCCGCTGATCAAGAAAAGTTTTCTAACTTGTTTGTTCAACAGAAGTCAATCAAATTTTTGACTTATTGACCAGAGAATCCTTTAAAATACACAAAAACAGCCCAGCTTGTTTTAAGATAACACTTGCTACTCAACATTTGTTCTTTAAGTACTTACATGCAATATTCAAAAAACAAGACCTACTTTAAGTCCTAAATGTTTAACCAATGTTACTGATACTTCTCAACCTTATGACAAAATGACAAATCTTTGAAATGTTTTAAGCCTGTGCCATGACAACCCCTCTGTTTGAAATGTCAACAGATTAAATATGTATTATTGCATAAAGAGGATTGTCTCTTTTTTGGGGTATCAAATAACAGATTTTCAGGTAGCATTCATTTCACAAATAGACGACCTGTAATGAAGCCTGTGGGGAGACTTGGGGCCTTTGTCATTAGTCTGACAAGCAACTAATTAACCAGTACTTGTCCGCTGTCCCTTAGATTCTTGTCCTGACACTTCTAGGATTACAGCGTGTGACAGAGGGAAAGGGTGTTAGCCTTTTTAAACTGACAGTTAAATGTACAGATTGCTGCTGTTGCCACAAGGCATTAAACACAATCACAACTCTCCGAAGACATGGCAGAAAATTGAGACGTTTCTGCAGTGACCAGGCCTAACAACTAACCTTGACATATAAAGAGCTTCAGTCCATAATCGTGCAAGTGACCATGCATTGCTAAATCCAATAAACCATTAATATTTATGTTTTACAGAGTGGTAACACATTCTACAGCTCCATACAGATTACATAGAACCATAGCAAAAATGACACAAAGATCAAATTATACCTAGCAAAATTAAGGTGCAAATGGGCAGGGAAGATCACAGTACAATAGAATACAAGACAAACACAAACAGTTTCAAAAATTTGCATTAAAAAATAGATTTTTGCAAATATATGTGTAGCGCTGGTCCCAAATTGGTCCACGCTATGTTAAATTTAGGGGGTGTTCTGAGCTAATAGTTGGGCTCAGGCTTACTGATTTCTATTCTGCTTCTGCTCTGGTTGTGATACTGCCTGGCAGTTATATTCCCTGTTTGCCTGTAGGTGGCACTGCCACCGCTGGCCCATGTTGGAACATGGGTGTATCACAGCAGTATTGGGTGTCCTTTCTCGGCAGCCGTGCAGTGGGTGTGGTTAACCCGCTGTGCATGCTGGATAGGGGTACATAAGGGGCAGACGCCATTGGTTTTGGGTCCTTCTGTGCGCCTCGTGGCCCTCATGGCATGGGGTGCGTGTGTGTATTTTAGCTTCGGGCACCTTCAGTCCGAGGCTACATCGCTACCTGGTAGGCCCAGTTATGCTGGCTGGGGCCTATGCCTTGGAAAAGGATCCCAAGCTGCCCACCTACAGGAAGCCCACTCCTAAGGAAGGAGGCCAGGGGAGGATCTGCCCCAGAGGAGATTGGCAACTGTACTGCTGTCTCGGGAGAAAGCTTGGCAACCTACCTAAGGAGGGATCCATTACTTTACAGGCCCTGCAATACGCCAATCTGGCATAAAGATCTCCTTATTGCTCGGCTATGAGGTTCGGGACTTTAATAATCCTGTGGCAGAGGATTCCTGGACGCATCCCTAAGTTCTCATATAAAACTGATCAGTGCATCATTCCGGCTGCTAGGACCGAAAGAAACGGAACTATCCGGGTGAGCAATACCCACTCAGGCTTGAGTGGCGATGTTTGCAAATTCTTTGTGCCTTTGGTGCTGCGTGCCTGAACCTTCCCCTATACTTCTCTTGTTTCCTACTTTCTCCTCAAGTTCCTACAGCAAAGAAAATAAAGTCTTACTGTTTAGGTTTTACATTTGTGTGGACATTGGCTTTTCTAAAGACTCTCTACCCTGACAACGGAAGCCTTGGAGGTAGTTTGCATGACCCAAAATTAACCAGCAGCTCCTTCGGGGGTAAGTGCTACATATGTAATGCCATGGCACCTCTGCCAAGTGTGGCTCCTAACTCCAGTCTCCAGAACCCCCATCTATCGACAAATATAACAATATATAACTTGAGAGTAAGCATGCCTTGAAGGCAGCCCAGGGACACACCAGAAGCCCAGACATGCTTTATCTATGGTCTAAATGTAAATTACCGTATTTATCTGCGTATAACATGCACATGCGTATAACACGCACCCCAATTTAAAGAGGGAAGTTTAAGAAAAAATGTTTTCACAGCCCCCCATCCAGTACACAGCCCCCTCTCCCTGCACAGTACTCAGCCCCCCATCCAGTATACAGCCCCCTCCTCCATCCAGTATACTGCCCCCTCCCCCATCCAGTATACAGCCCCCCTCCCCCTGCACAGTACACAGCCCCCATCCAATACACAGCCCCCCACTCAGTATACAGCCCCCCTGCACAGTACACAGCCCCCATACAGTATACAGCCCCCATCCATTATACAGCCCCCCTCCCCCTGCACAGTACACAGCCCCCATCTAGTATAGAGCCCCCATCCAGGAGGAGCAGTGTGGAAGGGGCTGGCAGTGATTTTTTCTTAACTGTAGAGAATGCTGGCAGTGCTGTCCTAGGAGACTGGGGGGTCTCCTGGGAGTGCACAGGAGGAGCAGTGTGGAAGGGGCTGGCAATGATTTTATATAAGCTTCCATATACCTCAATAGCTCATTTTTTTTCATTGACCTGGTCACATGACTGCTCTCCTCTGACGTTACACAGATGGTCATGTGACCGCTCTCCTCATGCAATCTAAAGCTACACTCAGGCGAGCAGGAGGAGGAGAGCAGCCAGAGAAAAATTGAGCTATTGAGATATTTACAAGCTTCGTTTTTACAATGACACTGACACAGGGGGAGCGGTGTAGGAGAAGTGATTTTTTTTTAAACAACTTTAGACTATGGAGGCAGCACTGTCCCAGGGCCAGTAGAGGCGTGACGGCCGGCTTGACAACCCCCCCAATGGGTGACTCCCGGGGCGGACCGCCCGATCCCCGCCCCCTGTTGGTAAAACATAGTATCGGCATATAATACGCAGGCACTGTTTGTCCTCTGTTTTTAGGGGAAAAACGTGCGTGTTATACGCTGATAAATACGGTAAATACCAGATTGCTCTGGTATCAGTCAGTATTCTGTTTTGCAGCTCCATCAGCCGATCTGGACACCTGCCATCTCCCACAGCAACTCTGGTACTCGGACTTGCACCTGAGCCCACCATCTTGCTGCTGACTCCTCGTGGCTCTCCGACGGCTACACCTGGAATTGGTGCCACAGCTCCGCCACATTCACTGGATTGGCCGACTCCCGGCAGCGACTCTGCACTCTCCCACAGTGCAGGGGGTCTCCTGGAAGTGCATATATATATATCTATATATATAGATATATATATATATATATCTATATATATATATACAGTATCTGACAAAAGGGAGTACACCCCTCACATTTTTGTAAATATTTTATTCTATCTTTTTATGTGACAACACTGAGGAAATGACACTTTGCTACAATCTAAAGTAGTAGTGAGTGTACAGCTTGTATAACAGTGGTAATGTGCTTTCCCCTCAAAATAACTCAACACACCATTAATGTCTAAACCGCTGGCAACAAAGTGAGCACACCCCTGAGTGAAAATGCCCAAATTGGGCCCAATTAGCCATTTTCCCTCCCTGTTGTCATGTGACTCGTTAGTGTTACAAGGTCTCAGGTGTGAATGGGGAGCAGGTGTGTTAAATTTGGTGTTATCGCTCTCACTCTCTCATACTGGTCACTGGAAGTTCAACATGGCACCTCATGGCAAAGAACTCGCTGAGGATCTGAAAACTATTTACCATTTCTTTTCTGAGCCCCTTTAAAGGCCAATGAGAGGACTTGTGCAGTGCCCATATAAAGAAACAAGGAGTGTCCAGCAAGTTAAGATCTGCCATAGTATTAGATTTCTATATATAAGTACATGCTATTATTGCGGGACACATGTGTGTGTAATATAGGTTATACACAATAAGTGGCAAAGAAATGGCTCAGTGGAGTATAACAGGATACAAGCATATAAATCTACTATTGAGCACTACCCCTGAGACTTATGCACACATATACAATACCATAATAAAGCACAAACATTTGCAATATAATCGATTCAAATGTCCTGTGTCACTGAATTATTCATATTTATATCTTTCAGAGGTGCAGGGAGGATTGATCTCCATGGAGAGCATAAAATGGAGAGTCAGAGCAAGGATCAATATTATAATGTACAGAGAGGAAGTTAATTTATGTTTTAGCCATGTCTCTGGTTGCTTTCAGCTTTCTCCTATGCACAGCTGGACAGCATGAAGCTGCTTCACATTTAGAACTACTATTTACACTACAGTAGGTGTAAGAGTTTAATTCTGTATTCTACCTTATTACACTGGGTATCATTAATTACCTAAGGAAACGCCTTAAAGCTGACCTCCCATTGGCCATAAAACTTCACTGGTTTCTTCCCCCTCCCATCCTCAAGTAGCAAATATTAAGCCTTATATAGTCTGGGGGAGGCTTAAAACAGATGAATACTTACTTTATTCCTTTAGGGCTGTACAAATAGTCCCACAAAGCTACTCTTCTTCACTGGTTATGCAACTACCCCTGTCCAGCATCATTGTGTACAATGTAGGACCACTTTTAGGGAACAGTGAAGAATGCTAGCTGTCAGGGGGTGGGGAGTTTGCGGAGCAAGTTAGGTTTAGTGGCTCTCTCTGGAGATCCCATGTTTAAAATAGTGCAGCTCAAATGCCTCCCCTTCATCCTTCCATCAGTTCTCCTCCAACGGTGTGTGCCAGCCTCTGAAGTTACAATAACAATCACAATAGTAAAACTGTTAAGCTAATATAGGCTTCAGATACAGTCCCTGCATCTTGGCTACACACCTTCTGATGCATTTTGCCCTGATTGGGCTTAGTTGCATTCTATGATTAAGCCCAATCAAGATGAAATGTGTCATAGGGTGCGGCCAAGATGTACTTTAGCTTAAGATTCTGTTAGTTTACCAGAGGATGTGGTTGCTCTATGTTGTGTGCCCCTAGTTTTACTATTGTCTCTGGAGTTCTGCTTTGGTTTTATGTATTAGGGTTTGTTTTTGTTTTTTATCAAAGGGTGAGTCGTGGTAGATACCTGTGTTGTAGGTCATATGCTACAGGTCTCTGGATGTATATATGCATGACAGCCTAGTGGCAGTAGGTAATATCTATAGTGTCAGTTACCAGTTGTGGACACTGGAGAGAGCATATAGATTTTACCACTAATGATAAGCAAACAATGAAAACTCGAATTCAGTGAAATTTGTCCAATTCTTCCCTTAAAATAGATTGTTGCTTCTCCCTGACATGCTGATACCAGTCCTTTCCCTTCGGCATCATAAGGGATGCCCCAAAAAAAAACATTGCGTATCCTTACCATCAGAGCTCAAGGAGGTAGTGAGAAAATTGAGGTCAGAGTTATGTACAATTTTGTAATTGATAATCCCCAGGGTCAGAGAAAATGTATCTACTAGTATATATGATTGTGCAGCTCAGATATTAAGCCCAGACTAATAAATGTAGGAGCCATTTATGAATAGCCTGGTATGCTCTTGGAGGGGGGAACCATGCTCTTTTTTTTTATTTGGCGTGGAGTTCCCCTTCAAGATCATCAGGGCACAAGTCGCATGCCAAAGTCGGATCCGTTAATAGGCCATCCGACTTTAATCCGACTTCAGTGATATTCAATGGACTGAAGTAGGATCAAAATCGAACCAAAGTAGTGCAGGAACTACTTTAAAGTCGGCACGACTTGAAGTCATGCTAATATGAATGGGTGTCATTGGAAATCATGGGGAACAACTTGTCATGCTACTTTGCAGTCCCAAATCGTGGGACAAGTCGTACAAGTGTGAAAGGGGCCTTAAGGTTTTACTCAAAAAATGTTACAATGTATATGGGCAGAAGCCATCCATTGGAAAACCTACACATACAGTACATGTTATAATGAGGCCACAAAGCATCTTAGTAACGAGTGTTACAACTAAAACAAAAATTGCACTGTCAGTACAGCTAATCAACAACAATGCAGTAAGGAAGTTTATGGCAGAGTAACATAACAATAACCGAAACAGAATGAAGAGCTTCAGAACCAGACTCATGCCGATATTACCTGATTAGGTGTTCGGGGTGTAATAAGTCATGACACTAAGTCTACAATGTAGAAATCGGAAGTTTGGTTCCCCAAACCAAAATTCCCAAAAGGGGGCGGGGGCAATTGGACTATCTCGGTACAGGTTAAAGAAGTAAATTCAAGTGTGAGAACACATATATAGAAAAATATATATATCAATAAGAAACAACATATAGTCATATACAATTTAAAAGCATGGTGAACCATACATATCACCAGTATAATGGTCCCCAAGGGGGGAATATCACAGTGTGATTGTAGGTCACGAAAAGCATCTCGACTAGTTTTGCGGTCTTTTGCCGCTTCGTCAGGAGAAAATCTGTAATTTGATTAGCAGATAATCAGTAACAATACAGTAACAATACAATCGACCAAATTAGTGGTACAGTCTCATACAGTCATAAACATAAACATAAGTACATGGGGAAAAAAAAAAGCAAGGCTGCTTACCAATGACCCTGGCTGATATAGGGCAATGGGGCATCACCATAAGGGTCCCCACGGCGACTAGTAAGTCTACAATATTAGAGTATCAGGGAAAAAGGGAGGGGGGGTGGAAGAGAGGGAGGATCAGGGAATGTCAGGGGTGGAAGCCTGTCACCTTCCTCAGATCTCACGTATAAAGGGGTGCTTTGGATACCTGGAAATTTGTGATCACAAAGAGCCTTCCAACAAACGGATATATTCAGCAGAGTCTTGGAAGTGGAGCCAGCAGGCCCAAATGTGCATGGATTTTGAAGGGTTATCATGTGCTAATGAGTTCTTCCATCTTATTTTGTATGTGTCTGAACCAGTCAGCAAGCTTTGGAGGATCAGTGGAGCTCCACTGTATTGGGATATACACTCACCGGCCACTTTATTAGGTACACCTGTTATTTTATTTATTTCAGGTACTTATATAGCGCCGTCAATTTACGCAGCGCTTTACATATATATTATACATTCACATCAGTCCCTGTCCTCAAGGAGCTTACAACCTAAGGTCCCTAACCCACATTCATACATACTAGGGCCAATTTAGACAAGATCCAAATAACCTACCAGCATGTCTTTTAGAGCGTGGGAGGAAACCGGAGTAGCCAGAGGAAACCCATGCAGGCACAGTGAGAACATGCAAACTCCAGGCAGATGGTGTCGTGGTCGGGATTCAAACCAGTGACCCTTTTTGCTGCTCGGTAAAAGTGCTAACCACTACACCACTGTGCTGCTCACAATTTCTTGGTAATAGGGATGAGCTTTATGTTCGAGTCGAACATGAGTTCGACTCGAACATTGGCTGTTCGCCCATTTGGCGAACAGCGAACAATTTGGGGTGCTCGCGGCAAATTCGAAAAGCCGCGGAACACCGTTAAAAGTCTATGGGAGAAATCAAAAGTGGTAATTTTAAAGGTTAATATGCAAGTTATTGTCATAAAAAGTGTTTGGGGACCCGGGTCCTGCCCCAGGGGACATGTATCAATGCAAAAAAAAGTTTTAAAAACTGGCGTTTTTTCGGGAGCAGTGATTTTAATGATGCTTAAAGTGAAACCATAAAGGTGAAATATTCCTTTAAATATCGTACCTGGGGGGTGTCTAAAGTATGCCTGTAAAGTCGCACATGTTTCTCATGTTTAGAATTGTCCCTGCACAAAATGTAATTTCTGAAGGAAAAAAAGTAATTTAAAACCACTTGCGGCTATAATGACGTCACAGGGCGGGGTCACCCAACCTTATCATAGGGAACCCCGGGGGTTCCCTATGATAAGGACGGGTGACCCCGCCCCCTCTTACGCGTCATGGGGGTTTCGTTCCTGCTGGAGTCTGCAGCATCGCTGGAGAATGGATCATCGTTGGACATCGACGGGATTACATTGCTGGAATTAATTTTTTATTTTATTTATTTTTTAAATAAAGGACTTGTCCAACTGTGTCTGTGTGTTTTTTTACAAATTTTTACACTTTCTTTGTGAAATGGTAGGGGTACAATGTACCCCGTTACCAATTCACATAGGGAGGGGGCCGAGGTCTGGAGTTCCCCTTTGTTAAAGGGGACTTCCAGATTTCGATAAGTCCCCCACCCGCAGACCCCCACAACCACCGGGCAAGGGTTGTGGGGATGAGGCCCTTGTCCTCATCAACATGGGGACAGCCTCCCCATGTTGAGGGCATGTGGCCTGGTACGGTTCAGGAGGGGGGGCGCTCTCTCGTCCCCCCCTCTTTTCCTGTGGCCTGCCAGGTTGCGTGCTCGGATAAGGGTTTGGTATGGATTTTTGGGGGGTACCCTATGCCTTTTTTTTAATTTCGGTGCAGGGTTCCCCTTAAAATCCATATCAGACCTGAAGGGTCTGGTATGGATTTTTGGGGGGGACCCCACGCCATTTTTTTAAAATTTGGTGCAGGGTCCCCCTTAATATCCATACCAAACCTGAAGGGCCTGATATGGAATTTGGGCGGATCCCCACGTTTTTTTTTTTTGGTTCGGGTTTCCCCTTAATATTCATAGCAGACCCAAAGGGCCTGGTAATGGACTGTGGGGGGGGGACCTCTGCCGTTTTTTTTCAATGACTTTGATCTGTATTGCCGGGGAGCCGACAATTCATTAATAGCCGCGAGTGGTTTTAAATGACTTTTTTTCCTTCAGAAATTACATTTTGTGCAGGGACAGTTCTAAACACAGGCGGGACTTTACAGGCATACTTTAGACACCCCCCAGGTACGAAATTTAAAGGATTATTTCACTTTTATTGTTTCACTTTAAGCATTATTAAAATCACTGCTCCCGGAAAACTGACGTTTTTAAAACTGTTTTTGCATTGATACATGTCCCCTGGGGCAGGACTCGGGTCCCCAAACACTTTTTATGACAATAACTTGCATATTAGCCTTTAAAATTAGCACTTTTGATTTTTCATGTTCGTGTCCCATAGACTTTAACTGTGTTTTTTTGCCTGTTCGCATGTTCTGGTGTGAACCGAACAGGGGGGTGTTCGGCTCATCCCTACTTGGTAACAGAAATTGCTAATCAGCCAATCACATGGCAGCAACTCAATGCATTTAGGCATCTAGACGTGGTGAAGATGACTTGCTGAAGTTCAAACCGAGCATCAGAATGGGGAAGAAAGGGGATTTAAGTGACTTTGAATGTGGCATGTTGTTGGTGCCAGATGGGCTGGTCTGAATATTGAAAAAACTGCTGATCTACTGGGATTTTTACACACAACCAACTCTAGGGTTTACAGAGAATGGTCCAAAAAAGAAAAAATATCCAGTGGGTGGCAGTTGTGTGGACAAAAATACCTTGTTGAGGTCAGAGGTCAGAGGAGAATGGGCAGACTGGTATGAGATGATAGAAAGGCAACAGTAACTCAACCACTTGTTACAACCAAGGTGTGCAGAATAGAATCTCTGAATGCACAACACATTGAACCTTGAAGCAGATGGGCTACAGCAGCAGAAGACCACACTGGGTGTCAATCCTGTCAGCTAAGAACAGGAAACTGAGGCTACAATTTGCACAGGCTCACCAGAATTGGACAATAGAAGATTGGAAAAATGTTGCCTGGTCTGATGAGTCTCAATTTCATCTGCGATATTCAAATGGTAGGGTAATTAGAAGAGAGAATGTCTGGACAGCCGCACTCCAATAAAAACACTTTTATTATATAAAATAACAAAAGTGCACACCACAGCAGGGTACAGGATAGGTTAACTGACGCCTTTAACAGTGCTTTCAACAGTGCTTAGTCATAGCTATGACTAAGCACTGTTGAAAGTGTGAAACGCGTCAGCCCTATCATGTTTTTTTATTTCTTTTTTATTGGAGTGCGGCTGTCCAGACCTTACCTATTCTAATTGCTATATGCTTAGCCTGCATCTGCTGTTCCACCTAGAGGAGAGTGCCATTTCAATACACCTACCTGGAGCGGTAATTCCTTCCCTTTCCTGCTTCTGAGTTTTGCATTCAGATGGTAGGGTCAGAATTTTGCATAAACAACATGAACGCATGGATCCATCCTGCCTTGTATCAACGGTTCAGGCTGGTGGTGGTATAATGGTGTGGGGGATATTTTCTTGGCACAATTTGGGCCCCTTAGTACCAATTGAGCATCGTGTACATGCCACGGCCTACCTGAGTATTGTTGCTGACCATGTCCATCCCTTTATGACTACAGTGTACCCATCTTCTGATGGCTCCTTCAAGCAGGATAATGCACCATGTCACAAAGCTCAAATCATCTCACCACTGGTTTCTTGAACATGACAATGGTGTCACTGTACTTCAATGGCCTCCACAGTCACCAGATCTCAATCCAATAGAGCATCCTTGGGATGTGTTAAAACGGGAGATTCGCATCATGGATGTGCAGCCGTTAAATCTGCTGCAACTGCGTGATGATATCATGTCACTATGGACAAAAATCTCTGAGTAATGTTTCCAACACCTTGATGAAACTATGCCACCAATAATTAAGGTCAGTTATGAAGGCAAAAGGGGGTCCAACCCAGTACTAGCAAGGTGTACCTAATAAAGTGGTCAGTGAGTATATATTCTGGCTGGATTCACTAGGTGCATTGCCAGTGATTTAAAATATATACGTTCTTGGCGAGGGACAAGTGGTGGAGAAGAAACTGAGCCGGAGTGAAGTCCAAGGTATAAGTAGTAACCATGTCCAAGGTATGAATAATAACCAGGGAAATTATGTTTTGGACCACAGCCCAGTAGGATCGGGCAGGTCCACCATATATGTAGTAAGGTACCAGATTTAGCATTACATCTCTAACACTTGAGTGACACCTAAATAACACCTAAACAAATAACACCTAAATGTTATGTAAACAATTTCCCCCTATAAGTTGCCTCTAGCTTAAAAATAAAACCAAATCCAACCCCTTGCCTTCACGCCACTCCTCTTGAACCAATTAAATTAATTAAATAAATAAGCAAAGCCACAAGTTTTTTTTTTTCCTTTTCTCATAACAGGTCCTCTTTTTCTTGAAAAAAAATAATAATTACCCTTTACTATTTCTCTATGAACTCTGTGGCTGCTAAGTCTTAACTGAATTCTTCTCTATCGGAAATCTTTATAGTAGTATTGAACTGTGGAATCATAGTAACTTCCTATGAGCCATTCCCTTCTTTCTAATTGGTTAATGGCTCATTCATTCAGTAATCCCCAGGTTTCATAATCGTAAGCTGCACAGGGAAAGGCTTACTTCTGTGCTTGCAAAGTATCATAAACAATACTTTCATACTTTTTTTCTCACAGTTGTTGGAATTTTTAAACTATGCGAAGACTGGTTATTCATAAGCCCTTTATCTAGTTATCTTATCTAGTACACATTTCACTGTCAAAGTGTCAAGTGTTACAATCTTATAAGTCATCATGTCAAGCTTTTTCACAGACAACTCTCTCCATAGTAATTTTCCCATCATGTTAGAAGCCTCCATAACACGTGGGATGAACTATAATACAATATTGATGCTCAAGTACCATAACAAAAGTAGAGGTAATTGTCTCTCTTGTTCAAAGCAGCCAATCAGATTCTAGCTGTCAGTGGACAAGAGTCTATTATTTGAAGTGATCCCTCACTACAGAGATACCATAATACAGGGAACAATCTCTTTCAGTTTTCTCCACCATTCCCAGTCCCTATAAGGTGCTGTGAAAAATTATTTTACCATTATGGCTAATATCGTAATTTCATTTGTGAGTATCACACATCATACAAGAAAGTGCAAATGTTATCCCAGTTATCTGAGAAAACTATATTTCTCCACACTTGTGTGGCTCACAGAAAAGCCAGCATGCTGCATGGAAGGACCCTTGCTCTATGACCAGAAGCAGTGGTCTCTTCAAAGAGGTCTAACCAGGACTTTTTTTTTCAAAATAGAGAAAGGGATATCACCGATTCAGGCAGGTCAAATGAAGGTAAAAGCCTATCCTCCAGATTAGAAGCCCCAGGTGCTGGCAATGCATGTAACAATGCAAATGCGAAAAAATTCTAGACAGCCGCACTACAAAAAAAGTTTTTGCCTTTATTCAAAAAATGGATTCAAAAATACATGCCACAGCAGATCAGAATGGACAGAAGACTGACGCGTTTCACTCTAACAAACAGTGCTTAGTCATATTTGTAAAGATAGGAGTGAGCATGTACGGATAAGGACACCAACATCCCAATGTATTTGAAAAGAAAAGGAGGGGATAAGAGGTCACATGACTTGGGACTTTTGGGGTGTCAATAATAGTTTGTGACCAAAGGAGATGATCAACACAAAAAATATGAAAAAATAAAGATAATTTTATTACAAAATAGATAAAAACATGAGATAATACATATTCAAAAAAGTTTTCATTTTTGACACAAAGATGAATGTACAAAACCGTCAATTCTCAACATGTTTCGCTCCTAGATGAGCTTCTTCAGGAGATAAATTTACGGTGTACTGATGTACTAGAGGTAACAGAAAAGAGGAATATGAAAACTCATGTAAATACATTTAAAAAAAAACATTTGGAAAAACATTTATAATTCATACATAGTTGATTCGTGTGAAGGTTTGAATGCAAAGAATTAAATGGACGTATATCAACTGCATTGTTGCAAAATGAATAAAATGGTCCAGCTCTTACCAATCATCTATAGGAAAAATGCCTATCAATCTGCTTTGTTAAAAACATACACAAGGAGGTGCCACAGAGTGAGATGAAGAAAAATATGGAGAAACCCCCCCCCCCCCAGGGGAGAGAGGAAACTCAAAAACTCCTGCAGATGGAAAAATAAAGGAAAATATTTGTTATAAAAAAGTGGGTACCTTCAAAAGGAAGGGAAACCCAAAATAAATATTCAGGAGAAATATATTATGTATATTAATTGGTTAGAGATCAGGTTAGTACCTTCAAATAGAAGCAATTGCATGAAGTAAATTACACCGGTGAATCCTGAAATTCCTAAACCGGTCCGCAAAGCGGATGAAGCAAAGGACCCAAAATATCAAAGGAAATGGAGTCCTCGCTGATCCAAGTGTGAAGGCAGGAAACCCTATAGCAATATAAATAAAACCAAGTATGTATTGGTAAATAGAAAAATCCAGGCAAACAAAGGAAAATGCAGCCTAAGTTGAAAATGTAGGGTAAATATGCACATACCAAGGAAGAAATTCCAGATATAAAATGCAGGTAGCAGTCTTTTTTCTCCAATGTCCAAAAAGCACCAACAAGATACAGGATATGGTTCAATCCCCAACTCCAGGGGGAATGGCAGAGAAATGCGGCTGGTAACTGCTGTTTTATATCCACCCCGACACGGCGACGTCTGACGTTATCGCCGCGTGGCGGACGCATTGGAAAAGGGAGGCGCAGATGGGAGGTGCTGACACAACAGGCGGCGGTGACGGGAGGCCGAACTAAAACAAGCCCTGAGGCTGCGGAGGCCATGTTGGAAAAACTGCCAGCCCATACCTGTTTGGAAAGACATGAATGGGCAAATCCATGGTGATACCCACGGGCCGCAAATGCGCGGATTAGGCACATCACGATCCACGGGCACACCCAAGATGGGAAAAAGATGGTGAAATCCCTCCGTCGAAAAAGAAGTGCAGCGCCAGATCAATGTGGATCTCCCAATGGGGCTGAGAGGAATGGCCCAATTGATTGAAAGCCAAAATCCAAACTGCCCGGGGCATCCATACAGGAGAGACAAAGAACCCAAATCATCCTGGGGGGAAAAGGGAAGACAGAAAAAAAGGGGAAGAGGAAGGAAATGGACCTGGTAATCTCAAACCATGCAGAGCATATTACTAATGTTCAGATAAAGGAACACCTGGGTAGCAGTGACCATAACATGATTTCATTTGGTGTTAGCTGTAAGCAAGAAATACATACAGGAAAGATAAAAACAGATTGCAAAAGATAGTAGAACAAACCCCAAAAAATATTCAAATATATTAATAGTAAAAAGGTCAGGTCTGAGCATGTAGGCCCTTTACAAAATAATCTAGAGTGGGTGACTGGGGACAAAGATAAGGCTAACTTATTAAATACTTTCTTCAGCTCTGTGTATACAAAGGAGCATGGGGGAGATCATGTCCATAATGGGGGTGGTAGTGACACAGCCCCAAATCCACAATGGCTCAAAAGTGATATGGTCCAGAAATATTTAGACAGAATAAAAGTGGATAAAGCACCTGGACCAGATGGCATACACCCACGGATCCTAAAAGAATTGAGCTCTGCAATTTCAAAGCCATTGTATCTAATTTTTAGGGACTCATTAATGACAGGAATAGTACCACTGGATTGGCGCAGGGCCAATGTGGTGCCTATATTTAAAAAGGGAACAAAGTCTTTAACAAGTAACTATAGACCTGTTAGTTGAACTTCTATAGTTGGAAAGATACTGGAGAGATTAATAAAAGACCACATAGATGAGTTCTTGCTGGGAAAAAAAAACTATTTAAGCAGCAGACAGCATGGATTCATGAAAGACAGAAGTTGTCAGACAAACCTGATTTCTTTTTATGAAGAGGTAAGTAAAACCTTGGACAGAGGTGTGGCTGTGGACGTGGTATACTTGGATTTTGCAAAAGCGTTCGATACAGTTCCCCACACACGGCTCATGTGTAAGGTAAAGTGGTAAAGTCTACAGGATTGGAAATATCAGTTTGTAAATGGATAGAAAACTGGCTAAAAGACAGAATTCAGAGAGTAGTGGTTAATGATTCTTACTCTGAGTGGTCTAAGGTTATCAGTGGTGTACCCCAAGGTTCAGTGCTGGGACCCTTACTTTTTAATATGTTTATAAATGATATTGGGTCTGCGATCAAAAGTAACATTTCTGTCTTTGCAGATGACACCAAGCTATGCAGTGGAATAACGTCCTTACATGATGTCGCCAATTTACAAACCGACCTCAATGCTCTGTCTAATTGGGCGACTATGTGGCAGATGAGGTTTAATGTTGATAAATGTAAAGTTATGCACTTGGGGGCTAAGAATATGAATGCATCATACATACTAGGGGGAGTACAACTGGGGGGATCCGTAGTGGAGAAGGATCTGGGGGTTTTGGTAGATCATAAGCTCAATAATGGCATGCAATGCCAAGCTGCAGTTTCCAAAGCGAGCAAAGTCCTTTCTTGTATTAAGAGAGGTATGGACTCCAGAGAGAGAGATATAATTTTGCCCCTGTTCAAATCATTAGTAAGACCTCATCTGGAATATGCAGTTCAGTTTTAGGCACCAGTTCTCAAAAAGGATATCGGGGAACTGGAGAAAGTGCAGAGAAGGGCAACCAAACTGATAAGAGGCATGGAGGAGCTCAGCTATGAGAAAAGATTAGAGGAACTGAATTTATTCACTCTTGAGAAGAGGAGAATAAGGGGGGATATGATTAACATGTACAAATATATAAGGGGTCCATATAGTGAACTTGGTGTTGAGTTATTCACATTTTACGGTCAACACAAAAGACAAGGGGGCACTCTTTACGTCTAGAGGAAAAAAAAATCATCTCCAAATACGGAAAGGTTTCTTCACAGTAAGAGCTGTGAAAATGTGGAATAGACTCCCTGCAGAGGTGGTTCTGGCCAGCTCAGTAGATTGCTTTAAGAAAGACCTGGATACTTTCCTTAATGTACATAATATAACTGGGTACTGACATTTATAGGTAAAGTTGATCCAGGGTAAATCCGATTGCCTCTCGGGGGATCAGGAAGGAATTTTTTCCCCTGCTGTAGCAAATTGGATCATGCTCTGCTGGGGTTTTTTGCCTTCCTCTGGATCAACTGTGGGTATAGAATTGGGTATATGGGATTGTATGATATTATTATTAATTTTTTTATTTTTATATTATGGTTGAGCTGGATGGACTTTGTCTTTTTTCAACCTGACTAACTATGTAACTATGTAACTATGTAACTAAGAAGGAGATGGGAAAAAGAACAATAAAAGAAAAAAAGAAATGGGAAATTGAGGAAAGAAGAGGGAGGAAAAAACAGAAAAGGGGGAAGGAAGAGAAATAGATTCCTGGGCCTCCAAGGTTGTTCAAAATGCTGCAGAGAGTAAAATATCAAGTAAATATGGCAAGATGATTGGAATATTTTAGACAAATAATTTCAAATAAAGAAAGAGAGGAGTGACCACATCAATTCAAAAGCAAAGAAAAATAGAGTGCATACAGTTCATGCAGATTAAACTGAAATTATCAAACAATACATTGGTTTGAAAAAATTAACAGGTAAATACATTCTTAAATAGTAATCAATGAAAATCGGGCACAGAAAAATAAACAAGGAGATAAAAAAATAAAAGAAGAAATAAAATAATAATAAAAAGAGTAGAAAGAAAATTTAAATTAAAGAAAGGGTTTGAAACTAAGGGTATCGTTTAAACCTGGAAAATAATGTGCCCCTAAATTGGAAATCCACTTGGTTTCTCGCTGCAATAGGACCTTGTCATAGTCACCCCCGTGTTGCTTAGGAGGAACATGCTCCAGTGCAAAGAAGTGCATCATGGAGTCTTCAAAGCCATGGCATAGGCCCATTTGGCCACTGATGGGGGTTTCCATTTTCTTTTTTTGGACCAGGGAAACATAGTCCCTGATCCTGTTAAAGAAAGGATGTTTTGTTTTGCCTATGTAATAGGCTTGGCATTCACATGTCATGATATAGACAATGCCAATACTTTGACAGTTAACTGAAAACCTGGGTTTGTAAAGGTGACCATTGGGAAGAATTATACTACAAGAGGCATGTATGTAACGACAGAAACCACATTTGTGGCAAGGTCTTGTCCCCCTTACTTCAACTGAACTCATCACATTGGGGCTGTAATGACTATGAACTACATAGTCTTTCAAAGATTTAGATCTCTTAAATGTGATTTCTGGATATTGCTTCAAGTGCTTTGATACCAGAGGGTCTCCTGTCAAAAGGTACCAATGTCGTTGTAAAAGATCTCTCATTTGCTGGTGTTGCCCTGAAAACCTGGTAACAAGGCGCACACCTTCAATGGATTTCTTCTTTTGAGTCTTATGAATGAGAGAGGATCGCTCTTGGTTCTTTGCCTTGAGGTAGGCCTTCTTGAGGCATTTCCTATTGTAACCTAATAAGACGATCCTGCAATGCTTTAGCCTCTGCCTCAAAATGAGAGTTTTCACTACAGTTTCTGCATAGCCTGAGATATTGCCCATAGGGCACACTAGCAAAGTCATAGCTAATAATCACAAAAATAAATAGTGCTTAAGTACTATTTCCTTTTGGACCATGTGACCAGAAAATTTGCTTAATTAATTGATTGATCAATTGAGTTCAATTGATCACCTGAAATCTCAACACATTCTGTGAACACAAACCAGTCTTAAACAGCAAATGTGATTATATAATGTGCCATAATCAATTCTATGTGCGAAAATATATGTAAAGTATATACGGTAATAGGACTAAATGAATAGATCTAAATCGTGAAAAGGAAAGTATAATGTGATGTAAATATGTGTATGTATATATACATGAGCCTCTATATACTCATATAAAAGTAAATATATTGAATGTGTAAATATTTAGTGAGTAGGTAGAAAGGTTAAATAACATGGAAATAAATGAATAAACAAATAGATAAATAAATAGATAAGTAATTAAAGTAAATCTATGTGACCGTGTCTATTTATTTATCAAAAACAAATAGTGAATGTTATTTATTCCTGACTCATCTAATTATATATATTTAGCTGGGTGGTGAACACATGAAAGGGTGGGATCCATATGGGCGTGTGTGGACAACTGCATAATATTAACACCTTATAGATATATTGGAGTAGCCAATGAGCGTTAACATGTGACATATCTCATGGGTATATACCTACAGATGGATTGAGTTAAATTTTAAATCATTATATTATGCCATCTGTATGGATGTATGGTGTATCCATTTTTGAATCCATTTTTTGAATAAAGGCAAAAACTTTTTCTGGAGTGCGGCTGTCCAGAAAATACTTGCCATTTGCAGGGCTTTTTTTTCAGCGGGAATGCGGGGGATCGCAGTTCCGACACCTCCAGCACTGAATGTTTGTACTGGAAAGGGGTGCTGGAGGGTCTATTGATGATGGCTGCTGGGGTATCTATTGTCCCTGGTGGGGATCTATTTTTGTGTGGGGATCTATTGTTTCTGTGTAAGTGTACTGTTGCTGGTAGGGGGGTCTTATCTTGCTGTGGGGTCAATTGTTGCTGGGTGGGATCTACTGTTGAGGGAGAGGTCTAGTGTTGCTGGCTCCTGGAGAGTCAATTGATGCTGGCTGCTGAGAAGTCTGTTATTTCTGCTAGGTGTCTATTGTTGCTGGGGATGTATTTTGTTGTGGGGGTCCATTGTTGCTGGCGGGAAATCTATTCTTGTGTGGGGGTCCATTGTTGCTAGGTGGAAAGTATTTTGTTGTGTGGGGGATCTATTGTTTCTGGGGGATCTATCGTTGCTGCCGATGGTCTACTGTTTCTGGGGTGGAGTCTATTGTTTCTGGGGTGGAGTCTATTGTTTCTGGGGTGGAGTCTATTGTTGCTGCCGATGGTCTACTGTTTCTGGGGTGGAGTCTATTGTTTCTGGGGTGGAGTCTATTGTTGCTCATTGCAAGGGATCTGTTTTACTATCTTTCTTGTTTTCATCCCCAAATTTCAATTGAACCAAGGGATGGTGCTCAGAGACGGGTAGGGGGCATAGATGAAGTGTGACTCGGAAGGGTGAAGTTCCTGCACCTATTCTCTGAGAAAAAAAGCCCTGGTAACACACCTCCTGTTGAGTCAGAGCTACAATCAGAAGAAGCATGAACTTTGGGGAATTGAGAGCTACAGATTTGACTCAACGAGGAGGCATGTTAGACCTTTCCAGAGGGACCACTGCTTCCACATGGGGGAGCTCTTTATTGACACTTTTTTGTGGTGTTTCATCCTACCTTTCCTCTGTGGCTAGATAACCTGACAATACTCTTGCGTGTATTTAACTCCTTTATTTCTCCTTTCTTATTTCTTTGCTCTTACATTTTATAGTCACTGTTCAGACCTTCCTGCTTTAACTGCAACTAGTCAAAACCACATTCCCTCCAACTCTCTCTCAAATCATCTCCTTCCTCTCCTTCACATATTTCATTTATCCAATCCAGATGTAGGCGCTAGGAAAACAGAAAACCTACTGGCTACTAATACTGGATAGGAGAGTGATGAGATGTATTTCCCTTTCAGAGTCGTTCATTATGATATGCACAGGTGTGCTGAAACTGCCTTACCACCAATGTCACCAATCACGTAGAAAGATGGCTAAAGATCACCGGGTGCATGCTAGTAAACCATATTTTCAAAGTGATCTGTAGTGAGAAAAATACATGGACCACCATTGTTGACTTCCCTGTTAAAATGCTAGCTGCTTGTCTAGCTCTGTCTAGCTCTGACCTTACAACTTTCTGAATCACCCACCTGAACAAGCATGCAGATCAAAAGTCAGAACTCCAGATCTGAATATTTTTTCTGGGTCAATGACTTTGAAACTACCAAAGCCACGATACCCTCTGGCAGAAGACATGGACTATCCCATTGTGCAAAATATAAGTATCTGTTGGTCTTCACCAGAGCTCTTGATGATGAAATGGGATGAAAACCCTAATGGTTCCTGGAAATCTTTACTGCAACAACATCAGGTTGCAACCAATGGGATTCCCCCCCCCCAAAGTAGGCCAGAGCACAGCAGGGTTCAAGCAGGGGTCTTGGCAGGTGGCAAGCAGGGAGAAGTCAGACAATCCAGGTTGGCAACAAATAGGTGGTAAACTGGAGACAAGAGAGTAGTCATGTTCAGGCAGAGGTCTTGACAGGCAGTAAGTAAATTAGTAAAGAGTAGTTAGACAGTCCTGGATGGCAACAAAGAAGGCAAAATACAACACAGAAAACAAGTGAATAGTCAGGCAATCAACAGCAACAATAACAGGTAACAGGCTTCAGTATCATAGCTTCTTGCACATGGGTAGTTGGTTTAAAGAAACAACACCAACCACTTTAAAAGCTAAAGCTACCCTGTTGGTCAGAGAACATGTCCAGGATTGTTTCAGGGAACTCTGGAAGTCTTAGGGAATCTGTGAGCACCATTGGAATTGCTGGCAGAGATTATGAGATTGGCATTGGAAATACTGGTGGCAAGGATTCTGCAAGTGCTATTGGGAATACTGTCAGGGATTATTATGTTTGAAAGTACTGGCAGAGATTCTGGAAATCTTGGCAAGGTTTCTGGAAGTGTTGTAACACATTGGCTCAACATGACAGCCTGGCTACCAGCATGTTTAGAAAGAAAAGTCAACAATAGAAGCCCATGTTATCTCAGTACAGGTTCTATGAAGAAACATGATGCCAATTCATAAAAACAGAAAAGAAGGACAGGAAAACAAATGCCCATAGTGGCCAATAAGGTTTAATGATTTATATAGGCGTAGCTTGGTACGCACTCACGTCACTTCCGGTTAGCGAAGCCCAGTTCGTGGAACGCACGCCGGCTTGGACCTCACGCTGACAACTGGACACCAGGAAATGCTAGCTATTGTACTTGACTGTGTCAAGTGTTATTTTATTTTGTTTACACTTTTTTAAAGTATTTTTAAATAAAAATGGAGCATTCAGTTTTTCACTATGAGAGCCCGTGTTTTTAATCCTTGAGGATACCCTATAAGGAGCCATAGAGCTGTGCATTATCACAAACCCTTTCAAGGAGGAGAGTAACTGGATAAACATGGAGCCTAGATACCCCAACATTTATCAAGTCAAGGAGGAGGTGATCGTCCTGTGAATCGCTCTAACACTCACTACACGTTTTCTACCCCTGCACGGGTGCAGGGTTCTGGTGAGTGGGGAACTGAAGGGGAGCACGGAAGTCTCCTTGTTTTATGGCACAATTGTAGTTTGAATTTGACACGGACTATATTGGTTAATGAGCCCCAAAGTCCCGGAAATTTTTTGAACTTTTATGAAATAACCTTTTGGACTGTAAACCCGTTGTGGTTTGAGAAAAAAATTTCACTGGGCTTTCTGTTAACATTATTATTATTTTCATTTTTTATCACGTTTATTGTTTAACATATATTTGTGTCAATTTACAGACACTGCACCTGTGTTAAATAGAAGGAATATTAGTAAATGTCTTGGTAGGGTCTTCAGTTAGTAGATTTCCAAGTTCAATTGGGAGATACATGCGGACCCGATAGGTGATATATTTTACTTTGCTCATGCATTTGCACTTTCAGGTTTAAACAACCACAGGATATTATTTCACTAAAATAGGAGCACAAATATTTGTTGGGAAAGAAAATATATATTATATTCTTTACCCCATCATGCACCTGGGCATAAGCGACCCAAATTAGGCGTTCACATTTCAGGTGACAAATACCCTTCCTGCTTGCATACTCAACCGGTTAGAGAGACCCAGTGTGGAAGATCACTCTTCGGGTGAGGTGCAGCGCCATTGGCCCTACACTTTTATGAATCACTTTCCAAGGGGGTCCTCTTGGGGATCACTTTAAGGGAGGCAGCAGCCCATACCCAAGCTCACACCTAAGCGCGGAGAACAACCAAATATATAATAAGGTTTAATGGTTTACTATAAGGGAACAAGGAACCTGGCTGCTATGGGCAACAAATACCCCAAAAAATCGTAGATTCTTTTTTAATGCTCCTGTCATTATGGCATTCTGTGATGAAATGGATGATGGGATGTCTTCTAGATCCATCTAACCCCTACTGATCAGAGGCTGTCTGAGCTAACGCAAAGCAATCAAAGTACAACAAAGTTCTCAGACACGGGATCTATGCATATCACCACCCTAATTACCTTATTTAATCTATGTATATATTAATATCCAGTTAAGACTGGCTAAATCAGTGTTAAGACAAAGACGTAACTGAAAAGCACAGGAGCAGCCTACAAAAACAAAGAAATGCTGTTTAGACACACAGAACAATAAGCCAAAGTTCACTGAAAGTAGAATACCCCTTTAAGGCTGTACCTAAATCATTTTCCCACCATACTAAGTATACTGACCGAAGGCAGCAAACGCCAAAATATCCATGTCTACAGGTGACATAACTTATGAGAATGATCCGTTAAACTCGTCATTCTCTGAGAAAGCAGCTGAAATATTTTACTGTCTTTGTGTTATTTGAGTGCTTGTGAGAAAAGTGACTTACAATGTGAACATTTTTAGGACTGATTGCCTCAAAGTTCAGTCAACTGCTTCTCAAACGTTCATTTCTGCAGCCTCTGGCACTTCAGGTGTTAAAGTGCACTGTAAATGATATCATTAGAATGTTCACAGATGTTCTTACTTCCTGGGTGAATTCATTTAGAATGTCAGAAGAGTTCCCATGGCTCACTGTTCTGACAAATAGGTCTTGAAGGTTCGTAGTCTCAGCTAATGAAAGAGAGCAGGCAAACTGGAAAGATCTTCTAGGTAATATAGGTAGTAATAATAATAATAATAATAATAATACCATGAAGAACAGTTATCAAAATAATTTCATCATTCCAGTAGTTCAAAAAAATCTTTTCAAAATCCTTTCTGATTAATCTATGGGCTCTATATACTGTATATGTACTGTATATATATATATATATATATATATATATATATATATATATATATATATATATATATATATATATGAGTGAGTGAGTGAGAACTTGTATAGCGCTGCAAATGTGAATACACACACACTATATTACCAGAAGTATTGGGACGCCTGCCTTTACACGCACATGAACTATAGTGTCATCCCAGTCGTAGGGTTCAATATTAAGTTGGCCCACCCTTTGCAGCAATTACAGCTTCAACTCTTTCACAAGGTTTAGGAGTGTGTCTATGGGAATGTTCACCATTCTTCCAGAAGCGCATTAGTGAGGTCAGGCACTGATGTTGGACAAGAAGGCCTGGCTCGCAGTCTCCACTCAAATTCATCCCAAAGGTATTCTATCGGGTTTAGGTAAGGCCAGTCAAGTTCCTCCATCCTACACTCGCTCATCCATGTCTTTATGGACCTTGCTTTGTGCACTGGTCCAAATCATTTGGTGGAGGAGGAATTATGGTGTGGGGTTGTTTTTCAGGGGTTGGGCTTGGCCCCTTAGTTCCAGTTAAGGGAATTTGTAAGGTGTCAGTATAGCAAGATATTTTGGACAATTTCATGCTCCCAACTTAATGGAAACAGTTTGGGGATGGCCGCTTCCTGTTCCAACACCAGTGCACAAACATCCCCTTTGCCCCTGCCCTGGGCCTGCTAACTTTATTATCAAACCCACTCTTCCACTTAGCAAAGGTTTTGGTTCTCTTATTTATCTACAGGTTAAGTGCAGTACCCTGTTTGGGAGAGCCATTTGTCACCCCCCCCCCCCAAAAAAAAAAAAAAGAATGCTAGATATTCATAATACAGCATTATTAAAACCGCTTGCACTATCGCCAGAACAATTTAGCCTTAGCCTTAGCTGATTACAGCCTAACAAAGCTAAGCTTAACCGCTTGCCGCCCGCCGGCCATCAAATGACGGCTGGGCGGTGCAGCTCTCGTTCTGGCCGGGCATCATATGACGTCCTCGACTTCTCGGCGCTCTAGGGGCCGTGATGTCCGCTGGGCACCCGTGATTGCCTGGTAACAGAGCAGGACTGTGGATCTGTGTGTGTAAACACACAGATCCACGTCCTGTCAGAGGAGAGGAGACCGATGTGTGTTCCCAGTACAGAGGAACACCGATCGGTCTCCTCCCCTTGTGAGTCCCCTCCCCCTACAGTTAGAATCACTCCCTAGGTAACACATATAAATGTGAATGGTCCAAAAATAGTGTCAAAAGTGTCCGATATGTCCGCCGTATTATCGCAGTCACGATAAAAATCGCAGATCGCCACCATTACTAGTGAAAAAAAAAATGCTATAAATCTATCCCCTATTTTGTAGACGCTATAACTTTTGCGCAAACCATTCTATTTACGCTTATTGAGGTTTTTTTTACCAAAAATATGTAGAAGAATACATATCGGCCTAAACTCAGGAAAAATAAAATAAAAATAAAAAAATTGGATATTTATTATAGCAAAAAGTAAAAAATATTGTTTTTTTCAAACTTGTCGCTCTTCGTTTGTGTATAGCGCAAGAAATAAAAACCGCAGATGTGATCAAATACAACCCAAAACAAAGCTCTATTTGTGTGGGAAAAAATTATAAAAATTTGGGTACAGCGTTGCATGACCGCGCAATTGAGAGTCATTCCTGCTATATATTTAATGCAGAATTTTTGGATAATTTACTAAAGAAATGCTAATTATGCTAACATTCAGTATGTTGATTGGAAACACCAATCAGGTAAAAGTGAATAAAAAACCAAAAAAAAACAAAACCCTTCATAAAAACGTACTTTTAGGGTGGAGCAAATTTATTTATTTTCCTATAATGATAATCATGCATATATCCATTGGTATAAAAATTGGAAAAGAAAAAGAAAACATATGGATTGTTCAGCATAGCCACTACAAATAGACAAAAGTTAGCTTAGCCAGTATAAAAAATACTTTCAATTAGCCAGCATTTAAGAGTTTAGGAATGTTGTCCCACAGTCCTTCACATGATATTCGTCATCCAGCAGCAATGACCAGCTACATCCATCCACCTGTCACCCAAGGCAAAATGTGCTCATACAACAAGGTACATGATATTTTACATTGTGCATACTTGTAGGTCATTCAAATCAATAATTTGACTTTAAATGCAGTTTTGCTGTACATTTTACGTGGGTGGTTAAAGTTCATAGATTCTAAATAATAACTTTTGTAGAGAAACTATAATAGTTTAGGGCCTATTTTATTTTCACATATTTCTAAGGTGAAACTGATGTTATATGTTATGGTTTTTAAGATATGTATGCAAAATTACTTTTACCAATTAATATTTAATACATGTTAAAGTATTCCCAAAATACTATAGGTTATCTAAAGAGACAACACAGCAGTAAAGCTGGCCATACAAGGATGTATCAGCAGTAACTGACCAAATTTCAATCCACGCATGGCCTCTGTGGTTGAACAGAATGCGATCTACCAAACAACTTCTGTTCAGCCACCCTGTTGGATTTTAGTGACTTGATCTGTGTATTATAATGGAGGGAAATTCTCCCTACTCTCAGAATACAAAGACACAGTGGGAAGGATCCCCCTGGCTGCTCATAAAAAGTCTTCTACCTGGTGGACCTGAATTCTGGGTTGTGCGCTTTGAGGGATCAAAGAGACCTTTAGCCCTGGTTCACATTGATGTTACTTTCAAATTGCGCTACTTCACTTAACCACTTACGGACCGCCGCACAACGATATACGTTGACAGAATGGCACGGCTGGGCACAAGGGAGTACAGGTAAGTCCCCTTAAAGATCCCAGCTGTGGGTCATGCACGCGCGGTCTGAAGCTCCATAACCGCGCCCGTGGGACCCGCGGACCTGATCGCCGCCGGTATCCCATGATCGGGTCACAGAGCTGAAGAACGGGGAGAGGTAAGTGTAAACAAACCTTTCCCCGTTCTTCCTAGTGGCATGTCAGTGATCGTCTGTTCCCTGCCATAGGGAACGATGATCAGTGACATCACACGCCAAGCCACGCCCCCTACAGTAAGAATCACTCACTAGGGCACACTTAACCCCTACAGCGCCACCTACAGGTTAACCCCTTCACTGCCAGTGTCATTTTTACAGTAATCAATGCATATTTATAGCACTGATCGCTGTAAAAATGACAATGGTCCCAAAAATGTGTCAAAAGTGTCCGATGTGTCTGCCATAATCTCACAGTCATGATAAAAATCGCAGATTGCCGCCATTAGTAGTAAAAAAAAAATATTAATAAAAATGCCATAAAACTGTGCCCTATTTTGTAGACGCTATAACTTTTGCGCAAACCAATCACTATACGCTTATTGCGATTTTTTTTTACCAAAAATATGTAGAATACATATCGGCCTAAACTGAGGAAAAAAAATGTTTTTTTATATATTTTTTGGGGATATTTATTATAGCAAAAAGTAAAAAATATGTCATTTTTTTCAAAATTGTCGCTCTATTTTTGTTTATAGCGCAAAAAATAAAAACCACAGAGGTGATCAAATACCACCAAAAGAAAGCTCTATTTGTGGGAAAAAAAGGACGTCAATTTTGTTTGGGAGCCACGTGGCACGAACGCGCAATTGTCAGTTAAAGCGACACAGTGCCGAATCACAAAAAGGGGCCTGGTCCTTTAGCAACAAAATGGTCCGGGGCTTAAGTGGTTAAAGTAGCGCAATTTCAAAGTAGCACAATTTCAGGTGCTACTTGATTGATATCTGTGAGGCTTCATACATAGATGTCTATTGAAGTCGCACCTGAAATTGGCAAAGGTAGTGCAGGAACTACTTTTGCAAATCGGTGCGGCGCCACAAAATCGGTGTCACACCGATTGGAACAGTGCCATTGGCTCCAATAGGCTGCGACTTGTCACGCGATTTGATCTCTAAAATCGTATGACAAATCGCTCCAATGTGAACCAATGTGAACCTAGATTTACTAGCCAGGGTCCTCAGCTTATTACCAAGGCACCTGGCCGCATTCTAATGCCCCATACACACGATCGTTTTTCATGCCGTTAAAACTGCCATTTTTAAAAATGGCCCTGAAAAATGATCGTGTGTATGCTCCAGAGCATTTTTAACGACGTGAAAAACGGGCATTAAAAATTTCGGACATGCTCTCTTTTTTCACGTCGTTTTTCATGTCGTTTTTTTTAACGACGTGAAAAACGATAGTGTGTATGCTTTCACGAGGTGAAAAAAAACGCGCATGCTCAGAAGCAACTATGAGACGGGAGCGCTCGTTTTGGTAAAGCTAATGTTGGAAATGGAGATGGCACATTCGTCACGGTGGAATTAATAGCATCGTTTTAATGCTGCGCATTCCGTTCTTCTTTTGATAATGCTTAAAAATTACCTTCTTTTGCTAATGACATTGAGAGTTATGCCAAACTTGTTTCTAAAGTAATTCCAAATTGCTCTAATGATTGTAAAATATTATTTCTAAGCCGCACCTCCCTCCTAAATAATACTAATAATAATAAAATAATGTAAATATCCTTTTTTTTTTATTATATTTTACTATTGTATTTTACATTTTTGGGGCCTTGTTTTTTATTTTTTGGCTTAAATTATTCTTGTGTAAAGTTACCACACCAACCTTCAAAATGTGTCTCATTTGGCCTCAGGGAGGTTTGTGTCCCTTGATAATAACAATAATATTATTTGAGATGTCCCTGCCTGCTTCCTAGCAAGATCTCTTTTGAAATACAAATCACATAGTCAAGTTTTTTAAGGCAAAAAAAAAAACCTTTATTTCGGAACATAACAAATTAAAGGGGAAGGCAGCACTGGAGAGCCTGCTTGCATTTGTGCATCCCTTTGACCCCACAACAACCATCCAAGATGTGAAAACCAAAATAGAGATTAGATCACCAAA
Source organism: Rana muscosa (assembly GCA_029206835.1). Taxonomy (NCBI): domain Eukaryota; kingdom Metazoa; phylum Chordata; class Amphibia; order Anura; family Ranidae; genus Rana; species Rana muscosa. The sequence goes on from CM055116.1 coordinate 114,860,046, forward strand.
AAAAAGGAGCCCAATCTTGTCTTGAGCTCCCAGAGGTCAGGAGCCACAGCAGATAAGTCCTATATGTCCCCAGTCTGTGGTACTACAGCAGGCATTATTTTCTCCTCTTCCTTGTAGCCTTCTCTACAGCCTTCTCAGCAGCCTTGGTTGGTTTCTTCCTTGGAGGCTGGGGATCAGGAGGAGAGGTTGTGGCAGGAGGAGTAGTAGGAGGAGGAGGAGGAGGTGGAGGAGTAGGGACAACCTCCGTTATATCGCTGTACATGGTGAGTTCACCCAGCAAGCCCTTATTGATCACTTTTAAAAGCAGGGTCTCACTATACACCTTTTGCCGTAAGTCCATTTGCCCTAGTTTGTGGGCGAGGACTGCGGCAAATCCCTCATCAACAGAGGGTGCCTCTCTGAGGGCCGCTGTTGCCTCTCTGATGAAGGCCCTGGTTTCCTCCTCCACCTGCCTACCTCTCCTTGGCCCTTGTGGTTTAACTACCAGGGGAGGCATCTGGGCTCTTGTGCTGGGCCCAGCCTCCTCCTGGGTGCCACTGGGCCCTGCCTCCTCCTGATCCCCAACATCACCCTCTTCCTGGCTCTGCTCTGGCTGTAAAAAAAGAAAGGGACATTATTTATTTTGGCCCACCATCATTCACAGACATTGTTCACCTCTAGACATTGTTGAAATCAATGTCAAAAGTTATGTCATTTTCATTGATTCCGCATCCTGGTTTTGTTGCCTTGTCCACATAAAATTAGGCCACTACTGTATCTTGCTCTTAAAAAACTTTATTGGTAGAAGTTTACATACCTAACATCTATTTAAATTCTACAATTTTGTAAGAGATAAATATAGATATCAATACTTTACCTGGCTCCATATATCCAAATATGCCTCCTCAAGGACCTCATCTTGATCCTCAGAGGAAGCCAGAGCAGGGTTGCCAGGAAGGCTGGAGGACTGGCTGCAGGGAAGGCTGGAGGGTTGGCTACAAGGAAGGCTGGATTGACCTCTGGGGGGAAGGGTGGAGAGAGATTCCCTCACTTCCAGCTGGTCATCCAGAAAAGATAACTTGCTGTAGTACCACAGACTGGGTTTATAAACCTTAACTGCTGGAGCACCTGACCTCTGGGACCTCAGGACCATAGTCCTCTGGGTCCTGTATGTCCCTCTGATGGTCGCTATTTTGGTTTTCACATCTTGGAGAGTTGTTGTGGGTATCTTGGTTTGCACAAATGCAAGCAGGCTCTCCAGTGCTGCTTTCCTGGCGTCTTTATTTTTATTCGCGCCACTTTTGGTTTGCCATAGTATAGGTAGCTCTTGCCATTTGTCTATGAACTCCCCCATGAATTCCGGGTTTTTGAAAGTATTTCATGATATCTGTAAAAGCGAGAAACAACAAAATATATATTTTTCATGCAACATTCCTCAAATGTGCATTTTCTACATATTTTTTACGCACAAATCTCCTCGTCTGATGAACCTGAAATGCTTAAATTGTTAGGTACCTTCGTCAAGACGTTCGTTGCTAACTCCCTCTCCCGCAAAATGAACGTATTTTCGAGACATGGATCTTCACTTGATATACACTGCGCATGCGTGAAACTCCGCACGCTTTCCCCGCCCCTGACGTTCGATATTGCACTTTCCCCGCCCCTTCTCGCTCGTCGTAGTGCTTAATAGACTTGTGCACAACGGAAAAATTTGTTCCGTTTCGGTTCGTTTCTTTCCGGTCCTGTTGATTCGTAATCATTCGTAATTTTGCTAGACGGGATTTTTCGTGTTTGGACTCATTCGTATTTTTGCAAGCGACATTTTTCGTTGAATTTTTTGTTGCTTTATAATTCGTACTTTCGGTAGAGTACGTTGTTTTTCGTTGATTCTGGACACAACTCCTACTTTCGTAACTTTTTTTGGGTTCGTTGATTCGTAATTTTCCGTGTCTCTCTCACAACGACGCTGCCTATTATGCCTAATGTGCTTCGAATGGATTTGTACTTTTCTAAATACATAGCGGTTATTTGTAATGATTCGAAATCTCATATTTTACTTTCGTTTTTTACATGCGGCTATAGGCTCCGCCCCTGTACACCATTTTGAGAGGGTTCAGCACGGCGAGGGAGAAGCAGAGAGCAGAGTGAGTGTTATTGTGCTTCGAATGGATTCAAAATCTCGTATTTTACTTTCATTTTTTCATGCGGCTATAGCCTCCGCCCCCTGTACACCATTTTGAGAGGGAGTTCAGCATGGTGAGGGAGAAGCAGAGAGCAGAGTGAGTGTTATTGTGCTTCGAATGGATTCGTACATTCGGAACTTTTTTCATAACGAATTATGCCGAAGACCTTCGGGCATTCGCTATTTTATTCGGATTCGGTTTTATTCGTAATTGCTCTGTTCGAAAATTCAAATGCTTCCGAATGTCCGAAAGTTGCTAAATTCGGACGAATTTCGATTCGTTACAAAACGAATTGCACAAGCCTAGTGCTTAACAAAACATGGCGGAGACACAGGTGGCTGAGATTACCTCTACAGAGGATGAGATTCCAGAGGAGCCCAAATCCAGATCCAGGAGATATAAGGCATCCAACATGTCATTCGAGGAAATGGTGGAGATGGTCGCCATTTTGAAGAGGGAGGATTATGATGCCAAGCATGGGCCGTATAAAAGGCCTAATCTGGTCAAGGCAAAAATTATGGGCAAAATGGTCAAAAGTCTTCGCAAAAAATTTGGGGTGTGCAGAACGAAGGAACAGCTCAGAAAACGTTGGTCTGATCTGAAGTTGCGGGAGCCCGACCAATACAAAAGAATCAAGAAAGTTTTAGGAAAAAGTAAGTTATTTTTTAATATTTTCCATGGTACATATTATTTCATTGTATTCTGTCGTGTATTTTTGACCTTGATATAGTACAGTGAAAGATACCATCTTTCAGGTTCGTCCACACAGTAAACGGACGTATTAAACCTCTTTCTCCGTACAGTTCCTCAAACGATGTTTTAGGATCATCCAGTGTGAACACCCATGTATTTTATTTTATTTGGGGGAGCAAATTTTGTAATCACTTATTTTTTAGGTGCTAATCCAAAGGACATTTGTTCGTTAGAAAAAACGATATGCATGGTAATGTTAAGGGAGTGAATGCTCAGCAGCTGATGAAACATCTGAACGCAGTAGTACAAGTGTGGGCCTAAAGCCAAAAAGCTTGAGGGTGTCACACACAGGTGATCCTGTGTAGATACTTTGGGGTGTTACAATGTGTCAAATTTGTGTTTAAAAAGTATATGCTATGGTTTTGGCTATGTATCCAATCATGTCTTCCGGTTGGCACTGGGGGTCCATTTTAAAATGGAGCAGGCTTCAAAAGAATGTTTACAAAGTATTTTATCATGTTATTTTTTTTGAAAAATTGAGTCTCTACTAATGAAACTATACCTTTTATTTCAATCTCCCTAGGGATTCCAATAGCTACCTCAGATGAGCCGATAATTGCAACACCTACAACAATACCCCCAGAACCCCAGGATGGAGAGGAACGTGATGTTGTGGAAGTGGAAAGTGGCACCACAACAGGTCAGAGAGAAACCAGACCCATGCATGTTAAATAGATGTAGGCCTACATATTCTATCCTACATTTTTATTTTTACATTTAGGTGCAGTTCTGGCCGAAGACCCCAAAAAGTTGACACATCACAGTGCCCAGATCCTGATCCAATACATCATGGTCTGCTGTCGTGACCTCGAAAAAATTAAGGGAGACTTGAAAGAGATCAGGGCAAATACCAAGCGGGTGGAGGAAAGGCTCCAAAATATCATGGCTGTGCTTGGGCGTGTCTAATGTTTTTACACCAAAGAACGTTTAAATTGCTGAGTTTTGGAAGGTTTTTTGTTGTTTAACCCTTTAATGACTAGCACATGTTTAGCTTTTTCACAATTTTTTAGAATATAGTTTGTTTACGCATGGCTGGTCATGCGTTTTAATACCCCAAAAATTAAGGGAACATCCACATTTCTAAGGAAGTTTACCACCAAAAAAATAAATAAAGATATGTTTACATTCCAAATAATTGTGGCTTCATTATGTAAATGTGGTGCAGAGTGAACTAATCAATGTTTTGTGTTTACACTGACAATGAAGGCTAATTAAGAATGATAAATACACATGGCAATACAAGTGCACTAGGTAAACCTACATGAAACATAAAACATTATAAAATGAAAACACCAAACCAATCTTTACTCCATAAAATAATGTATTTATTTGAAAACAAAATTTTAAACATTTTCTGGCATTTCAATGGCCCCCCTACCCATAAAATATTCCACATATTGGTTACGGACCTCACGTCAGGTTGGGGGGGCCAAGCCAGGACGGCCAGGTTCCAGGGCCACTAAAGTTTCTTGATTGAGTAAAGAGGCCTCAGGCCCACTCAAAGCTATATAACTGGTGGAATGCACCCGTAGGAAATTATGAAGCACACAGCAAGTCATTACTACATGGTTCCATTTGTATGGGGCAAGGTGGATGGAAGTCAGGAAGAGGCGAAATCGGCTGGCCATGATGCCAAAGGCATTTTCCACCACCCTTCTGGCTCTGGCCAGCCGATAATTGAACACCCTCCTCTCAGGGGTGAGGGTGCGTTGCGGGAATGGCCTCATCAAATGGGATCCCAGGCCAAACGCCTCATCCGCAACAAACACAAAAGGTAGTCCCTCCACATTCTGCTCCGCTGGTGGCAAGGCCAGCAGATCCAAAAGGAGCCGTTCCCCAAACTCCGTCTGGGCAAATACTCCTCCATCAGACATCCTGCCATTCTTGCCAACGTCCACATAGAGGAACTCGTAGGTGGCCGACACCACTGCCATCATCACGATGCTGTGGAACCCCTTATAGTTGTAATAAAAGGATCCCGAATGGGGTGGTGGGACGACCCGAACATGTTTGCCGTCGATGGCTCCTCCACAGTTCAGAAAGTTCCATCGTTGGGCAAACTCGGAAGCCACATTCTGCCATTCATGTGGCGAAGAAGGGAACTGTGGAATTAAAGAAAGAATAAATTAATAATTTGAGCCAGAAACATTGAAAGCTGATTTCATAAAAACATTCATGTCCAACATTGGTAGAAACTGTAAAAAAAAAAAAAAGATTAGTAAGCAACAACAAGCCTAAAAAAAACACTAAATAACATTTGGGGGGGGGGGGGTTGAAGATGAGTTGGGAATATCACAAATGAAGGCTGTAGCACTCTGTATGAAGTTTAAAAAAAAGGAACATTCCTAGGCAATCTTTAGGTTGCGTTTTGGGTAAAGCACTACGATGGAACATAGAATAAAATACATGGAAATGACTAGGCAAGGTAGGTATGGCCCCAGGATAGCATGCTGGAGAGGTTAGGTAAGCCAAATTTACAGGTAGGCCTCAAACCCAAAACTTTTACTATTAAAATATGGGGAGAAAGGGGACATTCCCTGCAGCTAAGAATCATGTGAATTAGGGACTGCTAAAAAAGCAAAATAAAAAGTATCCAAAACAAAAATACATACAATGTGAAGTTTTTAAGAAGAACACTTACCTTAATATAGTTCTCCTGCAAAACTTGAAGGATGGCAGAACAAGTCTCTGGTATAATGATACCCAGAGCCTGGGGGGATATGCCTGTGGAGAACTTAAGGTCCTGCAGGCTTCTCCCAGTCGCCAGGTATCGCAACGTGGCAATGAGCCTCTGCTCAGCACTGATGGCTTCACGCATAACGGTGTCCTGCCTGGTAATGTAGGGGGACACCAAAGCCAACAGATGCTGAAATACGGGGTCAGACATCCTGAGAAAATTCCTGAAATCATCAGGATTATTCTCCCTGATCTCCCGCAACAAAGGCATGTGACAGAATTGGTGCCGCTGGAGCAACCAATTCTTGGTCCATGAACTCCTCCTGACCCTGCTCATGGCATGGAGTCGGGATACAGCATGAACCCCTGCACCAACTACAGCACGAACTCTACGACGAGTACGTAGCCGCAACATGGCTAGATAACGGTCAGCTGAACAGAACGAACTAGAAGAACGCACGGAAGAACAGCAAGGTCAATGAAGAACAAGCTGAAAAACAGGAACGAGCAGAGCAGACCACACTGAATAAACAGATACGAACTGACTACACGCACTGCCAAACAGATACGAACCCACAGGCACAAACTGAACTCCATAAAACGATCTTCAAAGCACGAAGACTGAAAAGCGTGAATCGTCTCTCACCAAACTTTTACTAACACGCGGTAACACGGAATTAGCAAAAGCGTCCCAAAGGGTGGCATCATTAGAACGGAACTTCCCCTTTATAGTGCCGTCGTACGTGTTGTACGTCACTGCGCTTTACTTCATCGTTTTTTAAAATGATCGTGTGTACGCAAGACAGGCTTGAGAGGAAACATGAAAAAAAATGACGTGAAAAACGGCAATAAAAAAAATGGCAAGAAAAACGATCGTGTGTACGCGGCATTAGCCTCATCAAATTCCTGCCCTGTTTTGAATGGCAGTGTATGATAATAAAGTCCAGCAACACATGATACCAGCCTATCTACCTGCTGTAAGCCAAGACTATTTAATGAATGCTAGTATTAGCAGTGCTCAGCCTGGATACATTTATTCTTGATTGAATTGTGTTTAATGTCAGCAACTCCTTTTTCCAAGGTCAAGAGCTAGGTGTTATTAGTGATTTATAAGGATATAAAGTTCTGGGATTTATTACGTGAAGGGTGGAGGTTTTTTTCCATTATTCTTTGTGTGTATACTTATTGGCCTTAGCCATAAGTAAATTTGATGTAATTATGAATTTCTTTTTAATAAAGATCATTTTTTAATAGTCACACTGTTTGGATCAAAAGTAGTACCTGCTTTCTTTAGGAACACTTTTCCTGATTTTTCTTTATTTATGGATTTCCCCATCCACCTGGAATTTGTGAATGAGGGGAATCGGGTCTTTTTTTTTTTTTCGTTCATCCCACTGGTTAACAAAATAGAAAAAAAATGACCCATCTATGGCCAGATTAACTGCCTGCCTTGAAGTTGACTTTGTCTGATTTAAAGGGATGCCTGAGGCCCCTTTCACACGGGCGGCCTGTCAGTTTTTTAGGCGGACCTGAACGGACGCTCCATGCAGGTCTATGGAGCGACGGATATCAGCGGTGACATGTCCTCTGACATCCGATCCGCTAAATTCGGACGGATGGAAACCCTATTTTTCATCCGGATCCAATGAAAATGGACTCTACGGTCCGTCTTCATCCGATCCCCCATAGGGGAGAGCGGAGCTCTGACAGGTTGGTCCCTGCAAAATAGAACATGTTTTAACATTTACAGATGGAAAAAAAAACTATAGCAAATTCCGATCGTCTGTGGGGAACTCCATCGGAGAAAAAACCCACGCATGCTCAGAATCAAGTCGACGCATGCTCAGAAGCATTGAACTTCATTTTTCTCGGTTCTTCGGAGTGTTTTACATCATGGTGTTTGGGACGGTCGGATTTTGGACTGATGGTGTGTAGGCAAGACTGATGGAAGTCAGCTTCATCCGATCGTGTGTACAGGGCATTAGTAATAAGTAAAATGTAATAAGTTATTTACTTGTAAGTGTAAAGTAAGCTACTGAGCTCTGTAAGTAATAGACATGTGCAATTCGTTTAGTTCTGAATTTGTTTAACAAATTTTGACAAACTAGTTAATTCCAAAATTTCCGAAATTTCCAAATTTTTAAATTTACGAATTTTCAGCTTTTCGGATTTCCGAAATTTAGAATTTCCAAAATTTAGAATTTACGAATTTTCGAATTCCGAATTTTTGAATTTCCAAAATTTGGATATTTGGGATTTTTAGAATTTCGGAGATTCGAAGATTTTGAAAATCTGATAATTTTGAAAATTCAAAAATTTTGAAAATTCGAAGATCGGAAATTTGAAAATTTGAAAATTCTGAAATTCTAAATATCGAAAAATTCTGAAATTCCAAAAGTCGGAAATTCGAAAATTCTGAAATTCAAAATTCCGAATTTTCGAATTTCATGAATTTCCGAAAAAAGCTAATAAAACAAATGAAACCAAAACAAAAACATTTTTGGCCACGCACAAGTCTAGTAAGCAACAGGCTTTTTTTACAAAAAAAAAGCAGAAAAGGAAAGGCAATAAACAATTTCAATTACTGCCGCTGGTCCTAAACGCATCCAGAAAAATCTGACAGGCTGGTTGTACCCAAGTCAATCTATCCCAATATATATTTAATCTTGCCATGCCTGCATAGAGTTCTCAGAATGTTTTACGATGTATCTTAATGGATTTTTATCTTCAATAAAGTAATTATCACTGCTTCATACCTGGGAGTGCGGTCAACCTTTCTTGAACCATTGGCTCTCATTCAGGCTATGGACTGGACCTGCACCACAAGGTGGAAAGGAGCAATCATTCCCACCTGGAGCGGTACAGCTATGTCTTTGTATCAGTTATGCCGAAATATGGATACAAATTCGGCCCGTCCCTGCTGAACCAAAATATGTTCAATTCATGTATATCCGGCTTTAAAGTGGAATTGCAGGCAAGAATGAAAATCTCGCACAGATTTCTGTGCTTTCTAACATCCACAGTTGTATTATCCATTTTTTAGTTTCCTGATAGGTTGATTAGAAACAACTATCTAATCAAGCCATTCAGGAGTCAGGACCCCTCCTCTCTTATACTGACAATGTTTGATTTGTCCAGCACACTGACACTTCCATGTACCGTTGTTAGTCCTGGATATCCCAGCAAGCTAGCTCTTCTCTGCCCCCCTCCCATTTCCTTTTCTTGTGACGTATGCATGCCACATGCTCTGGTGCAGTTGTCATTCTCAGATCTCCCAGCCAGCCAGCTCTGCTCTGCCCCACTCAGCCCGACCTCTCATCTCATCTTCCTCTCACATTCCCTCTGATGAATGATGGAGCTAGAAGATAATGCACACACCCACCAGCTGCTCTGTGTTTGCACGTGACTCTGGACTGCAGTCACGTGATCAGGAGCAACACTGCTTAAAAAAAAGGTATAAAACAGTGATTTTTAGCTTTTGGGGTTATATCAGGAAGGTTAATGATTGGTTAGGGTTGCAGTGGTCCAATCAAGGCATTAGGACTTTACAACCCTTTTAATGCTGAACCTGGATGATACCTAAACAACGACAGTGCCATCCTTCTGGAGACAAAATCCGATGAGTACATTGGCAAGGATATTTCTGTAAACTCCGTAAGAAGTAAAAAAACAAACAAAGTGTTACACTTACCTGTTATATAGCAATTATGCACATAACATTAAAGCCTCGTACACACGATCGGATATCCTATGGATTCTAATCCGATGGTTTTGTCCATCAGAAATCCGATGAAGCTGACTTCCATCAGTCTTGCCTACAGACCATCAGTCTAAAAACCGACCGTTCCAAACGCGGTGACGTAAAACACTCTGATGAGCCGAGAAAAATGAAGTTCAATGCTTCTGAGCATGCGTCGACTTGATTCTGAGCATGCGTGGGTTTTTTATCCGATGGAGTTCCCCACAGACGATCGGAATTTGCTATAGTTTTTTTTTTTCCATCTGTAAATGTTAAAACATGTTCTATTTTGCAGGGACCAACCTGTCAGAGCTCCGCTCTCCCCTATGGGGGATCGGATGAAGACGGACCGTAGAGTGAGTTTTCATTGGTTTTTTATCCATCGGATAAATTTAAAACATGTTCTATTTTTTAAAACCGATGGAAAAAAGACAGATGGGTCCCATACACGTTTGGTTTGTCTGATGAAAACAATCCATCAGACGGTTTTCATTGGTTAAACCGATCGTGTGTACAGGGCTTTAAACAGAAAAAAAAAAAAGCTATGAGCTATGAGTAAGCTTCAATAGTTACGGTGCGAAACATGTTAACGATTGATTCTGTGTTTTGCTGTATAGATTTTAACCAATAAAGACAATTTTTTGTTGGATTGCCGCCATCCTGATCGAATTTTTTCATATGCACTTAACATTGCTAGGTCAATTTTTATATAAAAAATACGTCTGATTGAAATTTGTAAAAATAATTTACCCTAAATGCCAGGTCAGGAAAATTGTATAAAGAGTCAGCGCAAAAAGGGACCTTAGGTAGTTCGATTGGCAGAGGCATCTGATGTGGCTGTTTAAGGGATAGGCACCAAAAATACGTCTGAATAAAATATTAAAAATGATTTACCCTAAAGGCCAGGTTAGGAAAATTGTAGAGTCAGCGCAAAAAGGGCCCTTAGGTAGTTCGATTGGCAAAGGCATATGATGTGGTTGTTTAAGGGATAGGCACAAGTCGTCTGGTTTAGTAAAACATCCAATTACTTTATTTCACCAAATAAAACGCATTTCATGGCTTTAAATAGCCACGTCCTCAGTTCAAGTTGATAAATTTGGTGTCTGTAGATGAAAAGTTGTCATAGGGTACAATAGGTATTTAACATACCGCAAAAACACAGTCTAAAAAATTGTCGAAAAACTTAAAACATATAAAAAAGCAATCAAATATGCGAAGGAGAAGTGTGCAAATAATAAAATGTAGCAGTCAGGAAGTTCCTCATATATCAAATGTATCAGAGACAGCATAAGATTCACATATAAATAATATAAATAATATAAAATAATGTAGCAGTGAGGGAGTCTCTAAAATATAAAATATTATATAAATATTATAAATATTAATATATAAATATTATGTTATTTTGTTATTTTATGACTTCTCTGATATGTTTCATATTTAAAATGTTACTAAACCCAGGACCCTGCATTCACTATATCTGGCCTCCCAAAGTACACAGAACATGGAAATGCAACCAATTTAATAAATATAAACTGCTAAATACATTTTCTCATCAGCAGTATATAGCAGTCTTGTGACTTCTATCAGTGCCTGGTTTAAGCTTGTAGGAGGAGTTTTCGTACTACACTGGCTGTCCTATCAGGATGCAGGACCCCTGACCCTCTGTCTGGACAGTGCTGATTGGCCCTGTGCCTATGCACTCTCCCAAGAAAGAAAAAAAACTTTCTAGCAATACACACCCAACTGAGCATGTGCAGCCTGACTCCAGTAACTCTGTCTTATTCCAACATGTTTTGGGGGCATTGCAGAAGGGGATGATCTGTTCATACAGGATCAAACAGCTTTTTTACACAATGCAGAGGATTACCCCTTAGGCTCCACAGTGAGTATAGCAAACATGCTTTACTGCATATACAGACTGACTTTACTGTTGTGGGTTTAGTAACACTTTAATAATCAGGAGATGACAAAATGCTCTTGGGGTAAACGGGAAAGGTGAAATTGTTTTTGTTTTGTTTTTAACAGTGCAGTGGGCTTTAATTTGTACCTGTGGGTTAGACAAGCTCATTTTAACTACCCTGGTGGACCTCTTCTTGAGCCAGAAAGTAAAGAAAAAGTAAAATAAAAAATTGAACGTGATCACATGTACCAAAAAAAAAAAAACACATAAAGAACACTAAACTGACAAAAATTTATTATTCTGAATACACCCCCCAAAATAAAGACCATAACAGTAGGCTTTCTGTCCCTTTCATGAAAATTTTGCCTAAGCAGTTCAATAAGCAAAATTGAAAGATATCGTTGTGTTAAAATTTTTCTTGTGGTGAAATTGGTAATTTCACCAAAATTACTACATAGGATGAATGTAAGGCCAAGCAGCAAGTAGACTATCCCTTAAGCCCTGTACACGGGCGGGAATCGCGTTGGAAAAAAAACGTTGGTTTTCTCGACGGGATTCCTGGCAAGCTTGTCTTGCCAAGCCCTGTGTACTGACGGCCATTCAAAAGAACCGCCGTTCTTTTGAATGGCAAGAACGTGGTGACGTCATCTACTATGACGAGCCTGCGCTCGTCACATTTGATGCCGTCGTCGCCATCTTGCTAAACCCCACACTAACCTTGTATGCTACCGCACATGCGTCAAAGTCTTTTCGAGCATGCACGGGTTTACCGTGGAACAGGTAAGCATACAGACGACCGGTTTTCTCAGCAGGAAAACTCTGCAGAGAATCCCGACGAGAAAAATAGAGAGCGGGTTCTCTATTTTTCTCGTCGAGATTCCAGGCAGTTTTCCCGACGAGAAAACATACACACGAACGGTTTTCTCGGCAAAAAGCTCTCCCAGCAGTTTTCTTGCAGAGAAAACCGGTTGTGTGTACGAGGCTTCACTGTTATTTCCTGACTTTTTGTCTAGTTGGTGCACTTACAAGAAAGACTTTGCCCCAGTCCTGAGAATGTGACCTTAGAAAACAAATTCTCTTGAGAAACAAAATCTAGACTGTATTTCACACGGTTTACTAGACACAATACAATTTCCGTAAAAAAAAAAATACTTAGCGAACCATTTGGCTTGAAGGGAAATTGCTGTCGCTTGTCTATTTGTTGTTCAGCCCAACTTGTTCCTGAAGCACCTTGTTTTCTTGCTATATTAATGCAGCATAAGTTACAATGTAACTATTCTCATGGTTTAGTTTTGTTCTATCCTTGAAATACAGGAATTTTTTTTAACGTATCTATTATATGTTCTATAGGCAGCCACGCATAGGATTTTGGAGTAACAGCTGGGTGTGGCACCCATGATTATCAAGTCCTATAGAAGTTTATTACAAAGTAATAAGAAGAACATGTTAGCATTCAGACTGAGAGTTATTTTGCACAGAATGTTCACCTTTTCTATTGAAAAAGGTTAGTAAGATGTAAACATTTCATGAGAGTAGCATAGGGGCTGCCACTCAAATGCAAAGTCAAAATGCAAAGTCCTATGGCAGAAGTCTGTGCATTCTTGTTTAAAGTCAGTGGTGCAAAGTATTGAAGCGAGAGGATTAAAATGACATTCAGGCAATTAGCATTTGCAGAATGAAAATAAGCAGTTGTTGTCTCGTTTTAGATGGAGTGGGTAAGTGTTATAACCCCTATAAGGTTTTTATTGCTTTCTTTACCCTGCTGGGGTAATTTACTCTCTCTATTTATCCTGGTGACCACTGTCTCCAGTACAGTTAATGTTATAGCTTGCAACAAAATGGTGGCTGACTTCTTGTTGCATAAATGTGAATGAGATGGGTATAAGATGGCTTCAGCTACTGTTCTCCACCGGTAGAGAACTCCTCAGACGTGTTTCGCCCTTTTTTGGGCTTAATCGTAGAGACCTTTACAATTAAGTCTTGAAAAGTGTGAGAGTAGAGTAGATTCTGTACAGGTGGAGAACAGGAGCTGAAGCCATCTTTTACCCATCTCATTCTCATTTATGCAACAGGGAGTTGGTCACCATTTTGTTGAAGTCTGCTAGACCGGCTTTACATACCTTTATTGTTATTGGAAAACTGATTTTTCAATACTCCTTTTAAAGCTAACAATAAATTATAATTTTTTCCTTGGAACAATAAAAACAGTATGCTGCTTACAGAATTCCCATCCACTGTGCATGTGATTGGATAACTTCTCAGAAACTTGCTTAACCACATGCCGCAAAATCACGTACCTGTACATCGTTCTGCTTCAAGAGGTTGTACCGGGGTGATGCCTGCCATTTTTTTGAGCTAATGATTGGCTTTCTTGTAATAACAACCAAGCTAAACAGCCGCTTGATTGTTATTACAAGCAGCGAGAGAGGACATCCCTCCCGGCCGCCGCTTTCCACCGCTCCGCCCGGGCTCTCCCGTCTCACCAGGAGGCCCGAACGACCAGCCGAACCATCGGCCGGCTGGCTGGGGACCCGAACACAGCTGGAATCAGCTTTGATTGGGTCTAGTAACCTGGAATCTACGTCACAACATTACTTCCGGTTTACTGGAGCTTTAAAGGTGCCAATTTATAAAAAAAAAATCAGTATTCAAAACAGCCATACTTGACTTTTCAACTGCAAAGGAGGAATTTGAGGTCTTATAGACCTGAAAATAAAAAAAATAAAAATACTATAAATAAGAAAATAAAATTGAAAGCACCCCATCCCTCCATGCTCGCACACAGAAGTGAACGCATATGTAAGTCGCGCCCGCAAATGTAAACAGTGTTCAAACCACACGTGGGAGGTATCGCTGCGATCGTTAGAGCGAGAGCAATAATTCTAGCACAAGACCTAGAACTAGACTAGTCCTCTGTAACTCTGAATGGGTAACATTTTTAAAGCGTCGCCTATGGAGATGTTTAAGTACTGTCGTTTGTCGCCATTCCATGAGTGTGCGCAATTTTAAGGTATTACATGTTAGGTATCTATTTACTTGGAGTAACATCATCTTTCACATTATACAAAAAAATAATAGGGCTAACTTTACTGTTTTATTTTTTTTATATATTTTTTCCCCTAAAAAATTCAGTTTGAAAAACCGCTGCGCAAATACAGTGTGACATAAAATATTGCAACGATTGCTCTTTTATTCTCTAGGGTCTCTGCTAAAATATATATTTATATAATGTTTGGGGGTTCTAAGTAATTTTCTAGCAAAAAATACTGATTTTAACTTCTAGATTGTAAGCTCTAACTAGCAGGGCCCTCTGATTCCTCCTGTATTGAATTGTATAGTAACTGTACTGTCTGCCCTCATGTTGTAAAGCACTGTGCAAACTGTTGGCGCTATATAAATCCTGTATAATAATAATAACTTGTAAGTACCAAGTGTCAGAAAAATGCCTGCTCTTCAAATGGTTAACTACTTGCTTACTGGGCACTTAAACCCCCTTCCTGCCCAGGCCAATTTTCAGCTTTCAGCACTGTCACGCTTTGAATGACAATTGCGCGGTCGTGCGACGTGGCTCCCAAACAAAATTGACGTCCTTTTTTTCCCACAAATAGAGCTTTCTTTTGGTGATATTTGATCACCTCTGCGGTTTTTATTTTTTGCGCTATAAACAAAAAAAGAGCAGCGATTTTGAAAAAAACACAATATTTTTTACTTTTTGCTATTATAAATATCCCAATTTTTAAAAATAAATAAATACATTTTCCTCAGTTTAGGCCGATACGTATTCTTCTACATATTTTTGGTAAAAAAAAATCGCAATAGGCGTTATTGATTGGTTTGCGCAAAAGTTATAGCGTCTACAAAATAGGGGGTAGTTTTATAGCATTTTTATTAATATTTTTTTTTTTACTAGTAATGGCGGCGATCAGCGATTTTTATTGTGACTGCGACATTATGGCGGACACATCGGACACTTTTGACACCATTTTGGGACCATTGTCATTTTTACAGCGATCAGTGCTAAAAAAATGCACTGGTTACTGTAAAAATGACACTGGCAGGGAAGGGGTTAACACTAGGGGGCGAGGAAGGGGTTGAATGTGTGCCCTGGGAGTGATTACTACTGTGGGGGGGAGGGGACTGGCTGGCGGAGGAGACCGATCTGTGTCCCTATGTACAAGGGACACACCATCCGTCTCCTCTCCCTGACAGGACATGGATCTCTGTGTTTACACACACAGATCCATGTCCTTGTCTGTGTACCGGCCGATCGCGGGTATCTGGCGGACATCGCGGCCAACAGGCACGCGCGTCGGCATCTCAGTGATGTGCCGGGCGCGCGCGCCTCCCAGTGGCCGGAATAGCCAAGGCCGTATAATGACGGCCTCCCGGATTTCTAGATCCTTTTTGAGGCAGTCATTTGTACATGGCCCGGGTCTCAGGTGGTTAAAGGCTGAGGTCGAATTTCAAACATCCCCTGCACTGTCCTTAGGTTTACTACAGTGAGCCTTAAGCCTCATACACACGATCGGACTTCCATCTGACTTTTCTGTGCATTTTTGTCCAAAGGGCGTTGGCCGTGAACTTGGTATGCATACACATGGCAGGACTTTTTCAGCCAACTTTCACCAAATCACGTGGTTTTTCAGCTCTTTACCGCCACCATGTGGGCAACTTCTGCTATTGTTGTCTGATCTTGCGTGTTTGTACTTTGGACTTTAGTCCAATGAACTTGTGCACACACGATAGGATTAGCAGACGTAGGATGATTGTTGCCGGAAAGTTTGTCTGTTCTCACAGAGAACATTTGTCCGATGAAATAGCGAAAGAGTTTGTCCGATGGAGCGTACACACGGTCGGATTGTCCGCTAAAACAGGTCCGTCGGCCGTTTGTTGTCAAAAAGTCCTATCGTGTGTATGGGCCTTTATACTAATCAATGGTATAAAAGGAATGTTTTTCTAAACATTCCTGTTCCTAAAATTTTAAAACATTGCAAGAGGTCTCATCCATCCTTTTGAAAGGCCTGAGACTGTTAATTGAATAACTGGTTGCCTTTGCATGATTCTGACAACCTGAGTTTGGTCACCATTGATTACTACTTATGCGATATGTCTAAAACAAGCTCTTCCCCTGGGTTCTTCAGTTCTCCTATTCTATACTAGTCTCTGCTTGTAATGCTTCTATAGTAAGCAAAATGGGCACTGGTGGTGGAAGCTTCAAACCAAACTACCAGCTTGTAAAATGTGAGTTGTGTGATGGGCAAGAAAAGACAGCAAGTCAAGAAATTGGTGGCAATCATCCTTCTAATTACCGTACATTTTTTGCCATTCTAGAAGTCGGTAAATGGAGGACGGGCAATAAACACCTGACACCACAACTTCTATTATTGAGTGAGTAGCTGCAAACACCTCTGACTGATGCTACACTGATTTTGCAACAAAAAATATTAATCATTGTTTTACAGGCTAACTACTTGAGTTCCCAGGGTTCTCAGGAGGAAGAGGAGGTTTGTAAAAATGTGAAGGTCACATAAACTACTTTAAGGTAAGCCCTAGAAACTATAACTCGAAATATGTGCCTACTAAAAATACACGTTACTTCCCATTTAGGTATGAAAGTTGCCAATAGCAAAATTACTAAGTGATGAGCTCAATACCTGTAACATAATATGCATACAGGTGCTTATCTAACAGCAGAGATGCCCTGCACTCCATAGGTTAGCTGTGTTACTAGACTGCATGTTTTTCTACTTTTGAGTGTTTAATTCAAGTAGAACTGCACTGTAACCCTGAGGGGGAAAGAGACTTGATATACCGGAGGCTGGGAATGGGCTGAGACCTACCTCTCATTCTCATGCCTGTAGGCTCAAAGCAGCAGATTTTTTCCTCATCACTCGATTACGTACCGTTGGGCTGGATTACTAAAACTGGAGAGTGCAAAATCTGGTGTGGCTGTGCATGGGAGCCAATCAGCTTCTAACTTGTGCAATTAAACTTTGACTGGAAAGCTGATTGTTTTTTATGCAGAGCACCAGATTTTGCACTCTCCAGTTTTGGTCAAAATCAACCCTAGTGTCTCTTGGTAGAGGTGGTCCTCTTGGTAGAGACTTGGTAGGGCTTTTGTTTCCTCATATTTGAGCTGCCCCTGATGATTAGTGACCTGATAATTGGTGGGTTAATATTCAAGAAGCACAAAAGAGGTAGTGAAAGGACAGTTCTGCAGAATAAAAAAAGTAAGCAGATCCTTGCAGTGAACATACATATGCAGCAATGAGGCTACAAAACAGGAGTGCCTAGGCACAGTCACGTTTCAGGAATAGGGATGATATCAAGGTTTGGTCCCAACACAAGGTCAGACCAAACTTTGCCTGTTTAGGTGTTCATTAGAACGTTGGAGATTTTTCTCACTTAGCGGGAGCCAAATGCCATGTAAAGTAGTGGAATTTTAACATATATACAGTGGCAGACAGCATTCTGTCAATGGTTGCTAAGGAAGCGGTGGGTGCCTGCACCCACCGCTTCCTTAGCAACCAGTGATGTCACCTGGCCCCATTCATTTACTGGCCAGGATTCTTCGGCCATGTAAACAAAGGGGCAGGAATAGCACTAACATTACTGACCAAATATGGCCACATGGCCATATTTGAGCAAATGACAAGGAACGGCATCACTGGATAATTTAATTGACAATGGAATTACATTGTGGGACCTTTTTGGAGGGTCATTTTCTAATAAAGGACTTGTCAAAGCTTGTGTGTATTTTATTACACTTTTCAGTTTTTTTAGTGTGATAGAGTAGGGATGCCCCATATTCATCCTTGTGGAGGAGTGATATCTGGGGGCCTCTTCATTTTTAAAGGGGTCTTCCAGATTGTGATAAACCTCTTGCCCCTTGAGCCCCACAACCACCAGGCCAAAGATGTTTGGGGAGGCTACTGTGCTCCTCAACTTGGGGACAATGTACTTTAAGGTACACTCATGTTGAGGGTATGTGGCCTGGTATTGTTCAGGAAGTGGGGCATTTGCTAATTTCTTCCTTTTCTAACCTTCTTCTAAATTCATACCAGACCCAAAAGGTTGTGAACCTACATAAATGTTTTTTTTTTTTTGTGCATGGAGTTCCCCTTGACATCCATATCAAATCCTTATCAAGGACAAAGTTCTGGTACGTATCCTTTTTTTTTTTTTTTCGAGGGGTCCCCCAATAACGTTTATATCAAACTCTCATAGAGTATAAGGGTCTGGTATAGATGAAGAGAATTTCCAGCAGTTTTTTCATGAAAAGATAGCAGCAGCCTGGGGCCATCATTTGCCAGCAATTTAAGCAGCATTTTTTTATTTGTAAATGTCAGTATTATTGTAGTAGGTTGTATACAATGTATGTGCCACAAATATGCGTCACTGAGCTGCCAATGTTTGTGCGCTAGGTGTGTGCTCCATGTGCACTCCCAGCACAGAGACCAAGCTGTCAAACACAGCTCTCAGTCCCCACTTATGACTGGTAGCCAGTGGGGGGTGAGCCAGTGGGACCATCTCTCGATCATGTGATCATGTGATTACAGCCAATCGCAGTGGTCACATGATCATCAATCCTTTCTGCCCAACAACCCCCGCCCGATGTTCAGGCCCTATTACTGTAAATGCATGTTTAAGGTTTCTCTTTAAAGTGGATGTAAACCCACTCTCATCCTTTCTAAACTACTGCCATAGTGCTGATCTATAAGGATATAGATGCCTTCTGCATGTATCCTTATCTGTCAAATGTCTCCCCTCTGTCTGTTATAAGAACTTAAAAACTGCAGATTCTGTGGGTGGATCTGTTGTCTGGAGCTCAGTGGATGGAGTCGTGATGTCAGTAGACTTCCTGCCCACCTCTACATTCCCCTTGTCAACATGCATTTTCTCCTGTGTATTCCTTCTGCTATGATCACTAACATCCAGTCAAAATCCAGAAAAGTAACCACATGACTTCAGAAAAGGAGTGGGGGTGGGAATTAAAAAAAATCTAGTGCACGAGATATGTAAATAACCTGTCACTCAAAGCAAGGGGGCGGAACGGACAAAGGTAACTCTGTTTGTCCGTTTTATCTCACTGAACAATAAAAGAGGATTGCTCAGAGCTGGAAAAAAAATGTTTTTAAACTCCTACCAAAATATACAAGAATATATACAGAAATATATACATATATACAAAACACAGAACCGCATGCCTCATGGCAACACAATACTTATATATACTAAAAAAAAAAAAAAACTGGCTACTAAAATGCCGGCTTCCACAACAACATGGAACCACATTTTCCAGTCATTGCCAGTACCAAAGAGAAAAAGACAAAACTAACCAATCTAAATTTTAACTAACTATCACTCACCTAATTATTACCGGTGAGAATGTAACCGAGGTCTTCGCTGTCCGCAGCCCTACTATCAAAAGAAAATATACAAAAACGAAGGGAGTGAAAAAGGACAGAAAGGACCAACCCCCTAAGGAAAAGAGCCCAGGCTTCAAG
The DNA here is from genome assembly GCA_029206835.1 of Rana muscosa. NCBI lineage: Eukaryota > Metazoa > Chordata > Amphibia > Anura > Ranidae > Rana > Rana muscosa. Next base: position 114,879,786 of record CM055116.1, read on the forward strand.
GAGGCCGGAAGGAGAAACCCCTCCACAAATGGGCACTCCTATCTACCCCAACTCTCTCCCTTTCCAGATTCCTTAACTTCATCAGTTCCCGAAAAATATCACCCACCACCTCATGCACGGACAGGACTTTGCCCTTAGTGGACAACAAACACTGAGCGTGCCATGTGTAATAGAGAGTCACTAGACTAACTAAATAAAGTGATGACAACTCAAAACCCCAGTGAGCTCTGAAGTCACCATACACCATCTCAGAATAGGACAAGGATGAGAGGCAGGGATAGCCAATGGCTTCCCCTGCCCCCTCAAGAACCTCAACGTTGAAAGGGCACTCGACCAAGAAGTGGTCCATGGTCTCCAGCGCCCCCCCACATTCCACACGAGGACAGCCCCTGTCCTCCAGGTTCCGGAATTTCAGGTTCCCATGAACATAGAGGCGTCCGTGAAAAGCCCTCCACGCAAGATCCCAAAACTTGCATGGGATTCTTGGGGAGTTCAGAAGGGCTAGCCCCTTCTCGAGGACTCTCTCCGGGCAATCCCTTAAAGACAGTGGCCTCAAAATGTCCAAGGCCATGACCATTGAGTACAACTCACGCTGACCCAGAGAGCCCACCTTAAGGGCAGTTATCCGCCACTGCCTCAGTACCTTCAAAGCCTGTGGGACATAGGAAGGAAGATACCCATGCGATCTACGAAGATCACCAGGCCATCCCCCATCCTCCCACTTACTCAGGAACAGCAAGAGACAGTTCTTGCATGAACGTTCCCACAGAGCAGGCAAGTCCACAAAGATGGACTGCAGGTTGAACTTTACAAAAATGATAGTGAAAAACACTACTGGATTGACCATGTCTAACCCGCCATGCCTCCTCTGTCGGTATGTGACCTCCCTCTTAATCAGGTTTAGCCTGTTTCCCCACAACAGCAGGAAGAACAGGCCGCAGACCTGTGCATAGAGAGATGCTGGCAAAATACAGACATAGCTGACATAGAGGAATTCTGGCAGCAGGTATGTTTTGACCAGGCTTACCCTTTCCCTCAGCGTCAGCTTCTAGCCCTTCCAGGCATTTACCTTACGAGTCGCACCCGACAGCCTGCGCTCCCAATTTAGCTTAGGGTAGTCACCCGGGCCAAAAAGGATGCCTAAGATTCTGACTTCTGGCTGGGGCCGGGGAAACACGTCCGAGAGGGAGAACTGCTCACCCTCTTTCCCCAACCAGAGAACTTCATTCTTGTCCCAATTGACCAACGAACCAGATGCCTCCGAGTAGTTCCCAATTTGCGCTTCCACAAAGAGGGCCTCCTCTCGGCTGGACACCACCACCGAGACATCGTCCGCATAGGCCACTACCCTCACCGCCGGATCTAGACCACTGCTGGGCTCCACCGGGATCCCCCTCAAACGCCCGCAGCCAAGCCTTCTCACAAAGGGATCTACTGCAAAGACGTAGAGTAGGGGACTCAGCGGGCAACCCTGCCTGACACCAGAGTCCACAGCGAAGGCAGGACCCACCCAACCGTTAACAAGAGGGAAGCTCTCATCCTCCGTGTACAATACTTTGAGCCAATTCACAAATTGATCTGGCAGACCGTACTTCCTCAGGAAAAGCCAGAGATACTCGTGGTTCACCTCCGGGGAGGAAAACTTCCCGTAGTCCCTCTCAAGAACAAGGGAGGCGAGACGGTCATACTGGCACCCCTTCATCTGAAGCTTCAGATCAGATTTCTGCTCCTGAGGGCCCCCAGATGAAACCAAGCGGTCCAACTGCCTGCGTAACCTCTGGTAAGCCAGGTACTTAGAAACCGCCCGGTGCCTAGAGATCCTGCAGAAAAAGCCCTCCAACCTTTTCTTCACCACATCCCACCATTCCTGGCGGGAGCAGCCGCTCTCAAGGAGCGAGGCCTGTTCCGCAAGAAAGATCTCATAGGCCTCCCTGACCTCGAGGTCCTCAAGTAGTGACCCATTCAGGTGCCACAGACCCTGCCCCTTCTGAGGAGTGTCAGCCACATTCAGAGCCACAGATACCATACAGTGATCGGAGAACTCCACCACCCACAACACAGGTGCCGCAAAGACAGAGTCCCCCTTCAAAAAAAAACTATCTAACCTACTCCTTCTGTTACCTCGGGCATAGGTGAACCCAGTGTGGTTGGGAAGGTGCTGAATGTGCACATCTACCAACCCAGCCTCCCTTACTACACTATTCAAAAAGATACTATCATATCCCAGGGGGCCTGAGGTGCCTGCCTGATCCTTTGATCTGGTGACCATATTAAAGTCACCACCAAAGACCACCTGCTGGGATGTAAATAAGTAGGGCTTGACCATCGTAAGGAGGCTCTTCCTATCCCTCTTCGTCTGAGGACCATAAAAGTTAATCAGACGTAGGAATTGCCCCCCCCACGACAGCGTCCACCGCCAGACATCTTCCAACCTCTACCTCAATCTCTTGTCTGCAAGCCACCGGACCAGTCTTAAAAAGGACTGCAACTCCACTGCAGGGCTCGGCCGCAAGAGACCAGAGGGAGGGCCCACATCTCCACTCCCTCTTTGCTAGATGCATCTCTGCCACAGATGCCAGCCAGGTCTCCTGCAAAAACAAAATGTCAGCTTCAACTCGGCTGAGAAAAGGCCTTAAAACGAGACGCCGCAGAACGCACACTTGCGACATTAATAGTCGCAATGCGTATTGGAGAAGGTACCGCCATCCTTAGTGATTTTGGTTTACATTCTCCTCTGCACATCTACAAAAACTTACAAGTCAAGATCCTCCTCAGAATCTGAGAAGGCACCAAACATATTGCCCAAGATCACAGGGGCAGGACCCCTGGCACCCTTACTTGGACCTGGCCGAGGACCTGGGACCCCCTCCTGCCCAGAATCCTTCTTCTTTTTTTTTTTCTTCTTTTTTTTCCTCACCCAACCGTCCTCCATCACCGGGGCCACCCCACCACCATCATCCTCCGAGTGTCCACTTGAGGCATCCTTCGGTCGCTTAAAGGGACCTTTAATGGACTCTGCGATGTCCATGGATACCTCTTCCCCAGAATCCTGAGGGTCCTGAAGAGAATGGGAAAGGGAGGGGGACGGGGGAGGAGAGGGGGAAGGAGAAGGAGGAGGGGAAGGTGGGGGAGAAGGGGAAGGGGAGGGAGAGGGGGGATGGGAAGGGCCGAGGGGAGGCGAACAAGGGGGGAGAGGGGGGTGGTCCTTAACTGAGTGCTTCCTGGCCTTTGGGGGCCTGTTAGCCACAGTAGCTGGTACTGACTCGCCCGCCCCCCCAGGAGCGGGCCCCGCGGAGCCAGGCATTCCTCTGGCAGAAACCCCCTCCTCACACTGCCTACTCCTCCCAGGTCTCTGCCTCTGGGGAAGTGGACCCTCTGGACCACGAGCCCCAGGCCCACCCCTCATTCCTGCCTGTGGCGCTGGGTCTTCCCCAGCAGGTACACCAGCCGGGTCTGGCCCCTCCCCACCATCCGCACGCCCCCTGAAAGCCTTGGGGCAGCGGCTGAATGGGTGGCCGAGCACCCCACAGAGGTTGCAGACTATCAGTCTGCAAGACTCCGGGGAGTGCCCAAATCCATTGCACTTAACGCACCGTGGCATAGTGCAGTCTGCACTAAGATGAGCTGGGCTACCACATCTGAAGCACTGACGGGGCTGGCCGGGGTAGAAGACCAGGATTCTGTCCCTTACGATAAAAGCGCTTCCGGGGACGTGGGTCACACTGTTCCCCTGGCGCTTCAGGCGAACCCTGGCCAACCACGCCCCGTTCCAGACCCCGCGCTCATTCAGATTCTTGCGTAAGGGGGCCTGTAGCTGCCCAAGCCTCCCCAACCATGTCACAATATCCTCAGGGGGGGAGGGACTCGTTCCATACCAGAATGGTCAGGGACTTTACCTCCTCCTGCCTGGATAGTTGATCACCCTTATGCTCTTCCAGGGGTCCGTTTTTTTTAGGAGCTCATAAAGATTTAAAAAGAGCTCCATACATACCAGGGAGACGAAACTGACATCAAACTCTCTCGAGCCGGTGGGGTGTGTAACCGCAAACAGGTCAGAGACCTTAAACCTCATGGCAAATAAATGATCAATCACTTGCCCTCTACTAGGGCATTGCACTGGGCCCTCCCACCTTAATTGGACTACGTTCCATCTCTGTCTCTCTGGGCCCCCTGTACCCCTAGACCAGGGGTTCACCCCCTGGAACTGGTCCGCAGGGGGGACCCGAAAGTTTTGGGCTACAAATCGGCCGTACAGGGAACCCAGAGGGACACTGGCCCCGGCCACCTGGGCTAAAGACCTCCCTTCCTTCAGAGCCATTAACAAGTTCACTTCTTGTGGCCCCTCCAACACACCACCAGCAACAGGAGCAGGAGCCCCCATGGAAGAAATCCCCAGACCCGGGTCCACCGGGGGGGCCTTCCCCCAACATCCTCCCCCCCAGACCGAGCAACCCCTCCCAGATTATCCTTCCTCCTTACCTCCTCTAGAATCTAGCTCATGAGGGACTCAATTTGGCTTCCCAGCAGACTATCCCAATCTGCTGGGTCACCTGAATCCACTGCATGAGCCCCAAGCGACTGGCACCTCCCCTGTACCTGTTCCTGTTCCTGTGACATTTCCATAGCTCTGATATAAACCATGGCTGGACACTCTCCTGATAACTCTCCTATTACAGACTCACCCCATGCCCCCGTCTGCTGAGCCGCACCAAGTTCCCCCAAGGAGGACTCCATCCCTTCAAAAGTGGTGCCCCCCGGGATTGCCGTTCACTTCCAGGTCAGGCGGGGGACAAAGGGCGTCAGAGGCCGCGGACCGGAAGTGCTCCGAGTCGTCCCCTGCCACTTTCGGTTCAGACTCTTCACCCACTTCCGGGTCAGAATCCCCACTTACCTCCGGGTCACACTCCCCACCCGCCTCAGGGTCAGGCGGACATGGAATACTGGAAGTCGCGGGACAGACGTGACCCGACCCTCCCACCTCCTCACCCTGCCCAGGCTCCTCCCGCTGAACACCCTGCAAGCCAATCCTGGACTCAGGGGACACGTCCACACTGGCAGCCGCGGCATCTAACGGCGCCAACCCATCCATTCTTTGTGGATCACATGGTTCATTCCCCTTCACAGTAGATGGCGTCTCCACCATCTTGCTAGGGACCGCCACCCCCACTGCCTCAGTCTTTCCATAGTCTTTGGAATCCGCCATGATTGCGGCGGCCTTTCCAGGCTGCACAGTCACTTTCTTTACGGCTGCAGACCCCTGTCCCTCCTCCATGGTATGTGCAGTCAAGGCAGGATCCGTGATTACCAGCGGCCCGCCCTGCGCCTGACCACATACAGGGCTCACAGGGGTAATCAGGGTCTTGTCAGCCATCTTAACTGTCTTTTTGGCCAACATCTTTTTTCCAGTGCTCTTAGCTTCCTTCCCAGCCCCCGAGAGCGGTGTCAGTACCACTACCGGTATCCGCCCCAACTTTCCTATCCCCAATGCACCCATCACCTGGCCTTCCCTGACTGCTTCGCAGGATGCCCTACCCGGGCCTGCCTGTATACCAGCACTCCTTACCGGCTGGACTGCAGCAGGATCCCAGGGACCCTCCACAGCCATGACACCAGGGACTGCACCTTCCGGAGGGGGGGTGATTTCCATACCGATCCCGCCGGCTTCCATCTCACTAGCCAATGGTCCTGGATCCGCTGTCTCCACTGTCCCTTCAGGCTGGATGCTGAACAGGACGCCTTTGGCTGCTGCGCCTTGTAGCTTGGGATCCTTATTTACTGGCTCTCCTTAACTCGCTCCTTACATCCACAAGGAAGGCTCTCTCTCCCAGGCCTCTCTCGCACAGGCTTCCCAGCAGGCTCCACAGGCTTCCACACTGAGATTTTAGCAGCTCAATCGCCTCGTAAGAAATCCTCCCATTTGGAACTGCTGGCCCTGTCCCTCTGATTCCTTAAATTGGTCAGAATGGCTGACTTTCCGCAGAAGGCCTGGGTAGCCTTCTGAATCAGGCCCTTGACCTGGGCCTTTCTCCTCTGCAGCTTGGCTGCATCCTCCCCCGGCTGAGCCTGGGTCCAGTCCATTAGTTCAAACTGAACTTTAAGAAAAAGCAGTTCCTCCCTGGCCAGATCTCTGACACCCAGGGGCAAAACCAATCCACCAGGCCGGGAAGACTGCCCCGGTCCTGGGCTGGAGGAAGCCATGGCTCCCCTCTCCTCCAAAGTCCGGTTCTTGACAGGAGCTCAGCCAACACAGGTCCTCTCTCTCCAACAGCAGCTCAGAGCTGGATTAACTCTTCGTGGCAAGACCTGGCACAAATGATAGGAAATCTTATACACTACATTGTGACAGCAAAAAATAAATTTTAAGCACTTTAAGCATTAATAAAATAGCTGCTTCCAGACAAACAGAATTAATTTTGCTTTGGTACATGTTCCCCAGGGCAGTGCCCATCCCCCCATGCCATTTCTTTGACAATTCCTTGCCCATTAGCCTAAAATATGGGCAATACTGTTTTAACTGCTTTGGGCGGGAATCCTATTGTTCTGGGAAAAAGTGGCATGTGCGATCGCTCCGGGCCACACTCCGGCGTGATCATTCAGTGTCCCTGGTCACCGCCGCACCAGTTATATGATGATACTTTACTGCACTGGTGACCGTTTGTAAAAAATAAAATAAATAAATGTGAATAAAACGATTTTACTTAATTTTCCAAAGAATCTGACAAAAAATTACAACTTCAAAAAACTTGCCATGCCTCTTACTAAATACCGCAGACTGTCTACTTTCCAAAACTTTGGGGGGTATTTGTACTTTACTGGCATTCCGAAACCTCAAGAAATTAGATAGGCCATCAGTACATCAGGATTGATAAATTTTCAGATATATGTACCATGGTTTGTAGACACTTTTCTACAGACTAAATAATATACATTGATTTGGGTTATTTTCACCAAAGACATGTAGCAGAATACAATTTGGCCTAAATTTATAAAGAAAGATTATCTATTTGAAAATATTTATAACAGAAAGGAAGAAAAACTGTTTTTATTTTTTTAAATGTTGGGCCTATTTTTGTTTATTTAGCAAAAAATGTAAAAAACACAGTGGTGATTAAATTTCACCAAAGGAAAGCTCTATATGTGTTAAGGCCTGGTTCACACTGGGGCGACAAACGCTCCGACATTGGGAGCTCATGTCGCATGACGTGTGAAAATCAATGTTTCCCTATGGGAGCCATCCTAACTGGTCCGACACATGTCGGTCCGACTTTGAAAATGCTCCCTGTACTACTTTGGTCCGACTTTGATCCGACTTCAGCCCATTGACTATCATTGAAGTCGGATCAAAGTCGGACCGCAGTCTTGCATGATCCGACTTTGGCATGCGACTTGTGCTGTACTGCTCTTGAGGGGGAACTCCAGGCCAAATTTTAAATAAAAACCAGCGTGGGTTCCCCTCCAGGGGCATACCAGGCCCTTGGGTCTGGTCTGGATTTGAACGGGCGCCCCTACGCCGAAAAAACGGCGTGGGGGTCCCCCCAAGATCCAAACCAGACCCTTATCCGAGCACACAACCTGGCAGGCCGCAGGGGAAGAGGGGGGGACGAGAGGGCGGCCCCCCTCCCTCCTGAACCGTACCAGGCCGCATGCCCTCAACATGGGGGGTTTGGTGCTCTGGGGCAGGGGGGCGACCTGCGGCCCCCCACCCCAGAGCACCCTGTCCCCATGTTGATGAGGACAGGGCCTCTTCCCGACAACCCTGGCCGTTGGTTGTCGGGGTCTGCGGGCGGGGGGCTTATCGGAATCCGGGAGCCCCCTTCAATAAGGGGGTCCCCGGATCCCGCCCCCCCACCCTATGTGAATGAGTATGGGGTACATCGTACCCCTACCCATTCACCTGGTGGAAAAAAATTGCAATAAAAAAACACTACACATGTTTTCAAAGAAATTTATTGCACAGCTCCGGGGGTCTTCTTCTGACTTCCGGGGGTCTTCTTCCGACATCCGGGGGTCTTTTCCGACTTCGAGGGTCTCCGGTGTCGTCTCCCGCTCTCCGGTTCTTTCTTCCGCCGGGCCTCCGCTAACTTCTTTTTAGCTCTCTTGCTAACAGAGGCCCGGACTTCTCAGTCTTCTCGTCCGGCTCTCCGTTGTTCTTCTGCCGGCCCCTCCACTAACTTCTTCGTAGCTCTTTTGGTAGTGGAGGGGCGCAGTCTTCCCGTCGCTGTCGGCTTCTTCTTCTCTCTTCTCCTCCTCGATGTTGACGCGTCGCTTCTTCCCGCTGTAATACTGGCTCTCCGCTCCGCTCCGCATTAATATAGGCTTCTCATGACGTCACAGTCACATGTTCCAGGGCACATGGCCCCGGAGCATGTGACTTTGACGTCATGGGAACATGTGACTGTGACGTCATGAGAAGCCTATATTAATGCGGAGCGGAGCGGAGAGCCAGTATTACAGCGGGAGGAGGCGGCGCGTCAACATCGAGGAGGAGAAGAGGGAAGAAGAAGCCAACGGCGACAGCGACGGGAAGACCGACCCCTCCACTAGCGAAAGAGCTACTAAGAAGTTAGTGGAGGGGCCGGCAGAAGAACAACGGAGAGCTGGACGAGACAACGGGAAGACCGGGCCTCTGTTAGCAAGAGAGCTAAAAAGAAGTTAGCGGAGGCCCGGTGGAAGAAAGAACAGGAGAGTGCGGATACGACACCGGAGACCCCCGAAGTCGGAAGAAGACCCCCGAAGTCGGAAGAAGACCCCGGAGCTGTGCAATTAATTACTTTGAAAACCCGTGTAGTGTTTTTTATTGCAATTTTTTCCCACCAGGTGAATGGGTAGGGGTACGATGTACCCCATACTCATTCACATAGGGTGGGGGGGCCCCTTATTAAAGGGGGCTCCCGGATTCCGATAAGCCCCCCGCCCGCAGACCCCGACAACCAACGCCAGGGTTGTCGGGAAGAGGCCCTGTCCTCATCAACATGGGGGCAGGGTGCTCTGGGGTGGGGGGGCCGCAGGTCGCCCCCCTGCCCCAGAGCACCAAACCCCCCATGTTGAGGGCATGCGGCCTGGTACGGTTCAGGAGGGAGGGGGGCCGCTCTCTCGTCCCCCCCCTCTTCCCCTGCGGCCGGCCAGGTTGTGTGCTCGGATAAGGGTCTGGTTTGGATTTTGGGGGGACCCCCACGCCGTTTTTTCGGCGTAGGGGCGCCTGTTCAAATCCAGACCAGACCCAAGGGCCTGGTATGCCTCTGGAGGGGAACCCGCGCCGTTTTTTTAATTTAAAATTTGGCCTGGAGTTCCCCCTCAAGATTCATACCAAACACAGTGCCTGATATTGGTGGGGATCCAAGTCGGATCCCCGTTCATTGAAAGTCGGACATATGTCGGCTTCATGTCGCAGGGCAAAGTCGGATCCAAAGTAGGACAGATGTCGTGTCGCACAAGTGTGAACCCGGTCTTCTCCGTCGCCTTCTTCTTCTCCCGCTCTCCGGTTCTTCTCCCGCTCTCCGGTTCTTTCTTCCGCCGGGCCTCCGCTAACTTCTTTTTAGTATTACAGCGGGAGGAAGCGACGCGTCAACATCGAGGAGGAGAATAGGAAAGAAGACGCCGACGGCGACGACGGGAAGACCGGCTCCTCCACTAGCAAAAGAGCTAAAGAAGTTAGTGGAGGGGCCGGCAGAAGGACAACGGAGAGCCGGACGAGACGACGGAGAAGACCGGGCCTCCGTTAGCAAAAGAGCTAAAAAGAAGTTAGCGGAGGCCCGGCGGAAGAAAGAACCGGAGAGCGGGAGAAGAACCGGAGAGCGGGAGAAGAAGAAGGTGACGGAGAAGACCGGGCCTCCGTTAGCAAAAGAGCTAAAAAAAAGTTAGCGGAGGCCTGGCAGAAGAAAGAACCGGAGAGCACGGCGACGACACCGGAGACCCCCGAAGTCGGAAGAAGACCCCCGGAGCTGTGCAATAAAATACTTTAAAAAGCTGTGTGGTTTTTTTATTGCAATTTTTTTCCACCAGGTGAATGGGTAGGGGTACCCACATAGGATGGGGGGGCCGGGATCCAGGGGCCCCTTTATTAAAGGGGCTCCCGGATTCCGATAAGCCCCCCACCCGCAGACCCCGACAGCCAACGGCCAGGGTTGTCGGGAAGAGACCCTGTCCTCATCAACATGGGGGCAGGGTGCTCTGGGGCAGGGGGGGCCGCAGGTCGCCCCCCTGCCCCAGAGCACCAAACCCCCCATGTTGAGGGCATGCGGCCTGGTACGGTTCAGGAGGGAGGGGGGCCGCTCTCTCATCTCCCCTCTTCCCCTGCGGCCGGCCAGGTTGTGTGCTCGGATAAGGGTCTGGTTTGGATTTTGGGGGGACCCCCACGCCATTTTTTCGGCGTAGGGGCACCCCTTCAAATCCAGACCAGACCTAAGGGCCTGGTATGCCTCTGGAGGGGGAACCCATGCCGGTTTTTTATTTAAAATTTGGCCTGGAGTTCCCCCTCAAGAGCAGTACAGCACAAGTCGCATGCCAAAGTCGGATCATGCAAGACTGCGGTCCGACTTTGATCTGACTTCAATGATAGTCAATGGGCTGAAGTCGGATCAAAGTCGGACCAAAGTAGTACAGAGAGCATTCTCAAAGTCGGACCGACATGTGTCGGACCAGTTAAGACGGCTCCCATAGGGAAACATTGATTTTCACACGTCATGCGACATGAGCTCCCAATGTCGGAGCGTTTGTCGCCCCAGTGTGAACCAGGCCTAAGAAATGATAGAAATAAATTTCTGTACAGTGTTGAAAGACCGCACAATTGTCATTCAAAGTGCGACAGCTCTGACTGCTGAAAATTGGCCTGGGCAGGAAGGGGGTAAATGTGACCGGTATTGAAGTGGTTAACATTCCACACCTATTAACTTCAATGGGGTTCAGATTCTGCTCTCCAACATGCCTAAGGGTTGTACACACAATCGGATTTTCCGTCGGAAAAACCTTGGATGGTTTTACCGACGGAATTCCGCTCAAGCTTGGCTTGCATACACACGGTCACACAAAAGTTCTCGGAACTTTCGACCTTCAAGAACGCGGTGACGTACAACACTACGAAGAGCCGAGAAAATGAAGTTCAATGATTCCGAGCATGTGTCAAATTGTTTCCGAGCATGCGTCAGAGATTTGCGTGTCAGAATTGCTACAGACGATCGGAATTTCCTAACGGAATTTGTCCCGTCTGAAAAATTGAGAACCTTCTCTCAAATTCCGACAGCAAAAGTCCAATGGAGCATACACACGGTCGGAATTTCCGACCAAAAGCTCACATCAGACATTTGCTGGTGGAATTTCCGACCGTGTGTACGCGGCATAAGTCTTAGGACCAGTTCAGTCACAATCCAAGTAACCTATGAGTGGTATTTTGTATGCAAGTGGGAAAAAAATAAGATAAGAAAATCACACAAACACCTTGCACACTGTGTAGTAATGGGGATTGAACATAAAGATCCAGTACCAAACCGACACAAAAGTATATTATTTGAAGGGTGTTCGTTTTTATACAAATGTTCTGCCATGTTTTGCCTAGAAATAGTGCTTAGTGGGATTATTTTTATTTGTTCCAATTTTCCGCTCATACTGTCCTGTTAATAAGCTTTATTAAAAAAAAACAAAAAAAACGTCTATCATGAATGACATCATATTTTTTTTTCTTGCTTCCTCGGAATAAAATGTAACAGGACGCACATACCGAAGAGCTTTTAACTCAGTTCTCTGCTGTACACTCCTAATTGCAAAATAGGCATTAATGGAAAAATATGCAATATATTCAATTAAGATGTTTTAAGAAAATGTTGAAACTGTATTATTCCGAACCGAAAGAGCTTAAAGCACAATAGAGAGGTGCCTGGAGACCGCTGATGGGAAATCTGACACGTAAAACTAACAGTGTCCGGTGTCTGTAATAGCTACAGATGAAGCCAATCAATAGCCTGGACAAAATGCTCTTCAGTGTTAGATATCTCTAAATGACTACAGATGCTACATCTTCATCTGAACTTCTTTGATCAGATGGAATATTACAAGCATTTTGGTCCCTTACAGGGCTTGACGCAAAACAAGACAGGAGAGAAGTGCCCTAGGCCAGAAGGTCAAGTTAACCTTGTGGTTTTGCAGCAGAGTGCAGTGGGAGACAGGGCAGGGTCCGATGTTCTGAAGTTTTGTACTTGGATAGAGTCAGAAAGTCTGGCTGCTATCTATGATCCAAGCATTAGCAGGCCGAGGAGGAAGCGTTAATGGGGTTTAAGGAAAAGACTGGTAACCTAATATTGGTGAACTGGTGCATCTGTCACTTCTCCGTTCATTACGTTGATTAAACTGTCAAAATGCAAGCAGACTGAATCCTGGAAATCAAGGTTGCAGTTGATATTTAGCAGGAGTCCCAATTCACCTAGTAGTCTCTGTCTTGTTTTCCTTGATAGCGGTGTACAGTTTAACAATTGCAAAATGCCTTGCTTGGTAGACTTTAGTGGGAGACTATTAATTACGTGCAAGTCATCACAGTTAATTGTTCATTACTGCAGTTCTTACATTGTATTTTCCTGATTGTCTTAAGCTAGCTTAAAGGAACACTAAAGGTTCCCGTTTAAAAAAAAAAAATAACCAACATGTTATACTTACCTCCACTGTGCAGCTCGTTTTGCACACAGTGGCCCCGATCCTGGTCTTCTGGGGTCCCTCGGCGGCTGTTTCAGCTCCTCCCCGCAAGGACTCCACACCATAATGCGAGTGAGCTCGCATGGTGTGGAATTACTGCGGGCGCGCTCCCGTGATACAGCGGTGGCCATAGCCGCCGACTGTATCAGTCGGCCCCGCCCCCCGGCGCCCCGCGTCATTGGATGTGATTGACAGCAGTCCCAGCCAATGGCTGCACTGCTTTCAATCCATCCGCTGTAGCCAATCAACGGCCGGGCTCAGGAACTCGGAGGATGACGGGAGCGAGCGCGGGACTTTCGAGGGGTCAGGTAAGTAAAATGGGGGCTCGGGGGGGGGGGCGGTATTGTCGAATGTTTTTTCACCTTAATGCATAGGATGCATTAAGGTGAAAAAACATGTACCTTTACAACCCCTTTAATCTTTGTTAATATAGTGTCAATGTATTGTGCGGCATTTTATACAGTAAAGGGATCTATTCACATCAGTCCCTACCCCAGAGTAACTTACAGTTAATATTCCCACCACATTCATGTAAATAGATATTAGAGACATAGGGGAACATAGGAATAGGGGGGATTACAGCCGCAGTTGCCTTTAATTGCCCCTTAGAAAGCCATTAATTTATTCTTTGCTATATACGGTATGCTCCAAATTGGAGACTCTTAACCACTTCAATACTGGGCACTTTAGCCCCCTTCCTTCCCAGGCCAATTTTCAGCTTTCAGCGCTCTCGCACTTTCAATGACATTTGCTCGGTCATGCAACGCTGTACCCAAATTAAAATTTTATAATTTTGTTCACACAAATAGAGCTTTCTTTTGGTGGTATTTATTCACGACTCTGTTGTTTTTTGTTTTTTTTTGCGATATAAGCAAAAAAAGAGCGGAAATTTTGAAAAAAAACTATATTTTCTTCTTTCTATTTGAAAAGAAATCCCAAAAAATAAAATTTTGTCATAAATTTAAGCCAAAATGTATTCTGCTACATGTCTTTGGTTAAAAAAAAAATCCTGTTAAGTGTATAATAATTGGTTTGTGTGATCACAGACAGATGTACGCAGATGATCATGTACAGATGTGCGCAGGTGATCACGGACATACAGTGGGGAGAACAAGTATTTGATACACTGCCGATCTTGTAGGTTTTCCTACTTACAAAGCATGGAGAGGTCTGTAATTTTTTTCATAGGTACTCTTCAACTGTGAGAGACGGAATCTAAAAAAAAAATCCAGAAAATCACATTGTATGATTTTTAAATAATTATTTGCATTTTATTGCATGACATAAGTATTTGATCACCTACCAACCAGTAAGAATTCAGTCTCTCACAAACCTGTTATTTTTTTCTTTAGGGAGCCCTCCTGTTCTCCACTCATTACCTGTATTAACTGCACCTGTTTGAACTCGTTACCTTATAAAAGACACCTGTCCACACACTCAATCAAACAGACTCCAACCTCTCTACAATGGCCAAGACCACTAGCGTTGCTAGCCAGGTGCAGGGGGGGCGGGCTGCACCCGGGTGACACCCACCAGAGGGGTGACACCCGTGGGTAGCGCAGTGGCACCACACTGACATCGCCTGCCCGCTGCCCTGTGCCTTAGGCTCACGCTGCGGCTGTGTCCCTCAGCGGAGCAGAAGGAAGCCGCCGCCCCCTCTCTGTTTACATCCACAGAGGAGGAGGAGGAGGAGCCTGCGCTCGAGAGACACACCGCTGTGTGTATCTGCCGCTCTGTTCTGAGATCTGTAAGGTAAGGGGGGCATCTTTACTGATGGGGGGAGGGGGTGTCTGTACTGCTGGGGTCTGCACTATGGGGAGTTTGCACCAGGGGGGCTGTAACTGAGGGGGTGTCTGTACTGAGGGGGGTCTGGTACTGAGGGGGGTGTCTGTACTGAGGGGGGTGTCTGTACCTGAGGGGGTGTCTGTACTGAGGGGGGTGTCTGTAACTGAGGGGGTGTCTGTAACTGAGGGGGGTGTCTGTACTGAGGGGGTGTCTGTACTGAGGGAGGTGTCTGTAACTGAGGGGGTGTCTGTACTGAGGGAGGTGTCTGTAACTGAGGGGGGGTCTGTAACTGAGGGGGTGTCTGTACTGAGGGGGGTGTCTGTACTGAGGGGGGTGTCTGTACTGAGGGGGGGTCTGTAACTGAGGGGGGGTCTGTAACTGAGGGGGTGTCTGTACTGGGGGGGGTCTGTAATTGAGGGGGTGTCTGTACTGAGAGGGTGTCTGTACGAGGGGGTGTCTGTTACTGAGGGGTGTCTGTTACTGAGGGGGGTGTCTGTACTGAGGGGGGTGTCTGTAACTGAGGGGGTGTCTGTAACTGAGGGGGTCTGCACTGAGGTGGGGGTGTCTGTACTGATGGAGCGGTCTGCACTGAGGTGGGGGTGTCTGTACTGAGGGGGAGGTTCATAATGAGGGAGGCGGGTCTATATTGATGGCGGGGAGTCTGTACTTAGTGGAGCGGGTTTGTACCGAGGGAAGGGATCTATACTGTGGGAGTGGGGTCTGTAGTTAGTGGAGGGGGGTCTGTACTGAGGGGGGACTATAGTTGTTGGGGGGTGACACCATTTTTTTTCGCACCGGGTGACACCAACCCTAGTGACGCCACTGGCCAAGACCAGAGCTGTGTAAGGACATCAGGGATAAAATTGTAGACCTGCACAAGGCTGGGATGGGCTACAGCACAATAGGCAAGCAGCTTGGTGAGAAAGCAACAACTGTTGGCGCAATTATTAGAAAATTGAAGAAGTTCAAGATGACGGTCAATCTTGCTCGGTCTGGGGCTCCATGCAAGATCTATCCTCATGGGGCATCAATGATCATGAGGAAGGTGAGGGATCAGCCCAGAACTACACGGCAGAACCTGGTCAATGACCTGAAGAGAGCTGGGACCACAGTCTGAAAGAAAACCAATAGTAACACACTACGCCGTCATGGATTAAAATCCTGCAGCGCACGCAAGGTTCCCCTGCTCAAGCCAGCGGATGTCCAGGCCCGTCTGAAGTTTGCCAATGACCATCTGGATAATCCAGAGAAGGAATGGGAGAAGGTCATGTGGTCTGATGAGACAAAAATAGAGCTTTTTGGTCTAAACTCCACTCACCGTGTTTGGAGGAAGAAGAAGTATGAGTACAACCCCAAGAACACCATCAGAACCGTGAAGCATTGAGGTGGAAAAATTCTTCGGGGATGCTTTTCTGCAAAGGGGACAGGACGACTGCACCGTTTTCAGGGGAGGATGGATGGGGCCATGTATCGGGAGATCTTGACTAACAACCTCCTTCCCTCAGTAAGAGCATTGAAGATAGGTCGTGGCTGGGTCTTCCAGTATGACAACGACCCGAAACACACAGCCAGGGCAACTAAGGAGCGGCTCCGTAAGAAGCATCTCGAAGTCCTAGAGTGGCCTAGCCAGTCTCCAGACCTAAACCAAATAGAAAATCTTTGGAGGGAGCTGAAAGTCCGTATTTCCCAGCAACAGCCCCAAAACCTGAAGGATCTGGAGAAGCTCTGTATGAAGGAGTGGGCCAAAATCCCTGCTGCAGTGTGTGCAAACCTGGTCAAGAACTACAGGAAACGTATGATCTCTGTAATTGCAAACAAAGGTTTATGTACCAAATATTAAGTTCTGCTTTTCTGATGTATCAAATACTTATGTCATGCAATAAAATGCAAATTAATTACTTAAAAATCATACAATGTGATTTTCTGGATTTTTATTTTAGATTCCGTCTCTCACAGTTGAAGAGTACATATGATAAAAATGACAGACCTCTACATGCTTTGTAAGTAGGAAAACCTGCAAAATCGGCATCAAATACTTGTTCTCCCCACTGTATGTGTGTGCAGATGATCATTGGGACATGTGATTTTACTGTTACATATGTGGGGGACAGGTGTTTTTACTGTGTGTTTACATTGTGTGGGGACACTGGGCCGGTGATCAGTGTGTAAAAAGCTGTAAAAAACAGCTCATACTCACTGATAACCGGACGGCTGCAGAGATCCGCATTCCTCTCCTCACTGACAACTTCTGTGTGAGGAGAGAAGAGCCGATCGCCTAGCAGCCGGCTCTCTATTTACATCACATGACAGCTGTGATTGGACACAGCCGTCATGTGATCAGGAGGGCCAATCACAGAGTCCTCCTGCCGATCGGAGATGCACCGTGTCCGGGTGACACAAGCGCATTGGGATTGGGATTGCGCCGCTGCGCCGGCACACACGCGCGATCCCCCTCTTTCTGAGGGACGTTCCTGAACGTCCACTCAGAAGGAGGAAGCACCAACCCCGGCCGTATATGTGCAGTGGCCAGGTGGGAGGTGGTTAATTATAGGATTTAGGACTTCACCTTATAGAGGGGCCTTGATTAGGCAGTGCAGCTTTCACATATATTTGCCAATGAGTGCAACTGAAACATTTGTTTTCAGAGCAAGTTATTAGACAGTGCCATTTTTTTTGCGAGCTAGCTGGTGAGCCTTTTTCAACCAGGGTGCCTTCAGGTTTCTTGAGGGATGCCTTGGCAAAATGCTTAAAAATTGACCAAAAATTGTATACAAGCCAGCAAGTGGATCAAGCTTGCCTTTTAGTTACACAAAGTCACAGTTTTTAATTTTACACCAATACAACCTTCTAGCTGCCGGCATCCTAACAGCCAGTCACGTCATTGGTTGCTAAGGAGGACATCAGGCGCCTGTACAGTTTCCTTGTTTGCCACTCCCTTGCCCCTCTTCCTCAGCCCTGAGTTCACATTAGCTGAGTGAGGGAGAGAAATGGAGGGAGAAGATAAACATTGGAATACTAGTCAGTACCAATGTGCAAAGGTGTATTTGCTTTAAAATAATTACTCATTCTAACATTGGGTGTCCTTCGTGTGTAGATGTTTCTGTGTTATGTGGAACTTTTAGTTTTGTTTTTTACATTTAAGAATGGGGTGCCTTGAGATTGTGCAGAATTTTAAAGGGTGCCTTGATCTAAAAAAAGGTTGAGAAACACTGACCTAGATAATACATAATCAAGGCCATGGAACTTATGGAGTGACAGCCTTGCTCTGGTCATCTGTGAACTTCCTGCTCTGCAGTCTGGGATATTTTGCCTGTAGCACTTCTTGCTGCTGGTAAACAGACGTTTAGGAGCAGTTGGGCATTTTTTTCAACTGCTCCTGAACTCTCCTCTATGTTATCTTATCAGTACATATACACAGGGTCGTTTACAGTCGTTTCTAGGCAGTTGAGTTTAGAGGCTTCTTTTGGAACGCAAAAAAATGGGTTCAGAAGCTGAGTTTAGAGGTATTTCAAGCGCCAAACGCTTCTAAACATGGCTAAACATGGCTAAATGCAGTAACTCGCGTTTAGCCGCATTTTGTTTACAGGCGTTTTTTTGTTTTTGGCTATTTTGAAACGCTTCTAAACGCAAACGTGGCAAAACGCCACTAAACACGGCATGTAAATGCAGCAAAATGGACGTTTTAAACTTGGGTTACTATCTGTCAAGTTAAATAGTTCAGGAGAGGTTGTAAAAACGTCTCGTGTACATGAAGCCTTAGTCCGAAGAACTCGTTTCTTGAGCTTTTATTAGGGTGCTTTATGCCGTATTAACCACTTAAGGACCGGCTCACGCATATATATACACGTCGGCAGAATGGCACTGACAGGCAAATTGACGTATATTTACGTCAGTTTGAATTTGCCGCCGTGCAAGGCGCGCACGTGCCTGCCGCAAGCTCCGTGACCGTGCCCCCGCGGACTCGATGTCTGCCGAGTGCCCGCAATCGTATCACGGAGCTGAAGAACGGGGAGATGCCAGTGTAAACACAGCATCTCCCTGTTCTGCCTAGTAAAATGTCACTGATCGTCTGTTCCCTGTCATCGGGAGCAGCGATCAGTGATGTGTCACTTGTAGCCACGCCCCCTAACAGTTAGAATCACTCCCTAGGACACACTTAACCCCTTCCTAGCCCCCTAGTGGTTAACCCCTTCACTGCCAGTCACATTTACAGAGTAATCAGTGCATTTTTATAGCACTGATCGCTGTATAAATGTGAATGGTCCCAAAATAGCGCCGAAGGTGTCCGATGTGTCTGCCATAATGTCGCAGTCATGATAAAAATCGCTGATCGCCGCCATAACTAGTAAAAGACAAATATTTAAAAAAATGCCATAAAACTATCCCCTATTTTGTAGAGGCCGTAACTTTTGCGCAAACCAATCAATAAACGCTTATTGAGATTTTTTTTACCAAAAATATGTAGAAGAATACGTATCGGCCTAAACTGAGGAAAAAATGATTTTTTTATAGATTTTTTGGGCATATTTATTATAGCAACAAGTAAAAATTATTGCTTTTTTTTCAAAATTGTCGCTCTATTTTTGTTTATAGCACAGCAAATGTAAACCGCAGAGGTGATCAAATACCACCAAAAGAAAGCTCTATTTGTGGGAAAAAAGGACATCAATTGTGTTTTGAGAGCCACGTCGCACGACCGCGCAATTGTCAGTTAAAGCAACGCAGTGCCGAATCGCAAAAAGTGGCCCGGTCATTTGGCAGCCAAATGGTCCAGGGCTAAAGTGGTTAAAGAATGGTAGCTTAACTCTCCATTATATCATATGCTGCCAATGATTTTGCACTGCAATCCTGCTTTTCTTCAACTTTGCTCCTGGAGATTCTGCCATTATAAGCACCATCTGTTTATGTCCTGTCTAATGCCCCATACACACGATCATTTTTCATGCCGTTAAAAATGCCATTAAAAAAAATGGCCATTAAAAATGATCGTGTGTATGCTCCAGAGCATTTTTAACGACGTGAAAAACGGGCATTAAAAATTTCGAACATGCTCTCTTTTTTCACGTCGTTTTTCATGTTGTTTTTTTTAACGACGTGAAAAACGATAGTGTGTATGCTTTAACGACGTGAAAAAAAATGCGCATGCTCAGAATCAAGTATGAGACGGGAGCGCTCGTTCTGGTAAAACTAGCGTTCGTAATGGAGATAGCACATTCGTCATGCTGTAACGGACTGAAAAGCACTAGACTGAAAAGAGCGAATCGTCTCTCAACAAACTTTACTAACATGAAGGGTGGCGCCATTCGAACGGAACTTCCCCTTTATAGTGCCGTCGTACGTGGTGTACGTCACTGCGCTTTTCTTGAACATTTTTTAAAATGATGGTGTGTACGCAAGACAGGCTTGAGAGGAAACAAGAAAAAAAATGACAAGAAAAACATCAGTTATAAAAATTACATTAAAAATGATCGTGTGTATGGGGCATTTAGGGTGACATCTCTGCTATACCTTTAATCTATGAAGGTACAGCACTGTCACACTAGGACAGGTGCCTCTACTGCAGTACAGGAAGAATATGCTGGTGTGTTGTGTATTTACACATTCAGCTTGATTTCAAATACTGACCATCCATAGAGTCTTAATTTTATTTAGAAGAAGTAAATTTACTTTAAAGGGGTTAGAAAAGATAAGTGTCATAATTCCAGCAAGGAAAGGGTTAGGTTCAGTGTTTGTAACCCTCCGTACTATAGCTATATCACCGCAATTTAGGCTAGAGTCCATTTAACCAACCAGTAGGTTTTGCCAAGTTATCCCTAACAACCTAAAGAAATCCCACACCTATAAACATGAGATTTAAGCCTAGTACACATGGCCGAGAATCTCATCAGGAAAAAACACGCCGTTTTTCCTGACGAGATTCTTGACAAGAATCTTGTCCCGGCCGAGTGTACACACGTACACTTCAAAATAACCGCAGTTCTTTTGAATGGCACGAACGCGGTGACGTCATCGACTACGACGAGCATGCGCTCGTCACATTCGATGCCGTCGCCGCCATCTTGCTACACCCTACCTATGCCTAGGAAGCTACCGCGCATGCGTCAAAGTCATTTCGAGCATGTGCGGGTTTCCATGGAGGCAGGTAAGTATACACACGCTCGGGTTTCTCGTCGGGAAACAGGCCGACAAGAATCCCGACGAGAAAATAGAGAGCAGGTTCTCTGTTTTTCTCGTTGAGATTCTGGGCAGTTTTCTTGATGAGAAACCTGAAAGCCTCGTACACACGCATGGTTTTCTCAGCAAGAAAGCGCTCCCGGCAGTTTTCTTGTCGTTTCTTGACGAGAAAACCGGCCGTGTGTACGAGGCCTTAGTATAAAGGAAGGGTCCAGAACCAGAAGTAGATAGCAGCAGGCGCCATTGGCTCTCACTGTTGTCAATCAAAGTCAGTGAGCCAATGAGGAAAGAAAGGGGGCCAGGCTGGCCCGCTGCCCCGTGTCTGAATAGACACACAAAGCAGCGGCTCAGCTCAGGTGCCCCCATAGCAAGCTGCTTGCTGTGGGGGAACTTGGCAGGAGGAAGAGGCCAGGAGTTCCAGCGAGGGAGCAGAGAAGAGGAGGATTTGGGCTGCTCTGTGCAAAACCATTACAAAGTATGACATGCTTGTTATTCGTAAACAAAAAAAAACAAGACTTTAATATCACTTTAAGATGATAATGTCATTTCAAAAGATTATTTCAATACAGTATTTTGAAATCTGCATCTTTCATTAAAATAATATCTGGTGATCCTCTCATGAGGAGTCTTTTTCAGGCACTTCTTCTTATGAGGTGACAACATTCTGTTGCTTCCTTTCAATCATTCCTACGCATTGTCCCCCGGTCACAAGGGCTTCAAAGCAGATGTGGCTATTTCAGCACACAATACACACACATAGGGGGTTATTTGCAAAAGAAAAATCCACTTTGCCCTACAAGTGCACTGCAAGTGCAGTTGCTGTAGATGTGAGGGGGACATGCAAGGGAAAAAAAAAAGCATTTTTGGCTTGCACATGATTGGATGATAAAGTCGGCAGAGCTTCCCCTCATTTCAGATCTTCACCTCGATCTACAGCGACTGCACTTCCAAGTGCACTTTCAGTACACTTCCAAGTGCACTTGTAGTGCAAAGTGGATTTGCCTTTCATAAATAACCCCTATAGTCTGCTGTCACTGGTGGAAAGACACAACTGCACTTTTTCAACAAACTGATATACAGGGGGTCCCCGAGTTACAAACGCCCGACTTCCGAACAACTCCTACTTACGAACGGGACGTATCTGCCGTTCTGCGCATGGGCGGCCATTTTCGGCCATTTTCGACGGTGGGCACATTCGACGGAACATCGGAAAACGACGTATCTCCCGTTCTGCGCATGCGCAGCCATTCGACAGAACATCGGAAAACATTGGAAAATGACGTAATTGCCGTTCTGCGCATGCGGGTCTGACTTACGAACATTTTCGACTTAAGTACGAACCTAAAGTCCCTAGCCCGTTCCTAAGACGGGGACCCCCTGTACAGGCAGTCCCCGAGTTACAAACATACGACTTACATCTGACTCATACTTACAAATGGAGGGAGACAACAGCAGGTGAGAGGAAGTCTACCTGCTGGAAGGGAAATTCACTCCTGTAATGCCCTGTACACACGATCGGATTTCCGATGGAATAAAATCCAATGGATTTTTCCGTCGGAATTCCGATGAAGCTGACTTCCATCAGTCTTGCCTACACACCATCAGACAAAATTCCGACCGTCCTAAACGCAGTGACGTAAAACACTCCGACGTGGCGAGAAAAATGAAGTTTAATGCTTCTGAGCATGCGTCGACTTGATTCTGAGCATGCGTGGGTTTTTTCTCCGATGGAGTTCCACACAGACGATCGGAATTTCCTATTGTTTTTTTTCTATCGGTAACATTTAAAACATGTTCTATTTTTTTAAACCGATGAAAAAAAGTCCATCGGACTTTTTTTATCGGAAAAACCGATCGTGTGTACAGGGCATTAGAGTTATCATGGGAAAATTTTTTATCCTCTGAAGACTTATCACCAACCCTTGTTTCCAACCTAAAGTTTTCAAAAACCAATTGTCAAAGGGACAGAAAGTGAGGTGAAATCTTCTGAACAGGAGCACAGACAGCCAAGCAAATGTTACAGGGGTGATAACCCTTCCCCATGTTATCCAAAAAAATTAAAAATATTTTTTTGGCTGGAGTTACACTTAAAAAATGAACCTGTTCCAACTTACCTACAAATTCAACTTAAGAACAAACCTACATAACTTATCTTGTTTGTAACCCAGAGACTGCCTGTAGTTGACTCTCTTGATCCAGCAACTTCAAGTAAATAGAAAAAATAGTTATAACACATAAATGATCAGCCTCCAAAATTTGCAACCATGTCTGGAAATTTGGAACATACACTACAGTATATTGTCAAAAGTATTGGGACACCTGCCTTTACACGCACATGAACTTTAGTGGCATCCGAGTCTTAGTCAGTAGGGTTCAATATTGAGATGGCCCACTCTTTGTAACAGCTTCAACTCTTCTGGGAAGGCTGTCCCCAAGGTTTAGGAGTGTATCTATGGGAAAGTTTGACTATTATTCCTGAAGCGCATATGTGAGGTCAGGCAATGTTGGGCGTGAAGACCCGGCTTGCAGTCTCTGCTTTAATTCATCCCAAAGGTGTTCTATCGGGTTGAGGTTAGGACTCAGTGCAGGCCAATCAAGTTCCTCCACTCCAAATTCGCTCATCCATGTCTTCATGGACCTTACTTTGTGCACGGGTGTGCAGTCATGTTGGAACAGGAAGGGGCCATCCCCAAACTGTTCCCACAAAGTTGGGAGCATGAAATTGTCCAAAATGTCTTGGTATGCTGACTCCTTAAGAGTTCCCTTCACTGGAACTAAGGGGCCAAGCCCAACCCCTTAAAAACAACCCCACACCATAATCCCCCCTCCACCAAATGATTTGGACCAGTGCATAAAGCAAGGTGCATAAAGATATGGATGAGCAAGATAGAATTAAAAGCCTTCTGTGTGCAGCAGCCCCCCTAATACTTACCTGAGCCCCATCTCTGTCCAGCAATGTCCAACAAGTGTCTCGGCCGTCCGAGACTCTCCCTCCTGATTGGCTGAGATGCAGCAGCGACACCATTGGCTCCCACTGCTGTCAATCAAAGTCAGCTAGCCAATCAGGAGAGAGAGGTGGTGGGGCTGAGTCGCAGCCCAGTGTCTGAATGGACACAGGGAGCTGTGACTTGGCTCAGGGGCCCCAATAGCAAGCTGCTTTCTGTGGGGGAATTAACAGGAGGGAGGGGCCAGGAGCACAGAAGAAGGACCTGAAAAGAGGAGGATCTGGGCTGCTCTGTGCAAAACCAACTGCACAGGACAGGTAAGTATAACATGTTTGTTATTTTTATAGAAAAAGAAAACGAGACTTTACAATCACTTTAATGCATAGATTGCATTAAAGTGGTTGTAAGCCCACTTAGTAAAAATCACGCAATCCCCTGGCTTTCATAAAACAAAGTGTCCTGTATATGTGCTTTAATAAAAAAAGCTGTTTTATATATGATTTAATAGTGCCGCTCGGTACTCATGTGACCGGTCGGCTCTCCTCTCTCCTGATCTGGTACAGCGGGTGGGGCCGAGATTCCCCCACTGATGTCAGTCAGGAGGAGGAGAGGAGGAAAGAGCCGGCTGGTCATGTTAAATCAGTTATAGAACGACTTTTTTTTTATAAGTCACACATACAGGACACTTAGGGGTTTATTTACTAAAGGCAAATCCACTCTGCAGTCTGCACTGCAAGTGCACTTGAAAGTGCAGTCGCTGTAGATCTGAGGGGAAGATCTGAAATGAGGGGAAGCTCTGCTGATTTTATCATCCAAATATGTGCAAGCAAAAATGCTGTTTTTTTTTTTGCATGTCCCCCTCAGATCTACAGCGTCTGCACTTCCAAGTGCACTTGTAGTGCAAACTGGATTTGCCTTTAATAAATAACCCCCTTAGTATGATGAAAACCAGGGGATTGCGTGATTTTTACTTAGTTATGACAGCAGCAGGAGGGGGGCGGCGGGCCCTGACACAGACCTGACAGGCAGGGAGGGGAGGGGGAGGAGGACAGAGGGAAACACAGGAGAGCTGCAGATAGCAGCAGGTAACAGAGTCGGTTTACAGGGGGAAGGGCAGACTTTTCATGAAGCACATGGGCACAATATAAGATTTAAATAGGGGATAGTTTTTATTGGTTAGAATAATGGTGTAAGTTACATTATCATTACATATCTGAATTTTATGTTTTTTGCTATAAATCAGATTCAATTTAGTACACGATATAAAAAACCAGCTATCACATAATACAAATATATTCCAACAAGGAATCAGCATACATAATGGCAAATAACAAGGGTTGGTTTTGATGTAGTAAAAGACACAGTACAGTTGATGCCCATAATAAACTTTAGATCATATTTAAAATGTTAACTAGATATGGGGGGGGGGGGGGATAAAAATTCATATTTGGAACGTCCATGGCAGCTTTATAAATGAGTAGACTTATCGGAGGTTGTAAGCTCTACGCGTTTCAGGGCCTTATAGCCCCTCTTCAGGAGCAGAACCGTAGTCATAGTCTATAAAGAAGAAAGACAATGATATTTTGATAGTCTATAGAAAAATAAGGGTATATGGGTAGGCATAAAACATGATGGCCAAACTGCCAACACACCCATACCCAGCCCGTTAACTTACGTGTGCATATGCGCAATGGCGGCACGGCCACGGAGGCAGCAGGTCAACCCAGTGGTCACGGTTGGGAGCTGAGGGGGCATGACAAAGCAGCAGCAGCCAGACACAGGCGACCAACCCAAGAGGGTCAGGTTAAATGAGGTGACGTGGAAGTGCACTGCAAAGGAGGACCCCAAAAAACGGG
This sequence comes from Rana muscosa, assembly GCA_029206835.1. Taxonomy (NCBI): domain Eukaryota; kingdom Metazoa; phylum Chordata; class Amphibia; order Anura; family Ranidae; genus Rana; species Rana muscosa. The sequence goes on from CM055116.1 coordinate 114,905,224, forward strand.
GAGGGAAAACCTGTGTGAAAAAACGATATGACATAGGGCAAGTACAGGAATCAAAAGAGCTTGTTGTTGAGGTGGAGATGAAGGTGAGTGAGAGTGAAGTGAAAGAAAGTGACTGGATGTAGTGCAATGTGATGTGGGGAAAGGCAGAGTGAGTGAAAGGGAAGGATGTGGAGACAAAGAAAAAGGATGTAAGGACAAGACCGTCTATTGTATAAGGTGATGGAGATGGATAATTACCTTAACAGAGCACTGAATACAAAATGTGCTGGTGCATGAATTCATGGGTGTGGAGAGGCATAGTATGTGAAACCCTACTGAGGAGGAAGCCTATGTAAGGGAACGCCGCCGCCGGCCAGCCCCCAGCGTCACGCTAAGGCTCAAAGGGAAAGTGAGTCCCTGGTGCGCTATTGGATGGAATCACTCCGCCATTTGCGTGGCGCCACGATGACGCCGCACGCCTGGCGGTAACAGCGTGATGCCGACACACAGTGATGACACCCCCACCCGCCCCGCATCAGATCAGGGCGAGGGGGAGGCAACTAGTGCGCGTCGCAGCTCCCAAAACGTGACAGGTGAGGCTGGACACCGCAACCAATCATGGCCAAGGCCGCCAAGGCGCATACAACACACAAATGTGTTAGAAACTGCTTAACGCAGAGGCAAAAAAACAGGAAGCATGAGAAATAAAAATATAAAAATAAACACATTAATGGACATTAAACCAAAATGGGATCAACTGCAGGAACAGCCACATATGTTGCACAGAGGCAGAATATAAGTATAATATTGGTTTAAGTACATCGTGTGCTTCCATCCCTAATAGATTGAGATGAAATGGGGGGGAGAAAGACAAATGGATGGGACTTTATATGAGGAAAGTGGGGCCGTTCAGTCCCCTCCTCCATCCCGGTTAATAAATGACAAAAAAAGGGAATGAACAAAAAGCGGGACTTTTCATGAAGCACACGGGCACAATATAAGATTTAAATAGGGGATAGTTTTTATTGGTTAGAATAATGGTGTAAGTTACATTATCATTACATATCTGAATTTTATGCTTTTTGTTATAAATCAGATTAAATTTAGTACACAATATAAAAAAACAGCTATCACATAATACAAATATATTCCAACAAGGAATCAGCATACATAATAGCAAATAACAAGGGTTGGTTTTGATGTAGTAAAAGACACAGTACAGTTGATGCCCATAATAAACTTTAGATCATATTTAAAATGTTAACTAGATATGGGGGAGGATAAAAATTCATAGTAGGAACGTCCATGGCAGCTTTATAAATGAGTAGACTTATCGGAGGTTGTAAGCTCTACGAGTTTCGGGCCTTATAGCCCCTCTTCAGGAGAAGAACCGTATTCATAGTCTAACAAGAAAATAGAATATAAAAAATATCCAAATAAACTAAATATTTTAAGTAATTAAAGCGTAGCCGAAAAAAATCTCTAAAGCTTTAGTCACCTTACTTATTTGAAATGAAGTATGTTCCATGTTTTGCAGAGAGCAGGGTCTTATTGAAATCTTCCTGATGCTGAATTTCTGGCACTGGGATGGTTAATAGCTCCAAGTCTTTTGTAAAACTTCAGAGAACAAGCCCCTGACAGGGACCACCCCTCCTCCTCCATTAAGGAAAGTTCTTTAATTGATTACACTGCATGTAATGCAGGGGGTGGGTGGGTGGGTCCCCTTTGGGAGCTTGTTCACTGAAGCTTCACAGAAGACTCATTCAGGGCTGGACCTTCAGCAGCAGGAAGAGGATTGGACATTCTTGCACAGACGATTTTGAGAAGCTCAGGTTGTCCGCACAGTGTGCGATATACTTGGTTACATATAAATTAGGTCAAAAAAAGCTATAGAGATTTTTTTTTAAACTTCAGCTTTAATAATAATAAATAATAATAAGAATATATGGTTGACCAATTAAATAACTAGATTACCAATAAAGGTAAAATCATCTAAAAACATCTAAAACAATATTAATATTATTAAAAAATATTGTTTTAGTTGTAAGAAGGGTTACAATTTCTAAAAATGTTTTATTACTGTATGTGCCTACCTGTCCCGGTGACAACTGTGACAACTGACAACTCCTCTTTCGTGTAAAGGCATCACAGGGAAAGGATCATTTCTTCAATGGGTTCACAGATCAAAATCTGAAAGAAACATTTATTGGCTGTACTGGCCACTTCATAGAATGCTTCCAGTTTTATAGGACATTTAAATACTGCAGATATGACTACAATATCCTTTACTGGGGATATTTTGGCAGAATTTCTTTCCTTTTATAAAAATCTTTATACTTCCAAAACCCATAACACTGTTACGGAAATACATTCCTTTTCAGACATTTTTACACTCCCTAAATTGACACTGGAAGACAGAGACTATTCACACTCTGATCTTACACTCACAGAGTTAACTGAGTCCCTTAACTTCCTATCTTTGCTGGGTATAGATGGGGTTCCACCAGAAGATTACAAAATAAAAATATTCTTCATATCTGCTACCACGCCTACTGCAGGCACCGAAGGAAGCATATACTTTAGACACCCTTCCTGCTTCATGTATGAAGCCATTGTTCTAATTATTTCAATGCCTGACAAGGACCTTTCAAACCCGGAGTCTTACCAGCCTATTATGTTGTTAAAACAAGAAGGAGAAAGAGGTAACGAGCCTCTGGACTTTAAAGGTGTCAGATATTAAATAATGAATTACAATTAGATAAAATTTGAAATTTTATTACAAAAATAAAAACATGAAAGAAAATTTATGTTTCTTCCTTATCAAAATCATTTGTTCTATTCAGAGCATATACACACACTACCACTCGACATGTTTCGCTTTATACAGCTTCTTCAGGAGATTCAGGTGTGTTGTATTGAATTCTATAGATAACAAGGAAGACAAGAATGAATTTCATGTTGTTTTTTGACAGAATAAGATATCCATCAAATTATTGGCATACAAACAATATGCATATTTTTAGAGAATAATCAATAATATCACCGTACATTTTGAAATAAGATATAGAAATATGGGATGAAGATGAACCTACCCGAACCGATCAAATAAGGACTTGATAGGGATTGGACAAATAAATAGAATAGAACAAACAGAATAGAACAAATGATTTTGATAAGGATAAAACATACATTTCTATCATGTTTTTATTTTTGTAATAAAATTTCAAATTTTATCTAATTGTAATTCATTATTTTATATCTGAAACCTTTAGAGTCCCGAGGCTTGTTACCTCTTTCTCCTTCTTGTTTTATTAATAATTGGGATGTGGTGTCTGCTCTGATTTCTCTGCCCCATTCTCTAACAGCCTATTATGTTGCTACGCACTGATATTAAAATTCAGGCTAAATTATTAGCTCTTCTTCTATCCAAGGTTACATCTAAGCTGGTAATCACACACTAGTCTGGGTTCATCTCTCAAAGGTCTACTACAACAAATATAGTTTTTCTCAATATACAATTCAACTAAGCATGGGCAATTGAGCGCTATCAACATCATTGAATGGGACTATATTTGGGAGGTAATGCGCACAATGCGCATAGGCCCAAAATATATCAGATGGAAACAACTTATATACTCCTCCCCAACAGCCAGAATACTTATTAACAATTCCCTCTTGTCATCTTTCCTGCTGGTAAGGGGTGCTAGACAAGGTTGTCTGCTCTCCCTGTTACCAAATGCACAAGCTATTGAACCCTTTACAACAGCAGTCAAGCAAAACCCTTATACCACTGGATTCATTAGACATGCTAGGGAAGAAAAAATAATTATATATGCTAATGATGCCCCTTTATTTTTAAGAGACATTACTGTGCCACTGGATAATGAAATGGCTCATGTATAAAACTTTGGTTGATTCTCAGGATCTTTTAATAAATTGGGACAAATCCACATTACTGTCATTTGACCCACTTCCCCACCCAGTCCCTGATTTGTCTCATCAAATTAAGATTGTGGACTCCTTCCACTACCTAGGTGTGATAATCTCAGCAGCCCCTAAGGACTATGTTAAGTTTAATTTATTTCCCTTGCTTGGAAGTTTTAAAGAAAAATCTAAAAGCTGGTCTTAACTCTGGTCCTAACTCCCTGTGACTGTAGTGAAGCTTATTAAAATTATATGGCTACACCAACTTTTATACATTATACTTTGGAAGCCAGTGTAATGTACATTACTCCATCCTTATATTACACCATAATACCAAAATTAAATCAATTCATAAATTAGGTTTTAATGAGTACACCGCTCTATGAAAAAAAAAATGAGCTGATTAAACTTGAAAGATAAGACTCATTTTATCTTGTCAATACACATAAAAAACCTTCAAGCGACTACCGAGTTCTCCCACCCAAGATCTATGCTTTCTAGTTACCTCCAACATGCCCTTACTAGTCAACAAAAACTTACTGACTTAACTTTGCATAAAACAGAAATGATTTCATTAATTTTTCACTCTTTGTGAAAGAAGGGTCTCATCTCCACTCTTTTTGCAAGAAGGGTCTCATCTCCAAAATATATACTGTACTGCGTACCAGCTCTAATTATTTACTGATATTACCAGTTACAGACCCCTGCTGAGAGCTGCTTCATGCGGCAGTGTGAACCCAGCCTAAAGGTAAATGGATACAAGACCTAGGTCTGCATATGGGTAAGCACTGGCTTAAGGTGCTAGAGTGTCTCAAATGTCACAGCTATTTCTCTTTCCCTAAACTGACAAGATACTGGCAAGATGTATTTTCTGGAGCAGTGGGGTGTTTTACCCACATTGTTTTCCTAAGCCAAAGATGGGTCACTTGGACATTTTGAAGTTCCAAACAATGAACCTCACCTTGAAATAGCAGTGATCGGAAAAACAATAGCACAGCACTGTTTATCCTCCCAACTTCCCACATCACACCAGTGGTTAGAAAAGGTGAACTATATTTTACATCTAGAAAGCTTAACCTATACTTGCAGAGGTAGCTGACAAAATTGGATGTGGAATTTGATGGATGATTAGATGACTCTACTCTTGCACCAGCAGTTTTAGCAATAAACAGACTTTTCGGAGGCTACAGCCCTCAGAGAAGATGGTTGGTCTGACCCACCTTTTTTCTTCTCTATATAACACCTCTGCCATGCTAGACTGATGAAGTAATGGACACTCAGACTACAGTTAACCTGTAACTGCAATAATATTAGTGTATGTTTATGCATTTTTATTCATGATTGTCACATTCTTGTTATATGTTGACATGGCCCACAAGTGGAAGATAGGAGTAATTCCTCTATAGTGGCAATACATACCAACTTCAATCGATGACGGGAGATACCACTTTCATGTATATTTACAGGCGTATTTGAAGCTTCTTTCTGGTGAGTGGGGACCCAGGAGGGGAGCACGAAAAGTCACCTGAGAAATATTTCAGCTTGTTATAAGCCCAACACTCCATATTTGATAGACTTTAAATGACTGCACTTTATTTTGCACCGTGTTAGCATTAAGCACCTTATTATGTCACCATACATGTTGGTATAGGCATTTGAATGGTAGATGTCATTTTGCCTTAGGATATCTGTATGTCAGAAGTTATAGTTTGAATTATAAGAGCAGCGCTGAGTTCAAATTTATATTTCTATAAGTGCCATGACAAGTTATATTGTATGGTTAAGCTGAAAGTCTATGTAAAATATCAAATATTAATAAGCTGCTCCAGGTAAGATCAGGCTCCACACTCCAAAATCATATTCCAGGTTCTGGCATGGCTGGTCTCCACTAAAACAACCAAATGCACCAGCGACAACAACACCACACACCAAGATTCAAAATAATTAGTCCTTGCCAAAATAGCCAGCAGAAACTATTTTTGTTCTAACACGTTTTGTGCTAGGCACAGCACTTTCTTTGAGAAAACCTCTATCTAAAACTAAAAAAAAATGTTCAGTTAGGCTTTAAAATCCAACACTTGCTCGTAGCTAACTTTTCTTCTGATGTACCATTCCTGCCTTCTCCATCCCATGCATTTAATTTTATGACCATAGTACAAAATACCAAGCATATCTAATGTGAGACATCTGACTGTTAATAATAAACCTACTTACAGATCACCCATTTCCTTAGCACTCTCCCATCTCCGGGACTATTTGATAGATCACTTAACAGATTTGAGAAACTATGTGTAGAGGAAGGGAAAATGTCACATACCCTATCGACTACCTATGAAATACTGACGATATTGTCCGAAACCCAGTCTCTGAAATGTGTTCGGGACTGGGAAAGGGAATTGGGAGGGTCCTTCAGTTTGGAACAGCTACAGCATATTTTTAGGTTTACACATGAATCTTCTATATGTGTTAAGGTACAACAAACGATTTTTAAGATCCTTACCAGGTGGTATAGAACACCAGTGAGTTTAAAAAAAATCTATCCTGACACTTCAGACTTGTGCTGGAGATGCCAGGCGGACAAAGGTACTATGCTACATATTTTCTGGAGCTGTCCCAAACTGAGAGAATTCTGGAGGGAGGTTAGACGAATTCTTAAAATCTGTTCAGACCAAAGCATACCGGAGGACCCAGCGTTCTTCTTATTACATGCGAACCAGATAACAGGGAAGGAATACAGAGAATCTAGCATAGGCCACTTGTTAGATGCCGCTAAAGCGTGCATACCCTTGAAATGGAAATCATTAATACCGCCGACGATAGGAATGTGGATACGTAAAGTTAAAGAAATAAGCCAATTAGAGGACTTAGTGCTTACCGCACGTCACCAGCAGGAATGCTATTCCAGGACTTGGTCTTCTTGGAATGCTTTCCTAGCTTCAGAAGAGGGAAGAACCCTCCTTGATAAAAATTAGGATAATCAGGGGGGAAGCACGGAAGTTCTTATTTAGTTGATCCGATGGCATGGGGGGAAGCACCAGGAGGTCTCCTAAGGGGAAGTTTCCCCATAATAGGTCCTTTTTTTTTTTTTTTTTTTTCCTTTTCTTTTCTTTTTTTTTTTTGTGTTTGGGGTTTTTGTTCAACTGTTGTTAGTTTTGTTTCGTTGAATTAATAGACTATAATTATAACTAAGAGATGGAGATGGATCTGGTGATAGATAAGATTGAAGAGAGGGGGGCAGGGAGAGGATACGCTTGATTATTAATTTGGGACCGAGAGGAGCATTGCTCCTTTTTTTTTTTTCTCCCTTTTTTTTTTTTTTTTTTTTTTGTTTTTAGGCTTTAAAATTAAGAAGGCTAAATGGAGGGGATTTAATAACTCCCCTGGCATTGATATATATATGCTTTGTCACCCTCTCCCTGGATTATGTGGAACATCTATTTGGTTATGTGAGGCCAGTTTTGTGATATGTTTATGTGTCTAAATAAAATTTATAAATTCGAAAAAAAAAATAATAAACCTACTGGGGTTACTTGGGCAACAAATATGTGATGTCCATTATGGTAGAGCTTGGATTGGGTCTCTGCCACATTACATACGTCTGTGCTTTCTAGTAAAGAAAGCTCCTCTAGGACAGAGAAGCCTGTTATCACATCTGCCTTTCGTTTCCCTAGCCCCAGGCAGAGTATGTTCAGCAAGGATAATCTTTTCCTGTTTTTACCTGTTAATCCCTTCTTCATTTCCTGTTGTCCTCCTCAATAATGTCGACACAAAGCAATATTCTTATGTGGTTCAGCTATACCTATAATGAGCATTGTTCTTACATAGTTTAAAAATAATAGCTGAGGAATGATGGGCTTTAGTCAGCTTGTTGGTTTTTCATAATGACCTGTGCCTTCATTTAGATATAATTTTTAAATATGCTATAACTATAGGTTGTATAAACTGCCATGCACGAACAGTACAGACTATTCCGGAGACTTTGCTGATGTGCTTGCTTTATAAAATGTATACTTTCAGGTTAGATGTAATAAACACATGTTGCCAGATGTAGTATGAAGAGGGTATTTTAATCATTCCAGCAGTTGGCCAACATGTCTTCAACTTTTGCAAATGTTTTATATTTTTACATTCATTCCTTGAAATCTAGCTTTCCCATTGGTTCCCTTGCATTAGGAGAATAGTAAAAATATATATTTTTTAAAGCATAAGTCCAGCCAAAAGAGTCATCACTTCATCTACTCTGACAGATGCTTCGGGAAGCTTATCCTGTAATTGATTTTTTTTTTATCAGCACTGCATAGCCAAAACTTTTTTTGTTTGCTTTGGACAGTTATAACTCCTTGTGGGTTTTTACTGCCATCTGGGGCTCCATTACAGAGATTTTCCCTCTATTACTGTTATGATGATACTGGTTTTACCACACATGATATAGAAAAAAAATCAGCACCAGTGACACAGGCAGAAAAAAAAATCTGATAGGGGGGTTCTAGCATTCCCCTACTTTAATTTCTTTATTTCCTGTTGGAATCAAAAAAAGGCCAACAGAGGCTCTATCCATTCTCCCATTATAAGCAAAGCTAAAAAGAAAATTGTTTTAGATTAACTTTGAATGTTTTATAATGCCAACATATTTTGCAGTTGGCAATTCAACAGCTGCTGCTAAAAAAAAAATCTATTGCATGACAAGCTACACAGAGAAGCTGATTTAATGAAGATGATGAGAATGTTCATAAAATAAATAGTGTGAATATTCACTTCAATAATCCAATTGTGGACAGAGATCTGCTTTTCAGAGTGAAGTAAAAATTTATAATGTATTGTGTGAAATTCTCAATTAATTTAGTAAATCTAAAAAAAGTGGCTGATGAAAGCTTAAAGCGCATATTTCATGTTTATTTATTTTTTGGATTCCAGTGACAATCAAAATTTCTCGGACAGTCAGATACCCTATTCTGTGGCTATTACTGTCAGTATACCCAACACTGAACTTCTAGTGGTTTTTTTTAATTGTCAGTTACATCAGTGTATTTTTCAAGGATGGTAAAACATAATGATTGTCTTTATTTATATGCACAGATTATGTTAGACTGATAATTTTTTTTGACTATATCACAAATGTTTAGGACCATGGTGGTGCCGTAGACATAGTCTTTTTTTTTCCAGCTTAAAATAAGATATAGCTCCACATAATAATCTCATAATAAAGTTGTGCAAGTTAGGACCTAAAGCCTCGTACACACGACCGGTTTTCTCGTCAAGAAACGACAAGAAAACTGTTGGGAGAGCTTTCTTGCCGAGAAAACCGTTCGTGTGTATGGTTTCTCGTCGAGAAAACTGCCAGGAATCTTAACGAGAAAAATAGAGAACCTGCTCTCTATTTTCTCGTCAGGATTCTCATTTTTCTCATCGGGATTCTCGTCGGCCTGTTTCCCGACGAGAAAACCGGTCGTGTGTATGCTTTTCCGAGTCTTTCCCCAAACTTTTACTAACACGCGGTAACATGAGATCAGCAAAAGCAGCCCAAGGGGTGGCGCCATTGGAATCGAACTTACCCTTTATACTGCTGTCGTACGTGTTGTACGTGACCGCGCTTTACAACAGTGAGATTTGGAATTGACAGTGTGTATGCAAGGAAAGCTTGACAAGAATCTCGTCAAGCTTGACAAGAATCTCGTCAAGCTTGACAAGAATCTCGTTGAGAAAAACGACGGGTTTTTTTACGACGAGATTCTCGGTCGTGTGTACTAGGCTTTAGTCTTGAGTAGCTCAGTGCATGCACAGTTGGTTAAAGGAGAGATATCAGAATGTGCTTGTAAATGGAGTTGGAACAGTGACCAATCACAAGGCGCAGTATTGGGTCCTGTTCCATTTAATCTGTTTGTAAGTGATATAAGTAAAGTTTTTTTTGGGTCAGGTATGTCTTTTTGCTGATCATACAAAGGTGTGCCAGTAAGGTTGATATTACTGAAGGTGTCTGTAACATGGAAGATTATTTTGCATTGACAGCGGAAATTGCAGTTCAGTTTTTCAAAATGCAAAATAATGCATCTCGGGGGAAAAATAATCCTCTGGTACAATAAGATATTTTGGGGATACAGTATTGGTCAAACCTACAGAGAAAAAGATCTGGGGGGAGCTTATTTCAGATAATAAAATAAGCAAACAGTGTGACCTGGTTGTAGGGAAAGTGAATTGAAATTTGGGGTGTATCCCTAGACAGATGATCAACAGAAGAAATAGGTTCTTATTCTCATATGAGCTCCATTGACGATAATAGGAGCCAAGTCTTATGCCCTGTACACACGATCGGATTTCCGATGGAATAAAATCCGATGGAATTTTCCGTCGGAAGTCCGATGAAGCTGACTTCCATCAGTCTTGCATACACACTGTCAGACTAAATTCCGACCGTGCAAAACGCGGTGACGTAAAACACTCAGACGAGCCGAGAAAAATTAAGTTCAATGCTTCCGAGCATGCGCCGACTTGATTCTGAGCATGCGTGGATTTTTCTCCGAAGGAATTCCACACAGGCGATCGGAATTTCCCATAGTTTTTTTTTTCCATCCGAAAAATTTAAAACATGTTCTATTTTTTTACACCGATGGATAAAAGTCAGATGGGGCCCACACACGATCGTTTTTTCCGATGAAAAAAGTCCATCAGACTTTTTTCATCGGAAAAAACGATCGTGTGTACAGGGCATAAGACATCAATAATGGTCAGTTTCTTGGCTAACAGGCAAGAGATTGTAAAACGGATGTCACAGGGGCTACTTCCCTGGGGGACATATACCAAAGCAGTGATTTTTATAATGCTTAAAGTAGAAGTTCCTTTAACCACTTCAGCCCGTAAAGATTTGGCTGCTCAATGACCAGGCCTTTTTTTGTGATTCGGCACTGAATTGATTTAACTGACAATTGCGTAGCTGTGCGACGCTGTACTCAAACAAAATTGACGTCCTTTTTTCCCACAAATAGGGCTTACTTTTGGTGGTATTTAATCACGGTTTTTATTTTTTGCGCTATAAACAAATGAAGAGCGACAATTTTGAAAAAAACACAATATCTTTTACTTTTTGGTATAATAAATATCCCATTTTTTTTTTAACTCATTTTTTCCTCAGTTTAGGCTGATATGTATTCTACTACATATTTTTGGTAAAAAAATTTAATCACAATAAGAGTATATTGATTGGTTTGCGCAAAAGTTATAGCGTCTACAAAATAGGGGATAGATTTATGGCATTTTTATTATTATTACATTTTTTACTAGTAATGCCGGTGATCTGCGATTTTTATCGGGACTGCAATATTGCCGTGGACACTTTTGACACTTTTTTTGAGACCAGTGACATTTATACAGTGATCAGTGCCATAAAAATGCACTCAATACTGTATAAATGTCACTGGCAGTGAAGGGGTTAACACTAGGGGGCGATCAAGGGGTTAACTGCGTTCCCTAGTGTGTGTTCTAACTGTGTCTGAAAAAATATATATATATAATGTTTGGGGGTTCTAAGTAATTTTCTAGCAAAAAAATGATTTTATCTTGTAAACACAGAGTCTGAAAAATAGGCCTGGTCCTTAAGTGGTTAAAGCAGGGAATGCATTAAAGTGATTGTAAAGGATCACCTTGTGAAACAACCCATTCCGTTTAAAATAGAAATGAAAGGCAAAACATTTTTGTATAGATATAAAAAAAAAATCGAAATACCTTTTTTCCCTTTTTCATAAGTGATCGCATTCCCTCTGTTCTCACCTGCATAAAAGCTTGGGGGAGGAGAAGCAGCAGCACACTGAGCTTCCCAGTGAATGCCTGTGCAGCGGGGGCGTGTCAGCACAAGTCTGATCATTGGAGAAGCTAGAGAACTGACCACGATGTCCTCTCCTGCTTAGTGTGGTTAGTTTTTATTAGGAAAGCAAGGGGACTAGCAGGATCACAAGGGATTTCAAATAAAGGAAGCAATACAAAGAGAACAGGAGATTTTCTCATACAAGTACATGGTACAGCATGCACAAATCTGTTTGTTTGTTTTCTAGAAAATTTGTTTGAACCCCCAAACATTATATATTTTTTAAGGCAAAGGCCCTAGAAAATAAATTGGTGGGTTTTGCAAATTTTTATGTCACACGATATTTGCGCAGCGGTTTTGCAAACGCCGTTTTTGGGAAAAAAATATCAAAATACAGTTTTTTAAATTGTAATGCAAAAAAACACAATGCATAACCCAATTTTTTTGTAAAATATAAAAGATGATGTCACACCGCGTAAATAGATAACAAACATGTCATGCTTTAAAATTGTGCATGCCCGCACAACGCCGACAAACGGCATAAATTTTACTATCCATAGCCTTTACAGATTACCACTTTAGATGTATGGAGTGCTAAAATTACTGCCTATGATCTGACGTTCGCGGTGATACCTCACATGTGTGGGACGATCGCGGTTTGTGTGCATCCAGGATCGACGCACACATTCGCCTTTGCACGCTAGCACAGAGGAATGGGGGAATTTAAAAAAAAAATCTAATTATTAACTTATATAATTTTTTTATTTTTATACTGTTGCTTTAAATTTTTATAAATTTTTTTATCACTTTTATTGTTGTCACAAGGAATGTAAACCACAGCTGCAGGCATCACTCTGGTACAACCACATGAAGTCAAATGGTTAACCTTAGGCTTCATGCACACTGGACATTTTGCCAACTCTCCTAGCAGCAGCATTTTGGCAGAAAAAACACTTGATGCTTGTAAACAAGTGTAATGCATTTAGGGACATCAAGTGCTTTGGCATCATTTCATTGGCCAGAATAATAATTAATTACGAGCAAAACATGCCTAGCGTTAACATGTGTTTAGACATTTTTCCTGCCAAAACGTCACTGCTCCTGAATGCGCTGGCGGTGGGGGTTTTTTCTGCCTTTAAATGCCCCTGCCTCTAAACTCCTTTAAATGCCTGTGTGAATGGGCACATAGGCTATCATGCAGGTGCGTTTAGAGGCAGAAAAAAAAACACCCCTACCAGCCACGCTGAAAACATCCAGTGTGCATGAAGCCTTTCTGTGAAGTGGTGCACCTGTTCAATGTATAAAACTTGCTATAGCAAAACTGACATTTACAAAGCAATAAAATAGTCATTTAAATAGCCAATAAATGGCAGCTCCCTGACACTTATTTTTGTTTTTAAAGGTCATCAAGGAGCTTACAATCTAAGATCCTTGTTTTAAACAATTTTTATTAATTTTTCACATGTACAGAGTCCATGGAAGGCAATACATTATGGATAACATCCACATGAGTATATTACAACAAGTGCATAAGAAATACAGATTGTCAGAACAGTCATTGCTGGCCAGCACCGTGGTACAGTAGCCAAACGAGCATACTCAGAATACACAAAGTAACTGCAAAACCACATGTAACTAAGTATAACTGGTGGCCGATTTAGGTGGATTCACTAAAACTTGAAAAGGATAAAGAGGCGTACCATATGGGATGAGAACCGTGCAAGAGATGAGACAATGAACCAGTACAGGCCTACCCATAACCCGTTCACCCCAAAAGGGATCAAACTGTGAGCGGGAGGGGGCCCTAAGAAATTTAAGTCAACGCTAGGTCAGGTGTGGTTCAGCGATGAATAGATACCTAATGGCTCTTGGACTTTTTGGTATCCCAACGGAGTCCGTGGCTTTCGGAGGCTCCTTGTAGGTTGTCTAACGTCTAACACTATATATAATTAACAATAAGAGATGTAATCCGAGTAGTCTCCCATGAAGGAAACATGGATATGCGGTAGAATGTAACATGGGAGATAATGTGTATTGGGAGGAGAAAGAGAGAGAGAGAGAGAGGGGGGGGGATTAGGTGTGGGAATGACGGATGTCTCTGGTGGTTTCGTGAACTACGACTGAGTCTGAGATCACTAGGGACAGAGGTGTGGCAGGCGTGTTGTCGGCCCTCGAGGGGTCTCTATAATGCGTCCAACAGGCCCAAGTGAGTCTGAATTTGGTGTGGGTATCTCTAGCCTGGTGGATGAGCCTTTCCATTTCCGCTATTTTGTCCACCCGGGCGTGCCATTCTGCTATGGTAGGGGGAGTAGTGCATTTCCAATGTAAGGGAATGCATTGGGAAGCGGCATTAATGAGGTGAAGTGTAAGGGATTTACGATAAGTCGACCTCGGTAAGGAAGTATGGTGTAGTAAATATTGTGCCGGGGTAAAATCAGGGGTGTAAGTGGTAATACGAACAATGTGGTCATGTACCTCTTTCCAAAATGTTTGTATCAGTGGGCAATCCCACCATATATGGATTAGAGAGCCCGTAGCCGAGTTACATCTCCAGCAGGTTGGGGGGATGTTTGGGAAAAATGTATGTATTTTGTCTGGTGTTCGATACCATCTAGAGTATATTTTGAATCTGTTCTCTTGTGCGGTTACATTGATGGATCCTTTGTGTGTGTATTCCCACACGCGGTCCCAATCATCCTCGGATAGAGTCACTGATAAGTCTTTTTCCCATAATCTATTAATTCTAGAGTTGGGGACAGTGCTAGATAGTAGGAGAGAATACAATGAAGAGATTAGATGGTTCAGAGGTGCAGTTGCGTTGCACAATTGCTCAAAGGGGGTGAAGTCCCTATACCAATGTGAGAGTATTGGGGCACTGTGGAAAAAGTGGCGTAGCTGTAGGAATTTGAAGAAGGGTATGTTCAAGTAAGGGAACTTAGAAGACATTTCCAGGTGGGAGAGAAGCGTTTTATTGTGAAAGAATTTATGTGCCCTAACCGGTGGGTCGGGGGGGTTCATGGTCATATCCCTGGTAACAATGTCTGGCAAAAAATCAGGGTTTTGTGAGATAGGCGTCATCGGTCCAGGGAAGGGGGTTGTTTTAAAGATTTGACACGCCGTTCTGAAATTCGACAGCGTGGGTCCTATTAGCGGGTGATTGGAACAGAGTTTAGGGATAGACCTATGAGCAATCCATGGGAGGTGAGAAATTGGTGTTTGTGAGAAGGCATTTTCTACCTGGACCCAGTCCTTGTTGTGTTTGTGTATGTGCCAATCCACAACTCGTGTAAGTTGGCTGGCCCTGTAGTACATGGTGAGATTCGGTAAGCCGATTCCCCCCTTCCGTTTAGGGAGTGTTAGTTTATCCCAGCTCAGCCTTGGGGGGCGCGTTGACCATAGAAGGGTTCTGCACATCGCTTTAAAAGAGGCAAAAAAAGAAGGGGGGAGTTTGATCGGGATGGCTTGCATTAGATATAGCAGCCTGGGGAGAACATTCATCTTAATAATTGCCGCCTTTCCAAACCAGGAAAAGGGGCCTTTGGTCCAATTAAGCAAGTCTCCTTTTATTTTCTGGAGGGCGGGCAGGAAGTTTTTGGCAGAACAGGTCAGAGAGGTTGGTCGGGAGTTTAATACCCAGGTAGATTACGTCATGGGGATCCCATTTGAAAGGGAAGTTTGTTTGGCATAAGGAGACTGTCGTCTTCGGTAAGGATACATTAAGTGCGGTGGATTTATCGAAATTAATCTGTAAGTTAGAGAGTTTTTTAAACATTGTGAAATCTTTAAGGAGATTGGGTATGGTAGTAATGGGGTCTGAAAGAAATAGCAGGATATCATCTGCGTAGGCAGCAATTTTGTATTGTTTGTGTTTAATGGTAATTCCTTTAACGTCTGGGTTGTCTCGTAGTCTACGAAGGAAAGGTTCTAAGGTGAGAACAAAAATGAGGGGAGAGAGGGGGCATCCTTGTCGGGTGCCATTGGCGATGGAGAAGGCGTCTGACAGGCGGCCATTAACCCGGATCCTAGCCATGGGGTTTGAGTAAAGGGCCAAGATCATTTGGAGGAGACGATTCGGGAGCCCCATAGAACGCAATGCAGCGGACATAAAGTCCCACGCCACCCTGTCAAACGCCTTCTCCGCGTCAAGGGATAAAAAGAAGCCTTTAGTAGCTGTCGAGGTGAGCCAGTGGTGTATATTAATGGCTTTAGTGGTGTTATCCCTTGCCTCCCTGCCCGGGACAAATCCTACCTGGTCCACCGATATAAGTTTGGGGAGTAGCGGGAGTAAACGGTTTGCCAATATTTTTGCATAGAGTTTCACATCTACGTTAAGTAGAGAGATGGGGCGATAGTTTGAGACCAGAGTGGTATCTTTGCCCGGCTTAGGGATCAGTGTAATGTGGGCTTCTAGCATATCCGTATTATGTGGTGGTGAAGAAGGGAGAGTGTTGAATGCGTCACGAATTTAGGGATCAGTAAGTCCGAGAAGGCTTTGTAATAGCCGGTCGGTAGACCGTCTGGGCCTGGGCTCTTACCTGCCTTTAATTGTTTTAGGGCCAGAAGGGCCTCTTCAGTCGTGACAGGTGAGTCTAGGTGTAACATATCTTCCGGGGGAATTGGGGAAGGTCCATATTTGGATAAGAATTCGTCAATTAGTTTTGAACGGTCAGGGGAAGGCGTCTTGGCGTGTGACATGGGTAGATTATATAGATTAGAAAAATAGTGAACGAAGTGTTGAGCAATGTCCTCCGTTTTGGTCACTGTGGCACCCGTAGGGGAAGTGATAGTGTGTATGGTGTGGGCTGTTTTCTTTTTTTGTAGGGCTTTTGCTAACAGTTTCCCCGCCTTATTGCCGAATTCGTAAAATAACTTGTGGGTAAGGGTGTAATTACGTTTTAACGTTATTTGGAGTTCTCCCAGTAAATCTTCCCGAGCTTTCAGGAGGTCGGCGTAACTTTGATTGGCTAAGGTACGTTTGTGAGCGTGTTCTAGTGTTTTGACACGGTTGGAGAGTTCTGCGATACGGGCCTTCCTGAGTTTGTTTCGTTTGGCTGTGAGAGAGATAAATTCTCCCCTAATAACGCATTTATGAGCCGCCCAGACAGTAGCCGGGGTAGTATCAGCCGTGTCATTTTCTGCGAAATATTGAGAAAGTCGGACAGACAGCAGTTGGGAGTTTACTGGGTCTAACAGTATGGAGTCGTCCAGTCTCCAAATCATGGATCTTGGTCTGTATATAGGGAACACCAAAGTCATAGTTATTGGATGGTGGTCCGAAAGTAACATGGGTTCAATGGTAGCCTCAGTCAGCAATGTGAGGTCGTTCTGTGTTAGGAAAAAGTGATCAATTCTGGAGTATTTTTTATGTAGCGAGGAATAAAAGGTGAAATCTTTAACATTCGGGTTCAACGTGCGCCATGTGTCATGAAGGGTCAGGGAGCTCAGTTGGGATTTTATTGCGTGGAGGGCACGATATGTTAGACACGTGGACCCGTTGACGTATCCAGAGAAGGTGTTAAAAGGTACGTTGAAATCTCCTCCTACAATCAGTGTGCCCGATTGAAAAGCAACTAATTGGTTAAAGGTAGTGCGAATGAAAGGAACTTGTTGCGAGTTCGGGGCGTAGATATTAGCTATGGTGATAGGTACATCATTCAGGGTGCCCTTAACGAAGAGATATCTGCCCTGCACATCCCGTTGGACTTCTGTGATCTGAACAGGGCAGTGTTTCGAAATTAGGATGGAAACCCCTTTTGATTTTGCCTCCTTGTTTGTGGCGTGATACACCATCGGGAAGTAATGATTGTAAAGTTTGGGGATGTTGTCTGCCCTAAAGTGGGTTTCCTGGATAAGCGCGATATGCGGCTTGGCCTTTTGGAGGGTGTACAACAATTGCGATCTCTTTTCCGGGGTGTTAAGACCGCGAATGTTCAGCGAGTAAAGTTTGAGTCGTGTTGGGAGTTGCATGTGTTGAGGTTTCGGATTGGCCGAGGTATTAACATCCGTCATTTTAAAGGGGAGGGTGTGGGGAGATGGAAAGGTGGAGGGGGGGTGGGGGGTTACTAAGGACACCTAAGGGTAAAACGGGGGTCAGGGGTGAACTATTTATAAAACCGATGAGGCGGGAGGATGTAGTCCTACCTCCTCTGAGGAGAGAGTCAGATCGGGGAGGTACAGTGCACACAGGGTGTCCACGCCCGGTTGGAGCGCGCACACCGCTATCAGCAGCTGTGTGGGGGTTGATCAGGATCCCGACCAGGAAAAGGAATGAAATAAAATAAAATAAAACGGTGGTGTCTTGCCACCCCAGAACAGTCCGTGCTGTCAAAGTTATCTTGCGGGGGTCTGACCCCTACATATAAAAAAATAATAAAAACACATATGGAAGGCAATATAGGGGTGTGTACAGTACCCGTTTAAGTGGTTCCATGTTCAGATGCTGGAACAATCAACCCAAAGATAATATAGCGAGTGATGGAGTACTATTCTGCGGATGGAGGCACACAGTCTGAGAGAACACCTAAGAAGGGTGAAAGAGAGAGCAGCGAATACAAACCAGTTATAACGGAACTAAACCAACAGAGCAGCTGGTGTTGAACTACCTCCACTTATATAGTAATTATAAAACATTCAACTTCAAATATGACAGACATGCTATCTTCCGGCTTTGTAATAGATACACAAGTTGTCAAAGGCCCCCACCTGTACGGCTTGATTCGGTCCTTAAATATAGGTCCGTGCAAATCAGGTCTTTAAGTGGGTCTACAAGAGTTCATTGGGGGGATTGGTCCATCCCTTCTTATAGAGACCTACGTCTGCGGGGAAGTGACAGAGAGGAGGTGCAGGAGCATCTGAGACATATAGGGGTGTCGAATCTTACAAAGAAAAAGTGTTCGAGGAAGGGGACAGCAGAAGGTCCCACAGCGTCCATCTCGTATGAAGAGAGTATCACCCATATGTGAACGGGCTCTGGCATGAATACCAATGCTGGGTCGGCCAAGGAGCTAAAGGTTAGGTTTGTCTCCATGAGCAAGGTAGGTTAACTCAATAGAAGAGGGGTCAGGCGATCAGACGGGTTCCATCAGCCGGTAGGGGAGGCATTCGTGGGCTACCGTATGTGGGAAGCAAGGTGGTAGCCTACCTAACCCTGATGGCAGCGAGGGGAGGCAGAGGTGATGGATCAACAAGCAGTCTAAGCAGGGTGGAAGAAGGATGGCAGGAGACCGGAGTCAGCCCCTCTCCTGGGTAAATGTGATCGGTGTTCAGTTCAGTTACCTTGCGGCGACGTTGTGCCCGAGATGCGATAAGGTAGCCAGAGATGGAGCGTCGGTGTTGTTGATGACGGGGTACAAGTGACGTGTCGCAGCCGGAAGTGTGAGGAGGTTGAGCGACAGCAGCCGCTCTAACATCAGCAGCTCGCCGCAAAGCAGTCTGGGCATTGTAGTCAGTGTATAGAGGCCCAAGCTTACTGCAGAAACATGCTGGCGATGAGGTTAGCTATGTGAAGGGCAAGTCCATCTGTGGCCATTCAGACCGCACACTTAGCGAGTTTAACTAAACAGGATCGAATTGAGTCAAGAGTAAAGTAAAAATAAAGTGCTAACTAGAAGTCCAGTAACATCAAACTGACTGTGAACCATAACAGGGCGACCAACTTGCGTAATTGGGAGCAGTAACAAATAGAGGAGTTAGTCATCTCTCCGAGCTCTCCTCGATCCAGGGGAGGCTGAAGGTCTCATGTCACGGCGGGATTCGTGAGCTTCGGTGCGGTGTCTGGAGCCTGAGGGAGACCGTCTCCTGCGGAATCTAGTGGCCTGGGTCTCCATTGATTCCTCTTGGTATTTATCCCATCTGCCCACTGAGTGACGAAAGGCAGCATACCAATCCGGGACCGACACCAGGGGGATACCTAGAGTATTGCAGAAGCAGGGTAAATCCTACGGGACTTTCAATAAGGCAGTACGGCCCTGATGGGAAGCCGAAAGGCAGAAAGGAAATTTCCACTTGTATCTAATTCCCTGAGAGCAGAGGGTATCCAGCAGAGGCTTGAGGTCCCGGCGATGTTGCAGAGTGATCCCCGATAGGTCTTGGAAGATCTGAACTGGGGTCTCTTCGTAGGTAAGTTGCTGACCCCTAGCTTGTTTCAGAATGTCCTCCTTAAGCTTGTAGTCGACCAAGCAGCATACAATGTCCCTCGGGGGGTCCGAGTCTCTTCCCCTGGGACGCAGGGCGCGGTGGATTCTCTCCATAGCGATGTCAGTGTGAGGGGGTCTGTTTAGGACATTGTTAAAAAGGCCTATGACCGCCTGAGACAGTCGATCCCCCTCAATGGACTCCGGTAAGCCCCTCACACGTAAGTTGTGACGCCGTCCCCTGTTGTCCAGGTCTTCCAAATGGCGATTTACATCCCTGAGTTGGAGGGTGTGAGTGTCAATCTTCCTGGTGGAACGTTGGAGGACCTTGCCATGGTCTTCAGATATCTTCTCTACGTGTGAGACCCGGTCTGTCAGGGCATGAATGTCAAGGCGCAACTCCGCAATGGCCGCCGAAAGGGTGTCCTTTATATCAGCTGCTATGGTCCTCAGGTCATGGATGTTCAGCTGCGGCATTAGAGGTGGGTTCACACTCTCTTGTCCCGGAGCGGATGTCAGAGAGGGAGCATTCAGAGTTGCCGTTAGAGGGATTTCTGGCTGATAGTGTGGGGTTGCCTGCGTGCGGCTTTGAGAATGCCCGTGGCGGGAAGAAGCCATATTCCCTCTGTTTGTTCTAAACATCTCCGGTATAATTTGGCTTGTACCCCCGGTTTGTTCCCTGGGCGAGCGGGATCGGGAGGCTGAGGACCGTCTAGAGGCAGTTCCCATAGTCGGTAACGTGTATCGGGGTCAGTAACCTCTGAGTTTCGAGGGATTCCGTTCTGAGGTGGCAGGAGCTCAAAACTCAAGCGTCCATCTTCCAGTCAGGTCCGGCCACGCCCCCCAATCTAAGATCCTTAACTCACATTCACACATACACATACTAGGGCTAACTTAGAGATGAGCCAATTAACCTACCAGCATGTTTTTGGAGTATGGAAGGAAACCAGAGTACCTGAAGGAACCCGTGCAGGCACTGGGAAAAGATGCAAACTCCAGGCAGGTAGGGCTGTAGTTGGGTTTTGAACCAACTATTCTAGTGCTGCGAGGTGGAAGTGCTATTTACATAGCCACTGTGCTCCATATAATATTATATCTATATATATATATATATATATATATATATATATATATATATATATATATATTTATCACAGAGCCATATGCATCCGAACAAGCAAACTTCAGTCTGAACCAAAAGCTCATCTCTAATGTGCAGTCTTGGGGAAAAACACCTTTAAATACATTGGGGTGTGAATCAAGTTCAGGAGGGCAGTGTTTCCAATATGAAGCTAAGATCAAGAATATGGGGAAATGATCCCAAACTAGCAGGAAGAAAGTAAAAAAATAACCTTAGAAAGTCTTATTTTACTGAAAGGGTAGATGACACTTGGAATAAACTTCCAGCAGAGATAGTGAGTCAGTCAACAGTACATCAATTTACACATGTTTGGGACAAACATACTGTAGATCAGCCTTTCTCAACCAGTGTGCCGCGGCACACTGGTGTGCCGTCAGAGGTTCTCAGGTGTGCCGCGGGGTCAGGCGAGAGAAGGGCTGTCAGATGATCCCGATCTCCTGCCGAACTGTACATCGGCACTGTGAGAAGCTCTGTCGGCTTCAAAAGTGAAAGTAAGGTGCAGAGGAGTGTGCTGTGCTCTCTGCTTCCCCCTAGAGTGCAGTACCCGGGCTTTATACATGTGTCTGTGTGTGTGCACATGTGAGTGTCTGTCTGTATGTGTGTGTGTGTCTGTGTGTGGATGTGTTTGTATGTGTGTGTATGCATGTGTGTGTGTGTGTGTATGTGCATGTGTCTGTATGTGTTTGTCTGTATGTGTGTGTATGTGCGTGTGTGTGCATGTCTCTGTATGTGTGTGTATGCATGTGTCTGTATGTGTGGTGTGTATGCATGTGTCTGTATGCGTGTGTGTGTGTGTAAGCATGTGTCTGTATGTGTGTATGCATGTGTCTGCGTGTGTGTCTGCATGTGTAAGCATGTGTCTGTATGTGTGTGTGTGTGTATGTTACTTTTAATCCTGACCCCCCCCCCCCATTCCTGTACCATCAGAATGGCTTTTGTAGAGCTTGTATGATAGCAGCAAGGACTTCTGCTCCTCTGAAAAGCAATCCATGCACAGATCGCTTTTCAGAGGCATTTGACAGGCAGTAAAGAGGCATTTTTTTTGCCTCCTCACCAAATTATATACAAAACTGGCGCATATAGAAACATAAGATCAAACTAATTATTTTTACCATGAAGTCCTTTAAGCTACACAGAGCTTTGTGTGAGGTGACAGTCTTGAAATAAACCGGGCAGCCTTGCGGAGGGAGCCGAAGCCAGACCCCAACATATGAAACAGGAAAAACAGAAGAAAAGGCGCCACTTAGTTAAAAACTGTCAGGGTAGAAGATTTGCAACCAGGGGATCAGGTGTTATTAAGAAATCTGGCTGTTCCTGGAAAGCATAAATTAGCTGATTGCTGGGAGTCACAACCATACATCATCTGTAAGCAGTTACCAGGCCTCCCAGTGTATCAGATCAGACCAGAGGGAAGTGTAGGCCCATTAAAGACCTGGCACAGGAATCACCTGCTGCCCCTCTCTGAAGCAGTTCGCCTACCTCCTGCCTCAGCCTCACAAGAGTTACCCTCAACCTCTCGAGGGTCTCGACCA
This sequence comes from Rana muscosa, assembly GCA_029206835.1. Classification (NCBI taxonomy): domain Eukaryota; kingdom Metazoa; phylum Chordata; class Amphibia; order Anura; family Ranidae; genus Rana; species Rana muscosa. The sequence goes on from CM055116.1 coordinate 114,927,727, forward strand.
GTCACCAGATCTCAGTCAACACTTCGGGACATAGAAGATGAAGACTCTGAAGATGAATGGGTAGGGTCAGAATGGTTGTGGTCATCTCAACAATCAGAGTCCAGGACCTCTCCTCTACCATCACTTGAGGTAACTGACAGTAGGACTCTCTGACCGGAGGCCCCTGAGTTTGTGCCTCACAGTATGCTCACTGAGGAGTTAGAGGAAGATGAGGAGTCTTTGCCAATGGGAGACACCGGAGGGTCTCAATTTTGTCTGAAGAAGAATTAGATACTCCAGGGGACATAGAGTCTTGTGTACCTGAACCTGAAGATGAAGAGACAGAGCCTATCATTCCTGAAACATTAACACCTAAGGAACAAAGAGAAAGACGAGTCATTCACTCCCCAAAGAGACTGACTTATGATCAATTGGGTGAATGCTCGGAAGAGACTATTCTCACTTCTAAAAGGACAAGTGACATGCCTAGCTCTTCCACTGCAAATTTAGTGGAAGGCAATCCCAGCTCACTCCCTGGCACATCTGGGCAGGACACTTCTGTGTCAATGGTTTGTGGACAGAGCGGCCTCCCTTCCCATGAAAATTGGTGGGAAGTTCCTCTGTCCACCCTATGCCATGGTATGAGTTTGAACACTGTTACTGAAAATGCAGATAGTTTATTGTCCTGCATAACCTAACTGAAATTTTTTCCGCATGTATTGACAAAGCATGTATCAGGCTACAAACTGTTGTCCTATTTGGGGACCAAAGACTTTAAGTGGGGGGAGTGTGTAGCGCGGCTTCCAGTCTCTTCTAAGTAGATATAGACTACAGTTGACAGACTAGAAGGAACTTAGCTCCCCCCGGTGTTCAATCTCTAATAATGCATCTACTTATTGTTCTAATGATATCAAAGCAAGGCATGCTGGAACTCGTAGTACAGGGAGAAAGAGACTCCATTTGCCAGGGATAATAAATAGACTATAGTACCCACAGTGCAACTGTACTCCCAACGTGCATTGCCTCATTGCTTGGCTTTTTGGGACAGCTTACTTAAAGGAGGGGAGGAGCTACGGAAACTCTCTCTAAACTCCGAGCTCAACCAATCAGGAGGTGTGTGAGGCCTGCTGCCAGAGTGACTAGGCCCAAAGCCTGGGCCTACAACCTCGCAGAGGATCATCAAGCCAGAGAGGGACCTCTTCCAGTGTGACCAGTCCGCGCTATCTTAGGATCAGAGTTGTTCTGTCAAACCGGCATCTACAGCTGCTGTGAGAGGAACCAGAGGTCGTGTATCGTGGAAAGGTCGGGGATCGAGGTACTGACCACAGAGCGTGTCAGGCGGACTAGGCCTGTCCGGGTGAGCGGGCACCTGCCCAGAATCTACAACCTTCTGTTAGGCCTGTGACTTTAGAAAGCCCACCGCCACCCTCAGCAGTGAGCCACATATATCTCAGGACATAGCGCAGTGTGTGTTAACTGCGTAGTTAGGACTGGCGTTACACTGACTATCAGTTTTACTCCCAAAAGCATTGCAGGAGTTTAGTTCATGTTCTTCATCTCCTGTGGATTACAATTAATAAGTGCACCAACATTTTGCTAGCGAAGATTCCCACCCACCAGGAACTAGTATAATAATCTGTGTCAGGCCTGACAGGAACTACTTTGCTGGGACACGGGGTGGTATTGCCCGCTAGGGGGAACTCATGAGCTTAGAATTAATATCCATAGAACATAGGAATTAGCAATTGTTAGAATCATTTTACTAAATAATATTACTGACTCTCGCAGGGCCCTGCAGAGTCATTTAGATCTATATTCATATATGTGTATAACATTGTTTTAATCTGTCTATTATCTCTAATATAAAGTAAACTGTATATTTGTTTAAGTATACATCTGTGTGGAGTACTTTTATGTGCCTGAAGGACCTCAAACGGAGAAAGGTAACACACACATATATATATATATATATATATATATATATATATATATATATATATATGCAAAAGTGTACTTAAAGCAGTATATTTACTTGCAAAATTGTGTTCCCCAGCAACCAGTGGGTTCCACAATATTTGTATATACCAGTTGTGCCAAGGGAGGGTTCGAGCCAATTCCAAGGGGTTGATAGGCAGAACGTAGACCCAAAACAAAACCAGCAGCTCCTACGGGGGTAGTGCTACACAAGTTCCCAACTTTTTTTTTTTATTGCACTGCAGCAAATGCACCCCATGTTTTCCAATGTGTGGGGTACCTGTGTGTCAGGAATTAGCGCCATTTTGCGTGTGTTCTGCGACACACCGTGAAGTGAACCAAGCCTTGGACTGGGATGCCTCAAGACTGAAAATACTTTTTAAGGGTGCCCGACTGGAAAAAGGTTGAGAAACACTGCTGTAGATCTATATTCAGATGAAAAGGTTAAAAAAAAAATCTAAATAGGGGCAAACTTGATGCACCCCTTGGTCTTTGTGTGTCTCCACTCTTATGTTTCTATATTATATCAAAGGTGAGAGATCTTTTTGGACCATGTTTCAGAGCTATTAACAGAGAAAACAGTTGCAACAAACACAATGACCTATTTTCGTGAATATATGACATCTGGAGAAAAGCCCCTTCGCAGTAGTCATTTTGCAAGCTTAGCAATCCATATGTGTTGATTTATGTGCCAATTTGGCACTTTTCTTAAGCGGAGGGCAAGGGAATAGACTCATGGGCAGCAATTAAATTTCAACTGTAAAACAATCTAAGACTGTTCTGAAAGATAATATTGAGGTCTCCAAGGTCTGTTTATGGTCATCGACAATTAAGAGAGCTGCCAACACTGCTGTGATAAGTAAGAAAAAATGTAAAACTGACTAAAAGCATTAGGTTTAAAGGTGAAGGCTAATTTTATATTATATAGAGTTAAAAAAAAAAAAAATAGATTCAGGTTTTTTGTTTTGTTTTTTAAATGTCTTAACAGATGCAATATATTAAAAATACAAAAATGGATAGGGACCTAGGAAGAAAATGTAACTTAACCACTTCCCGACCGCCTCACGGCGATATACGTCGGCTCTCCTGCGCAAACTGACGTACCTGTACGTCAGTCCGCAAAAGAAGGATAGCGAGTGCGCTCCCGCGGGACACACAGACTCGATGTCCGCCGGCGGCCTGCGATCGCGGCGAGGAGAGGCAGAACGGGGAACTGCCTATGTAAACAAGGCATTTCCCCATTCTGCCTAGTGACATGACAGGTGATCTACTGCTCCCAGTGATTGGGAGCAGTGATCTCTTTCATGTTTCAGTAAGCCCATCCCCCTACAGTTAGAACACGCTGAGGGAACACACTTAACCCCTTGATCGCCCCCTAGTGTTAACCCCTTCCCTGCCAGTGTAATTTTTACATTGATCAGTGCATTTTTATAGCACCAGTCAATGTAATAATGTCACTGGTCCCAAAAAAGTGTAATTTGGGGTCAGATTTGTCCGCCGCAATGTTGCAGTCCCGCTAAAAATCACAGATCGCTGCCATTACCAGTAGAAACAATAAAAAATAAATAAAAGCCCCTAAATCGATCCCGTAGTTTGTAGACGCGATAACTTTTGCACAAACCAATCAATATATACCTATTGCGATTTTTTTTTACCAAAAATATGTAGAAGAATATATATCGGCCTAAACTGATGAATAAATTAGTTTGTTTATTTATTGTTTTGGGATATGTACTATAGCAGAAAGTAAAAAAATAAATTTAAATGTCGCTCTTTTTTTGTTTATAGCGCAAAAAAATAAAAACTGCAGAGGTCACCAAAAGAAAGTTCTATTTGTGGGAAAAAGGACGTACATTTTGTTTGGGTACATCGTTGCACAACCATGCAATTGTTTGTTAAAGTGACGCAGGGCCGTATCAAAAAAAATGCTCTGGTCATTAAGGGGATAAAACCTTCCAGGGCTGAAGTGGTTACGCGTAAATTTAACAGTTCAGAAATTAAAGTATAGCTAAAGGAAAAAACTTAAAAAAAAAAATTGTATATAGATGCTACTGAAGCCTAAATATGTCAGGATGCCTTTGTTTAATCCTGTAATTGGAACATACATTTTCAGTATAAAAATAATAAATTAGGATTGGAAAATGATAAAAAATCTACATATTGTTGGTAAAGTATGACATTTTTGCATTCTTGTACCTTTGTCAGCCTATATTATAAAAAATAAGTAAAGAATTTATTACAATTAACCACTTACCGACCGCCGCACAAACATTTACGTCAGCAGAATGGCACGGCTGCGCAAAGGGACGTACCAGTACCAGATCTGTGACCGTGTCCGCGGAACCCGCAGACTCGATGTCCGCCGGTGTCCCGTGATCGTGTCACGGAGCTGCAGAACAGGGAGATGCCTGTGTAAACAAGACATTTCCCTGTTCTGCCTTGTGACAGGACACTGATCTACTGCTCCCTGTCATCGGGAGCAGTGATCAATGTCGGGTCACTGGTAGCCCAGCCCCCACAGAGTTAGAATCACTCCCTAGGACACACTTAACCCCTTCCTCGCCCCTAGTGGTTAACCCCTTCCCTGCCAGTGTCATTTACACAGTAATCAGTGCATTTTTATAGCACTGATCGCTGTATAAATGACAATGGTCCCAAAATAGCATCAAAAGTGTCCGATGTGTCCGCCATAATGTAGTAGTCACGATAAAAATCGCAGATTGACGCCATTATTAGTAAAAAAAAAAAATGCCATAAATCTATCCTCTATTATGTAGACGCTATAACTTTTGCGCAAACCAATCAATATACGCTTATTGCGATTTTTTTTACCAAAAATATGTAGAAAAATACATATCGGCCTAAACTGAGGAAAAAATTATTTTTTTATATATTTTTTGGGGATATTTATTACAGCAAAAAGTAAAAAATATTGCTTTTTTTTCAAAATTGTCGCTCTTTTTTTGTTTATAGCGCAAAAAATAAAAACTGCAGAGGTGATCAAATACCACCAAAAGAAAGCTCTATTTGTGGGAAAAAAAAGGACATCAATTTTGTTTAGGAGCCACGTCGCTCGACCGCGCAATTGTTAGTTAAAGCGATGCCGAATCGCAAAAAATGGCCCTGTCATTGGGCAGCCAAATCCTCCGGGGCTGAAGTGGTTAATAAAAACCTTATATAGCCCTAAAAATAAAAAAATAAAAATGGTAGGCAAATTAGTCATACAGTAAACTGAAGCATACTGGCAATTTTGCCTGGATATCTAGACCTTAACTGCTTCTGGTTTCAAAAGGGTTAAAGGTTTTGATAGAGTGGAGAGGGATTAGAACAATAGATGAACCAGGAATAAACCGTTTAGAACTACTTTCAGGCTGGGTTCACACTGGTAAGACACGACAGTCATACAACTTTCATCCTACTTTGCTCTGCGACATCAGTCCTACATTGGTCCGACATCTATCCGACTTTCATGAACAGGATACTACTTTGATCCGACTTTGTGATAGTCTGACTTGTCCTTTGACCAATCAAAACAATCCCAGGGTGAGATAAATTCCTTTTACTGCTGCTGTAATCACCATGTTGGATGTCAAAAGTCTGATGGTAAGGACAAGGCTCCTACTTTGATCTGACTTCAATGATATTCAATGGGCTGAAGTAGGATCAAAGTCGACCCAAAGTAGTACAGGGAGCATTTTCAAAGTCGGACCGACTTGTGTCGGACCAGTTAAGACGGCTCTCATAGAAAAACATTGATTTTCACACGTCATGCGACATGAGCTCCCAATGTCGGAGTGTTTGTCGGACCAGTGTGAACCCAGCCTCAGGGGTGTTTCAGGTGGAAACTATTTTTATTACAAATATTTTTCAGCTTTTTACTATAGCTACATATAATTGGTAGGGCTGAGATGAGTGATTTAAACAAAATTGATTTCAGAGCGATATTACCATTTTAGATGTTGCCAAAATTTTACTAAAGAGGGAACGTTCACTTTTTGTACAGGGGGATTGATTTGCTATGAGTATAAGCTAAGTGAAAATTCCCTTTGCAAAGAATACCCAAACACAAACAATTAAAAAAACAAAAACAAAACAAAGATCCAGATAGCAGTAAAACCTTAAAGGCCTTCTAATCCTTCTACACTCCAACAATAAAAAAAAAAAAACGTTTTGGCTGGATGTATACTTGAAGATCTAATAGACTATTGTCCCAATTACCACTGTCATGTGACACATAGAGAGTTTGCTGAGGGGGTACAAACAAGGTAAGGCCACCAACTCTACTATTTTAACTGGAAGGAGCGCCTGAATCATAAGACTGGCTGAACAGAATTAGAAGTTGACAGGTAGGTAATTAATTTATTAATTAATATTAAATCTAAATGTATTTCAACCGTACACATTGTGTGCCTTGAGTTTTGTTTAACCACTTAAGCCCTGGACCATTTGGCTGGCCAAAGACCAGAGCACTTTTTGCGATTCGGCACTGCGTCGCTTTAACTGACAATTGCGCGGTCGTGCGACGTGGCTCCCAAACAAAATTGATGCCTTTTTTTTCCCACAAATAGAGATTTCTTTTGGTGGTATTTGATCACCTCTACGGTTTTTATTTTTTGCACTATAAACAAAAATAGGGCGACAATTTTGAAAAAAAAGCAATATTTTTTACTTTTTGCTATAATAAATATCCACCAAAAATATATAAAAAAATGTTTTTTTCCTCAGTTTAGGCAGATACATATTCCTCTACATATTTTTGGAAAAAAAATCACAACAAACGTGTTTTTTGATTGGTTCGCTGAAGGGGTTAAGTGTCCCAGGGATGTTTTCTAACTATGGGGGGGCGTGGCTATGTGTGACACGACACTAATCACCGCTCCCGATTACAGGGAGCTGTAATCAGTGTCCTGTCACTAGGAAGACTGGGGAAATGCTTGTTTACATCAACATTTCCCCGTTCTTCCTCTCCGTGAGACGATCGCGGGTATCCCCGCGGACATCGAGTCCGCGGACCCGCGGTCGGACTCACGGAGCTCGCGGCCCGCGCGCCCACAATGCCGCATCTTAAAGGGGACGTACCTGTACGCCCATCTGCCCAACCATGCCATTGTGTCGACGTATATCGTCGTGCGCTGGTCGGCAAGTGGGTAATGTTATATTGGAAATACTGACATAAAGGAGGAGACTTTGAGGAGGGAGATTTACTAAAACTGGAGAGTGCAAAATCTGGTGCAGCTCTGCAAAGAAACCAATCAGCTTCCAGGTTTTATTGTCAAAGCTTAACTGAACAAGCTGAAGTTAGAAGTTGATTGGCTACCATGCATAGCTACACCAGATTCTGAGCGCTTCAGTTTTAGTAAATCTCCCCCCATTGCTTCTTAAAAAAGGTTGCTACTCGTATTTCTAGGTCCCCCATGGGCTGAGATATTGGTTGTTTGATAGCATCTATCTGTTAGAGAGCATCATTTTATTTTGGGCTAATGCTCTTCTTGTCCAAACTTTTAAAGTTGTTTAATTTAATTGCTTGGATTTGATTTTATGTCGTGGAAAATATCAGACAGCCACTAATGATTGAAGGAAATCAGGTGTATAGGCGCTACAACCTTACCACATAAAAGCTCTGCCTGGTGCTCAGACCTTGATGCTGCTGACACCTCCAATGTACCAGAGTAAGGAAAGGGATGGTCGGCACTCTGGATGACATCCAAAATAGTATTTCTTTATTAAGGACTAATGTCCGAAACACATAGGATGTTTCACAGCTTTGTACATGTTTACTTAATAAAGAAATACTATTTTGGATGTCATACTGAGTGCCAACCAACCCTTTCCTTACCCTAGCTGTTAATGATCGGCGGCTGTGTTCTAATTACTTCACTCAGGATCAGCTGATAGTTGAATTGCTTTGTACAGTAAAACCTTGGATTGCGAGCATAATTTGTTTCAGAAACATGCTTGTAATCCAAAGCACTCGTATATCAAAGCAAATTTCCGCATAAGAAATAATGGAAACTCAGATGATTCGTTCCACAACCATTTATTTATATGTCCTTCATCAGTCTTACCATTTATTCATAGACCATCCTGCGCACCGCTGGCTCTCACCGCTGACCGGGAAGACTACCCTGCAGTAGAGCGGTCTGAAAGCGAGGCTTGAAGCGCTCGTGGAGTGCGGAGTGGAATGGACGACATCAATGGCGGTGTGGGGGGTGGTCTATGTGGACAGCTTTACCCCGGATGCCTGCATACATAGATGTGCCTGTTTTAATCATCAACCATGTGAGTTTCTAAATGTTGTACCTTCATTAAATGTAACCATATTGTTACACTTGGAGGGGCCTCTCTTCTCTTTTCTCTTTTATACTCAATTGTGACATGACGCTACTTGTATATCAAGACATTGCTCATTTATCAAGTCAAAATGTATTTAAAAAAATTAGCTTGTCTTGCAAAACACTCTCAGACCAAGTTACTCTCAATCCAAGGTTTTACTGTATATGTGCAGTATATAAATACCTGTGTGGGATACATGTCTGTTAGCTATAATTAAGCGCTGATTTAGTGCAAAACGCCTTAGGTGTATTCCCTGTCATGTTGTGGAGATGTTTTAGACGTGCAGCAAACAAAATCATTCCCTTTTCCAGCCACTCTTCTTGACAACCCTGGAACTGTTACAATGTATACATAGGTGTGCGCACAGGGTATGCCAGGTGTGCCTGGGCACACCCTAATCACTCTGTGTGGTGCGTATTCCCCCTGTTTAGACCCCTGATATTTTACCAAAGCCCCCTAATGGGGCCCCTAAACAAATTGTAAAAATAAATAAATTAAATTGTAAAAAAAATAAATAATAAAAACTACTGATACCGTCAACTGCCCTACTGAAACCAACTCCTGGTCTACAACACAGTTTGTTTATATACACATGCACACACACATGAGTTTGAGCTTTGGGGTGCATACCCTAATGCAATAGGCTATGCACACCTATGAATGTATAACATGAGTATATCATCTACTGTGGTAAATAATACATGTAACACTCTCCTATTTAGTGTACTTACCACAAGTCACAGCACCCTGTACCAAGCCATTACCTGCAGCCAATCACAGATCACATTACCTGTAGCCAATCACAGTTGAAAACATTTCTGTTACAATGCTCAACATTATAACAACAATAAAAGTGTCCAAAAGTGTAAAAAGAATAAAAGATCTCTGATTACCCTATTGTAGGTAGTACAGTGTATGGTGATAAAAGTATGTAAAAAAAAAATAGTAAAACTTTTTTTTAAATGTTAAAAAAAAGAAAAGAAAATTATTTTTAACATACCATCACCAGTCATATGATTATGCTGTACTGCACTGGTGACAGTATGTAAAAAATTAAATAAAAATACATTTCTTAATTTTCCAAATATTGGTGCCAATGTGGGGCATCTCAGCCAATGGGCAGGGGTTTTCTTGAATCCCTTTGCCTGCTGGGAGAACCTATATAGTATTGGAGTCAGGTGATCGCTGTTCTGTGCCACCTGAACAGCTGTCTGGGTGGACGTGTGTTGTACTGCCCCGGGCTGTTAAGCTGGAGTTTGGGCCTATCCCAGGCACATCTGGCTTCTAGGCTGTGTGAGGAGTAAAAAAAGGAAAAAATGGCGCAAATAGGCTTCTGGCAGAGCATGGAATCCAAATGTCAGTGAGTTTCAATAATGATGCAAGCACCAGCGGCAGCTACCATAAGCAGAAGCAGGCTCTGTGAAACATGATGAAGAAAGGAAGGAGCGCCAAACTAAGTGCAGTATAACAGGCTTTAATGGCAAATTAGATAAAAGACAGCCAAATGGCTACTCACAGGGTGCAGGACAATATAAGGCATGTAAGGGGTTAATGGTGGTCCGGTGTCATCTGAGGCAGTCCTCGGGGGAGATGAAGGTCCCAGATGAGAGGATGGCTGAAGGCAGGATGAGAGGAAGGCTGGAGGCAGGTTTGCGGTGTCAGCAGAGGAAGTCTGAGCATCTGAGCCCGGGGGTGATGTGATTATCCCTGTACCGCAGAAACAGCCAGGAGACAACCAGGAAGCTGTGCATCAGCGTGCGCTTCAGCGTGGAGTGCAACGTGCCGTCAGACCGGAAGTGACGTGGAGTGGAGAACGGACCAATGGGATGACGCGTTTCCCAGCATCCGCTGTTTCATCAGATCCATGGATCTTATATTGTCCTGCACCCTGTGAGTAGCCATTTGGCTGTCTTTTATCTAATTTGCCATTAAAGCCTGTTATACTACACTTAGTTTGGCTCACCTTCCTTTCTTCATTAGGCTGTGTGAGGGCCTATATAGAAGCAAGAGAGCAGCGCAGGGTTGGGACTGCGACTTGCAGTCCAACCATAAGTGATGGTTTTGCCAGCCGGAGAACCTGTCGTGGTCAGAGGTAGAGGGGAAGCTGTCACCACTAAGGGACCAACCACCTTATTACCAGGGACCCCAGTGAGTAGCGGAAGCAAGTACTGGATCAGTATTCTCACCAACCAGGGACAGTGAAGAATAAGGAAACTTCAGCGGGTATTAAGCCAGGGACCCAGCCAACGGAGGTGATGCTTGCAGAGAAGCCTTGTGTTTCAAGCCAGGGACCGAGCAGGCCTGTGGGGTGAAACTTGAGAAGTATCTTGAGTGCCAAGCTAGGGACCCAGCAGAGAGCCGGGGTTGATGCTTGAGGAAGATACTACCGTGAAGATTGGAGGAGCTCAAGGGATTTGGTGGCAGTGAATCATCTAGTCTAGTGAGTGACTGGGAGCTCAGTGGGCTGAAGAACTACAAGAAGAAATTGTAGTGGAAACAAAGGAACTGTTATACTTTGGGTTACGAACTGTTAAAGACTGTTGCCATAGGAGACAGCATCCCTACACATGCAGATGTGGCATCTTGCTGGGTGCCTTTCTCTACATGGCTGTCTATCTATTGAAGTCTCAGAGTCTGCTAATTAATATTCCAACTACCTAAGGCTGTCCTGGCCCTAACCCTTTCTCCCAAGGTTCTGCTAAGAGAAATAAAATCTATTTTGCATCTAAGAAGTGTCTGGCGCCCAAAGAACCATGCCTCACTACCCACCAAATACAGAAGGATGTCAGCTATCTCTGGCCCTGGAGGTTCTCATTAGACCGAAGGAGGCCTCTGATCTTGCTACACATTTATATAACAAAAAAAAAAGTGGTGATCAAATACCACCAAAAGAAAGCTTTATTTGTGTGGAAGAAAATGATATAAATTGAATTTGCATAGTGTTGCATGACAATGCAATTGCCATTTAAAGGAGTGCAGTGCTGAATAGCAAAAAATGGCCTGGTCATGAAGGGGGTAAAACCTTCCGGAGCTCAGGTGGTTAAAACCACCAAAATAAAAACAATAATACTAAGGAACAGCTCTAATGCTAAACTGTAATCACAGCAGTTGTCCTATAAGTCAATTATAAATTTCTTTGGCGTTCACTTTTCACATCCAAATCACTGAGCCTTGGTGAAATAAATGCTTTCAGTTTAACTCTTAACTACTGGTGGTCAAGGATAAAAAGAAATTCAGCTCAAGCTGCAAAATCCCAAGGTGCTGGAGATTTGGCTGTGACAGTGAAAGCCAAAGAAATTCACTAACAATTTTTAATAAAACTACTATGAAGAAGATAGATTTCTCCCCTATTCTTATTTTGGTGACAACTCAAAATGATAGGTTTTCCTTTATAGTCAATTCTAATGACAGTGGTCACCTTGATAAATAGAAAGACTAAAGGGGCGTACACAAGGGCCGAATATCAGGAGGCATTGGGTGGTTCAATAGAAACCAGCCGACATTCGGCCCGTTTGTACAAAGGAGCATGACCGAAAAAGGTCTGCCGATCAATGGCAAATGGCTGAGGCGACCTGTCAGAACACAATAGTTCAGCGGGGGAGGTCTCTGTGCTCCTCCTGAGCTCTTCAGTTTTTTTTGTTCCACTGGGTTGATTGAAAAAAACTGTAATGCCCTGTACACACGATCGGAGTTTCCGATGGGATAAAATCCGATGGAATTTTCAGTCGGAATTCCGTTCAAGCTGTCTTGCATACACACTGTCAGACCAAATTCCGCGGTGACGTAAAACACTACGACGAGCCGAGAAAAATGAAATTCAATGCTTCTGATAATGCGTGTTTTTTTCTCCATCGGAGTTCCACACAGATGATAGGAATTTCCGATAGGATTTTTTTCCATCGGAAAAAAATAAAACATGTTCTGTTTCTAAACTCCGACGGAAAAAAGTCAGATGGGGCCCACACACGGTCAGAATATCCGATAAAAAAATTCCGTCTGACTTTTCATCGGAAATTCCGATCGTGTGTACAAGGCATTAGAGTGTAGCAAGCTTAAAGCTCCCTAATGGATACAAAGTCAGCAAACAAAATATAAAAAAAGCAAAATCAGTTCAAGATTGTGCAAGCAGTAGTGGTTGATTCTCAACTGATACATATGACCTTATGGTATACTTCCCTGTTTGATTTAACCTTAAGCTGGCTGTAAAATGTTGGCTAGGAGTACTATACGCCATATACAAAATATTTGTCCCATATATTGAGTAAAATGCTGAGCATGGACAAATGGTTTGCCATTAAAACAAATCTAAGAGGGGATTATTTTCTAATCATTAGGGCATCTACACTATATTGCTGGATGCTTCTTCTGCACTGAATTACAACATTATTGCAGACTTTGCGGATAACTATAAAAACATTACAGTAGACTGCTTTTGGACTCCCTACCAATGCATATGTTATAATACTTTCAAGGGTTGAATATGGGATTAAAGGAAAAGTTACAGTTGTGCACTGCAGTAGTAACATGTATATATGATTGTGATGTGCAATATTCTACATATACAAGTAGAGCCTCTTTCTTTTTTTATTTGTTTGGTTGTGAACAAATAAAGCTTTTACAGTGGCGAAAACAATTATTTGATCCCCTGCAAATTTTGTAAGTTTGCCTACTTACCAAGAAATTAAAGGTCTATAATTTTTATCATAGGTGTACATTGTATTTAAATGATAGAGACAGAATATCAACCAAAAATCCAGAAAAAACGCATGATAAAAATATTATAAATTGAGTTGCAGTTAAGTGAGTAAAATAAGTATTTGATACCCAAACAAAACATGATTTAGTACTTGGTGGAAAAAACCCAGAAAGCACAGAGGAAAGATCTTTCTTGTAGTCAGTTAACAGGTTTGCACACATCTCAGGAGGAATTTTAATCCACTCCTCTTTACAGATTTTCTTTAAATCCTTAAGGTTTCTTGGCTGTCTCTTGGTAACTCAAAGTCTCTGCTTCCTTTATACATTTTCTATAGAATTAAGGTCTGGAGACTGACTAGGCCACTCCATGACCTTAATGTGCTACTTCGTTTTGGGTCATGCTGGAAGACTCATCCACGACCATCTTCAGGGAAGAAGATTCTCATCCAAGAATTTACAATACTTGGCCCCATCCATTGGCCCCTCATTGCGGCAAAGTCAGCCTGTACCTTTAGCAAAGAAACAGCCCCAAAGCATAACGTTTCCACCTCCATGCTTGATTTTAGGTATGGTGTTCTTAGGCTCATAGTCAACATTTTTCTCCCTCCAAACACGGCCAGTCAGGTTAATGCCAAAGAGTTTATTTTGGTGTCATCTGACCACAGCACTTTCTCCAAATCCTTCTCTGAATCATTTAAATGTTGAATGGCAATCCTTCAAATGGACCTGTACATGTGCCTTCTTGAGGAGGGGGACCTTGTGGGAGCTGCAGGATATAAATCCATGGCGGCATATTGTGTTACCAATGGTTTGTTTGGTGACTGTGGTCCCAACTGCCTTGAGATCATTCATAAGCTCCTTCCGTGTAGTTATGGGCTGATCCCTCACTTTTCTCATGATCATCCTTACCCAATGAGGTGAAATCTTGCATGGAGCTCTAGACAGAGGGCGATTGATGGTTATTTTGTATTTCTGCTATTTGCGAATATTCGATCCAACGGTTGTCTGCTTCTCACCAAGCTTCTTGCTTACAGTCTTGTAGCCCATACCAGCCTTTGAATGGAAGAAAGAGATTCTGTGAACAGGTGTCTTTTATACACATAATGTGTTGTTGTTCGGAGTACCTTCTTAAATTGACAGGACTAATCTGTGTAACACGTGAGCATATACTGTAGACAGTCTGTGGGAGCCAGAATTATTGTTGGTTGGTAGGGGATCAAACATTCATTTTAATCACTGAACTGCAACTCAATTTATAAAAATGTTATCATAATTTACTGGATTTTTGGTTGATATTTTGTCTCTATCATTTAAAATATACCTATGATAACAATTATAGGCCCTTCATTTCTTTTGTAAGTGGACAAACTTACAAAATCTGAAGAGGATTAAATAATTATTTTTGCTACTGTATATATTTCTTTCCATATATTGTTCTGGGTTGACTATAAATAGATATTTTCGCTTGAACAACGACAGAAAAAAAGACAGAGGTTGTAATCCCTCACCATTTTGTCCAAAAACAGAAAAAAAGTTTTTCATTTAAATATACTTTAACTTTATTGCTTTGTCTTATTTTGGCAATATTTTCTTGCTAGGGGGCATGTGTAATATAATTTGCTTGAATATGGCTATTGCCAGTAAAGTGTTTATATACTTTTCCTATTGGTGGGTGTTCATAGTGTGAATTCAAGGACATTGTGACTTCTTAACTGGTTTTATGGGTTAGGGTTATATCATTTTTGAGCTTTCTAATTACTATTAAAAGATCTTTCATAAACTTGAGGTGTCCCTGCATGACCCTATACATTAACTTGCTGTAGACATACTTGAGTAATGATAGGATCTTCTAAAGTGATTTTGAGGGGGTGATATTCCCACTGTACAGCTCACTGTTCACCTTGCTGGAGAGAAAGTGGAATCTGATGGTCTGTAGTGCAAAAATCTCCCTGCTTCTGCTTCATTTATTCTTTGGATCTTTTCTCTCTGAACTTCCCTTGGTGTTTCTTGAATATTCTCCCACCAGTAATCAGATCACCAGTCATCAAATTACCAGTTATCAGGAGGAAGCTCAAGAGGGGATACAGTCCTGCCTCTAACAAGGAGGCCGCATCCACACAGAGACACAATACGGAACAAGGCATGGTAAGTTTATAATGGGGAAAGATCAGCTGCAGAGAGACCACAGGCAATATTGGTAGTTAGTGCTTTGCCCTCTGCTTGCCTTTTTTTAGGCATTGCTTACACAGTTCAGGTCCTCTTTAACAAATACATCATCGTCTTTTTTAAGATTGACCTTTCTGACTAAATTAAGAACAATCTGATCCAAGTAAAACAAGTGTATAGGTGCTGCAACCTTCCCACATACAAGCTCCGCCCGGTGCTCAGAACTTGAGGCTGCTGACACCTCCAACGCACCAGAATAAGGAAAGGGATGGTCGGCACTCAGGATGGCATCCAAAATAGTATTCCTTTATTAAATACATGTACAGAGCTGTAAAACAGCCTGCCGTTTCGGACGTTAGTCATTAACTAAGGACTAACGTCCGAAACGTGTAGGATGTTTTACAGCTCTGTACATGTATTTAATAAATGAATACTATTTTGGATGTTATCCTGAGTGCCGACCATTCCTTTCCTTAATCTGATCCAAGTGGGAAGGACTGTAAACAAGCATCATGTTTCAAAATCAGTTCTCTTCCTTTTTGTTTCCAGCAAGTGACAGGACACAGAGAGTGACAACATTTTACAGAACTCTGGAAACAATTCTAATATCACAAAATGCCAAATATTCAATTTCATTAATAAAAAAAAATCTGGAGACTTTGTGCTATATGAAAACTAATGTAGTTCACCAGAAATCATAAGATGCCTTCTCCCACCTTTTTATTGCTACTAGAGATAGACCGAACGACCCCCTGTTCGGGCAGAGCTTTTGAACATAGTAAAAGTTTGTAACCGAATAACGAACTCATTGAATTCTATGGGACCTAAACTGGAAAAATCAAAAAAATCAAATGCCCATTTTGAAGGCTTATATGCAAGTAATTGGGCATACAATTGTTATGGGAGTCCAGCTACTGTCATGGGGGACATGTATTAATGATAAAAAGTTTGTAAAAAAAACATAATTTTTAAATGAGCAGTGATTTACTAATGCTTAAAATGAAACCATCAAAATGAGAAATAACAATAAAAATTAAAAATTCCTTTAAATATAGTGCCTTGGGGGTCCCCTTAGTCTTCCTGTATTGTGGCACATCTGTACCATGTATAGAGCCTGCTGCAGCAATAATGACATTTATAAAGCCAAAATAATGACATTTTCCATTCAAGCTTTTTTTATTTTATAAACGGCTTGTGGAGCCAGTCTGTATGATGAGGCCACAATTTAGTGCTTTGGGAAAAAGATTTGAGATTTTTTGGATAAATTCTGGTGTCTCTTTCGCAGACTTTGGATAGAAGTAACAGGTTCAGAAAAATTGGGCTTTGGGTGTTGGTGGTGCCTTCACACCGTAACCCTATACAAATACTTTTGATGAAAGCAAGAATTAGCCTTGCTGTCAAAAATTGCAATGATATGCACCTGTCAAACAGGTGCAGAAAAATTGGTCTTGGGTGTTGGTGGTGCCTTCACACCATAGGGGTATTTTTGATGAAAGCAAGAATTGGCCTTGCTGTCAAAAATTGCAATGTCAAACATGTGCATAAAAATTGGTCTTGGGGTGTCGGTGGTGTCTTAACACCATAACCCTATAGAGTTATTCTTGATGAAAGCAAGAGTTGGCCTTGCTGTCAAAAATTGCAATGATATGAACCTGTCAAACAGGTGCAGAAAAATTGATTGGGTGTCGGTGGTGCCTTCACACCATAACCATATAAAGGTATTTTTGATGAAAGCAAGAATTGGCCTTGCTGTCAAAAATTGCAATGATATGCACCTGTGTGGAAAAATTTGTACTTGGGTGTTAATTGTGCCCATGAAGCCTACACCAAAAAATGTCTTCCAGATGAAATCAACACCCACAAAGCTAGGCAGCCAAGACAGTCTTTCATAGATTCAAGATCCAGAAAGCACTTAATCAGTGACATCAGCATCAGGGGCTTGATAGCTGCTGCTTATCCAGAACTAATTCATTTTAATAAATGTCAGCAGGTCCACGGAGTCTGCACACAGACACGCTCTTTTATCTGTCACAAAATCTCCAGCAGCACTGAAAGCCTGTTTGGAAAGCATGCTGGATGCAGGGCAGCCCAGCAGCTCTATTGCATACTGGCATGTTCTGGCCATTGGTCAATTCTCATGACCCAGTAACCCAGTGGATCGTCAGCTGGAAAGCTCTCCATATCTGTTTTTGCCCCTAGATAATCTCTCACCATATGATGAAGACGCTGCCGATGGGATGTGGAAGCTGACAGCCCTGGGCAGCGAGGACTAAAAAAAATTTGAAAAGCATCACTAAGGTGGCTTCCTTCTCCATCGCTCCTCTCTTGACCAACAGAAGCCTCATAACTACTACTTTTTTGCAGACTAAAACCTACCAAAGTCAGGAAATGCATTACATAAACTCCTCTTTAAGGTGTCCTCAGGAGATTTTGTCTTCTGCTCTTTCTGTAGGGATGGGATGAGTTCCAAGACTTTCCCCTTGTAACGGTGGTCAAGGAGGGTTGCCAACCAATAGTAGACATGTGCAGTTAGTTTTGTTCCGAATTCGTTTTTCATCAAAATTCAGCATATTCGTTAATTCAGAAAACTCAGAATTAACAAAATTTATTTTATCGAAAACAAACTTAAAAAAAGAATGAAAATATTTGAAAGAACGAAATTCAAAAATATCGAAAATCCGAACATTCAAAAATCCGAAAATTTGAAAATCCGAAAATCTGAAAATTCGAAAATCCAAAAATACAGAAGAACGAAAATCCAAAAATAAGAACGAAAATCCGAAAATTAAAAAATCAGGAAAATCAGAAAGAACGGAAATCAGAAAATAAGAATGAAAATCCGAAATTTCAAAAATCCAAAAGAACAAACAATATTCAGATAGATTCTATTATAATTAAAATATTAAGTTTATTTACCACTAGTATTGTTTTTTTTTTAATTATTATTTATTAATAAAAATAATAAATAATAATAATAATCATAGTTATAAACTATTAAATTATAGGTATTGGAATTTCCTTTCACATTTGGCTGTTAGTGAACGTAACGAATACAAATTTATAACTATTATTATAGTTTAAAAAAAATAATTAATAAAAAATAATAATAATAAAAAAACTATAATAATGGTTAATGTATTGAAACAAGGGAAATTTGGGACTTTGAATGAAGCAATTTAAATTCATAACATGGATGTATATCCAATAAAAATATGATTTCATATATATACATATGGCATACACAGAGTATAAACATTTAAAATGGATAAATGCGTACATAATCTTGGGTCTATCATAGTATAAGTTCAATTGTGCAAAGAATTTGAAGTATTATCACAGCAAAAAATCATTACTCATGACAAACAGTTGACCAAGGAGACCTGGATTTCCATTTTGTTTGTAACATAATAGTCCATATGGGTACCCCGATGCATTTCG
This sequence comes from Rana muscosa, assembly GCA_029206835.1. Classification (NCBI taxonomy): domain Eukaryota; kingdom Metazoa; phylum Chordata; class Amphibia; order Anura; family Ranidae; genus Rana; species Rana muscosa. The sequence continues at coordinate 114,946,312 of CM055116.1, forward strand.
ACCTTTTCATTAACGGTCTCTTCAGGGGGTTTTTTAACTCTAGGAATATATTAGTCCGAAAATTCTAGACAACATTAACAATATTTTACAGTATACAAAACGTTGTTTGACATTGCATATTGATCAAAAAATTATATCTCTGTATGTTGGTGATATATTTACCATTCAAAAGATGGAAAGGTGTGAGTATATTGCAGAATCAGAGTTGCCAAGCATAGTTGCTTCCGGTGGTCCCAGAGTGCCCGTATGCGCCCTCCATGCACTTTGGACCCCGAGAGGAGAGTACGGGGCGAGGCACCTGCAATTTAATATGGGGAATCTAGGTGAGGGATCAATGGGTTCACTGCAGGTGTTCGGTATTGACCTGCAGCTCCAGACTGTTCCATGCTCCACTCGAACTTGGAATTGTACGAACTGTTACTTATTTATTTTAATTCTATTTATTTATTTATTTAATTATTTTTTAAATTGATTTATATTATAATTAAAGGTAGAAAATATAAGAAGACTGTGTGTATGTATGCTTAAATTGTTACATAATCAATCAATTGGTGAAAATAACTGTGCATGAAATAAAGTTAATATTTGTATAGGAGATCCAATAAAATGAGTGACATCAAGGAAAACCAGTGTGACAGAAATCAAAACAATAATGGTGGGTATACTAAGGCATATGTGCAACCATGATTGTGAACGCTTATTGCCTTCAATGGTAGGGAGAGTACCCATATTACATGAAGGATAGAAGGAGGGAAGTTTAAAGTGTATAAATTTGTCAAATAGACCGGGAGTGGGTGCCACAGGTGACAAAGGCGAAATTTAAAGGAAGGGCCAAAAATATATTGATGGTTGGTATGCTATTTAATTTTTAAGAAAACTTCAATGTTGGAGATATAATGTCATCAAATGTTCAATTGTTAGAAGCATAGGCCAGTCTGGTATGCCCAAGAAACCACACTCACCTGATTCACAATCTCAGTATATGTCTTTAGGCAGCATTCCAGGTATCGCTATGGATTTCTCTGGAAATTGCGCATTTATATAGTATTAAAATTATGTACCCATTAGCTCCTGAACTCCTCCCCGCACCTACCCCCCCTGGTCTCTGCCGCCAAAGCGCGACATCTGCCTGGCCCCCTCGGCATTCCGGAAGGCGTGTGCCCCGGCATCCGCCGTTACCTTTGACGCAAGTGTGTGACGTTGTGACGTCACGCGCACGTGTAGACATTCGGCGGTAATCACGGTACGCCGCCGGCACGTTAAATGCTCCCTCCAGTGGCCTATTTGAGGAACTCAACTGTGGGAACATATGATGGGGAGAGGCGCAAAAATGCACTTCCCCCACCGTGCCGGGAAGCCAAATGGAAAATAAGCACCCACCCAGTGTCATCGGAAGGGACACAACGCGACACCCAAAGGGGCCACCATTGAGCAGACATGTATTGGGCAAAACATACAAAAATAAATAAATGCAAACAACTTATCATTTCATTTTATACACAATGGACTAACTATGTAACAAAAAACATTCAGAACATTTCTATTATAATTAAAATATTAAGCTTATTAACCATTATTATAGTTTTTTTTTTATTATTATTATTTATTAATTAATTTTTAAAAACTATAATAATAGTTATAAACTATTAAATTATAGGTTTTGGAATTTCCTTTCAAATTTGGCTGTTAGTGAACGTAAAATTGCTGTTGGGAAAAGGCGCCCTTCCAGTAAGAGAGACCTGGAGCAGTTTGCAAAGGAAGAGTGGTCCAAAATTCTGGGTGAGAGGTGTAAGAAGCTTATTGATGGTTATAGGAAGCGTCTGATTTCAGTTATTTTTTCCAAAGGGTGTGCAACCAAATATTAAGTTAAGGGTGCCAAGAATTTTGACCAGCCCATTTTTGGAGTTTTGTGTGACTACGGGGCTGATTTACTATAACTCCAGGAAGTACTGAGCACATCGCAAAAAATAGCTCCAATTTTTGACAATTAAAAATTTCATGCGCGAATTTGCGAATGAAAAAGAGCGCTATTAGCAGCAAACAAGTGTTAGTAAATGTGAAATCAGCGCTAATTAGCGAATCCGCGTACGCGCAAATGCCAATTTCCACTAAGTTTTTATATAGCACTGCACTGTAACCATGATCCATGTATGTGAAAGAATTTTTTTTATATGAGATGTGCTCTATCGATTGATGTATATTGCAATTACTGTATATACTCTAGTATAAGCCGATTTTTCATGCTGAATATGCCCCCCTCGGCTTATACTCGAGTGAATGTCCCCACTTACTGTTCTCTGGTTACTCAGGGGCTGCTACGGTTTGTGTGGGTGTTCTCCAGTCTCTCCGGGGGCGCTTTGTGCTGTTACTGCGACCACCTCAGATTCTGTATAGCGTGTATAGCGTGACGATCCGCCTCTAGAGGTCCAACAGCGGCCTGCATTGTTTACGAGTCACCGCCATTTTGTTGTAGCCACGGCTTAAACCTGGCAGTTTCTGTGACTGTGGAGTCGCTTGGCACAGGCGCGGAATGGCCAGATCATCAGAGCGGCTGAGAGGTATGACAACAATGTTGTCAGTAAACTAAGATAGTGCATAAGGGAAGCTAGCAGAGCAGATTTCTGTATTATCTCACAACTTGGGATGTATACCAATGGTTTACATAAAAGGAATGCTTACTATAAATAAAATTCAGCAGTTTCAATACACACAAAAGAAAAGTGACCCTTCATTGGTGTAAGTGGGAGGAATAGCACCCCATGGTTGTTGTCAGTGATTTTTGGTGCCAGTGGAAAGAAAAGTTACCCATCATTAGTATCAGTGAAAGGAATAGTGACCAATTTTTTACATTTACTGTACCAGTTGCTGCTGCATTTCCCACCCTAGGCTTATACTCGAGTCAATATGTTTTCCAAGTTTTTTGTGGTAAAAATAGGTGCCTCGGCTTATATTCGGGTCGGCTTATACTCGAGTATATACAGTAGTATTCCTAGTTTTTTTCCTTCTTTTGCTAACGAATGCAGTTATGAAGGATTATTACATAGTAACGTCTGCTATTATGTAAAATTACATGTATTAAACATTTAGGTTACCTATTTGTTGTATGTTGTTTTTTTCATGTTTTTATTTTTTCATTTAGGTGGCTATAAAGCGGTAATTGTTTATGTTCATTCTTTAATCATACTACACTATTATGCAGGTCTTGTACTTGGCACAATGGCTTAGTGGTCTGCTCCCATGTCTATACAGCTCTCATGGTACAAGTTCAAATGCCAACCTACCATCCAACAGCTATGTTTATTATTTGCACAAGCAAATTAAAATAAACAAACAAAGAAATGTAAACTGCCCGTTAGCTAGTGTGTGATGTTTGGAAGTCTACACCATAATATTATTAAATAAAAGTGCATTGTCTAATTGGCATTCACCTATTTTCAGCATATGCTGCTTTGGCTAATTGGCATTTGCCTTTTTTCACCAATACAATCTTTTAAGCCCTGTACACACGATCAGTTTGACTGATGAAAACCGTCCGATGGATTGTTTTCATCAGACAAACCGATCGTGTATGGGACCCATCAGTCTTTTTTCCATCGGTTTTAAAAAATAGAATATGTTTTAAAATTATTTGATGGATAAAAAACCGATGGCAATTTCCGATCGTCTGTGGGGAAATCCATCAGATAAAAAAAACCAAGCATGCTCAGAATCAAGTCGACACAAGCTCAGTAGCATTGAATTTCATTTTTCTCAGCTCATCTGAGTGTTTTACGTCACCACGTTTGGAACGGTCGGTTTTTTGACTGATGGTGTGTAGGCAAGACTGATGGAAAACAGTTTCATCGGATTTCTGATGGACAAATCCATCAGATGAAAATCCATAGGATATCTGATCGTGTGTACAGGTCTTTAGTATCTCTCTGTGGGATTTGAACCCATAGAGTGCTTCGAAGCCTGAGATTTCAAGGTAGAAGTGCTGACCACTAGCCTATTGAGCGTAGCACAAACATCTACTAGTGTGTGTAGATTAAGGAGATATTTCTTGCACCTACAGGTAAGCCTTAATCTAGGCTTACCTATAGATGCAAGTTGTCTAAGTGGGTTTACAACCACTTTAATATTATTGTAACAACCATGCTCATGCTGATGTGGCATTGGCTAATAGGCATTCGCCTCTTTTCAGCATATGCTGCTGAGTGTTTGATGGTGGGACTACTTTATATTCTAGGTATAATAGTACTCAGCACAGTGACTTAGGCCCCTTTCACACTTGTGCAACCTGAAAGTTGTGTGATTTTGATGCGACTTTAAGCAATGCCTGTGTAATCTTGAGGTCTATGGACGCAGGAGTCGCAGGGAAAGGCGCGCAAACTTCCGTCTGCATTTTTTCTGCGATCCCAGGGAATGCCTGTCAATTCGTATCAAAGTCGGACCAAAGTAGTACAGGGACTACTTTGAAGTCGGTGTGACTTGAAGTTTCACAGATATAAATGGTACACATTGAAAATCATGGGGTATGACTTGTCATGCAACTCTGATGACCAAAGTCGCAGGAAAAGTCGCTCAAGTGTGAAAGGGGCCTCAGCCCGACTTTGTGAGCGATTTCAGAGACATCAGTGCACTTTCCTGCACAGATGTCTAGTGAAATCACATAGGTCTCAACTGTCCCTGATTTGGACCAAAGTCCCTCTGTCCCTCTTTTCTCCTCATTTGTCCCTTATTTTGTTCGGATCTGTATAGTTTGATATAAAATGCAATTTTTATCTTTCAAAAAGTGTTTCCCAGCGCTAAACCTTTCATCTAATTTCTAAATTGCTTTGTTTGTAAATTCTCAAAGCCAATCTAAAGGGATATTATTGTTTAAAAAAAGCACTTGGGGGTTTAACTAATATATATATATTTTTTAATAATTCTCCTTTAAGAAGGTGTTTTAGGAGGTGTGTACTATGCCTACATACTTTTGCTAATAGTTGTCCCTTATAACCATCTCAAAAAGTTGGGAGGTAAGAAATCGCCTCCTGAAGTCGCCCAAAGTAGTGTAGGAAATACTTTTGGGAATCTGTGTGGCGTTGCACCAATTCGGACAGTTCTATTGCCGTCAATAGGCGCCGATTTGGCCTGCAATTTGACATGTAAATTCAGAGCTATGTGAACATGGGTGAAGTTGCATAGATATGAATGGAACTCATGGGGGGGATACTTTTAATGCGACTCTGAGGTCCAAAGCTGCATGAAAAGTCACATAAAAGTGTGAAAGTAACCTAATGAGATTAAATGATAGCACCTTTGAATAAAGCCCCATTTGCACTTGTGCGACCTTAAAATTGCACAGCTTTGCCATGACTTGAAGCAATGTCTGTGTTATCTTGTGGTGTATGGACCTCAAATCGCATCAAACTCAAACCAAGGTAGTGCAGGGATGAATTTTCCCCACTTTCAGGATGCACAAGTGACAATAGGGCCAAATTCAAAGATATCCTTGAATCTCTTTCACACTGCTGCGACCTGAAAGTCACCCTAATTTGCTGCCACTTTGTCGCTGCAACTTGGCCCCAACTTCTGGGAATGCCTGTGTAATATTGCGCCCTATGTACCTCAAGTCCATGAGGCTCTGTTTCCACTATTGCAACCCTAAATTCGCATGATTTTGCCGCAATTTTTTGCCAAGATTTTGATGCGACTTGGAGCAATGCCTGTATATTCTTGAGGTCTATGGACCTCAAGTTGTATCAAAGTGAGTCCAAAGTAGTGCAGGGACTACTTTGAAGTCGCTGCGACTTGATGTCGCACAGATATGAACCATACTCATTGGAAATCATAGGGTATGACATGTCATGCGACTTTGCAGTCCCAAGTTGCATGACAAGTCGCACTAGTGGAAACCGAGCCTGAAAGTCACACCAAAGTAGTACAAGGACTACTTTGAAGTTGGTCTGACTTAAAGTAGCACAGATATGAATGGTTATCATTGAGAATCATGAAAAGTCGCCCAACTGTTAATCAAGTCATATATATTTTAATAGAAAGGAGCTCTCATTTATACTTGCATAGTCCTTACTGATTTACATCAGCAGAACAAATGCAGGAAGTAGTGATGTGTGCACATGGGCCAGAAGCAAATGTGTAGTGATACCAAACAAATCAATGAAGCCCACCCACACCAAATCCACCCCCACCTTGAGTAAGCACAAGTACATATCCTACACTTACCCGGCAAATCAGCAGCACTTCCTCTATGCTAAAGAGGGAGCTCGCCATGTCCACCTAGATGGAGATCCTGACCAGCACAGGAACTTCCGGGTGATTACAATGACTCATTTCTGGGTCAGGAGGTGAAACTACGCTCTGTTGATTGCAGCTGCGAAAATTTGATCTCAATCACACTTAGAATTTATTATTTTTGATTATTTGCAGATACGATTTTCATTCCCGCATGTCAGTCCCGAATGCAGGAGGGGGGGACATCAGAGACATCTGTGCAGGTTTCTGCACTTATATCAATACAAAATCACACCAATTAGAACAGCGCAATTGCCACCGATCTGACATGTCAAATCGCACCAATGTGAACCAGAGCTGACACATACAACACTGCCTATCCTTCAGCTGAATTCATTACCTGCAATTCTCCACAGCTGTTATAAAGATTCCACCTTTATCATTTACTTGCAGGTGTGCTGAAGCCTAGGTTCACATTGGGGTGATTTGTCATGAACTTTCAGAAATCAAATCGCATTACTATTGGTGGCAATGGCACTGTTCCAATCGATGCAACCCCAATTTTGTGACGCCGCACCGATTTCCAAAAGTAGTTCCTGCACTACTTTTGCCGATTTCAGGTGCGACTTCAATAGACATTTGTGTATGAAGCCACACAGATGTCTATCAAGTAGTACCTAAAATCACGCTAGCTTAAGTGAAGTAGCGTGATTTCAAAGTAGCATCAATGTTAACAAGGGCAAAGAGATTAATTTTTTGGTGCACAAATTCATATAGAAATAAAATATTAAGGATTTTGCCAAAAAAAAAAAAAAGCACACACACCAAAGCTCAATAACGTACTTTTATTTTGCTAGCAGAAACAAAATTAGGTACATTCATTTACTAGCTTCAAAAAAATTTGGACAGGATACATGGTGCTACATTTAGCAATTGGATTTTAAGGGCCCTGCTCATAGGAGCTTACAATCTAAAATTTGTCAAAACCTTAGAGTGCACACAGCTTTACTTTTAGGCCTCATGCCCACGGACGTTTTTACAGCCGTGTTTTGAGCGTTTTTTACAGCTTAAAAACGCCTGTCCATGTTAGTCTATAGCTTCATGCCCTCCTAGACATTTTTGAGCTGCAAATAGCATAGACGTTTTTAAGCTGTAAAAAAAACCCAGGACCAGTGCGTTCCTCAGCGTCAGAATTAGGCAGAAAAAAACACGAGCGTCAAAAAACGCGCAAAAATGCGCACTAACGCGCAAAAACACGCACTAACGCGCGGTCGCGTTTTTAGCTCCGACGTTTTTTTTGTTTTTTTTTTCAAAAAAAAAAAATATTTACAATAACATGGACAGGCGTTTTTAAGCTGCAAAAAACGCAGCTGTAAAAACGCCAGTGGGCATGAGGCCTTAGTGTATAACGGGCAACACATCACATTTTTATCTGCAAGATTATAGAAACATACTCAAGTCATTATTCTTACAAAGCATTCCAACATAATAATAAAAAAGACACATGTTCAAAACACCCACCGCCACCCCACAATCCACATATAGATACATTGGTGACCATGTTCTGCTGGAAGCTGCATTTCTGTGTACATGATTAAGCAATGAGATCCAAGAGTAGAAGGTCAGCAGATGCTTCCAAACGATTTTGCATGGTCAGACAGGAACAATACACACATAATTTTTGATTGAAAAAATGCACAAGAATTTCAGCAAATAACACTAGTTGGGGGTTTGTCAATCTGCACAATATCATTCCTTCTCTCCCCCCCCCCCACAAATCACAGCAAAAAACCTGGCCTTCTCAGACCAAACGATCCCCCATACTGCAGGCCTTTATATAAGAGAGGTTGTATTGTTAGCAAACTGACACACGCCCAATAGAAGTACACGCCCAATAGAAGTACACGCCCACCAGTATCTTTTAATCTGTCTCTTCGTGTATGTCTAAAGTTATTTCACCTGATGGGCAGGAACAAATAATACTATTTACAACTGTGTTAGCCCTTGGCTATGTGCATCAAATCTCCAACTACAGGCCAAAGATCCAAGTCCATTTGCATGCACATAAACAAAGCAACAGTTTTCTAAGCATATGTACCTGTGCAGTGTAAACCATACAATTTTAAATGTCCAAGTCCCTGGGTATGATTAGTGCTAACAAACATTAACATCGGGCCCTGGCTCCAATGAGCTTCCAATCTAAAGTCCAAAATAAACTTTCTTACATTAGAGACTATTTTGACAGGAGACAAATAAAATACCAGCATGTCTTCAACATAAGCATTAGCATGTTGGGGAATTGAACCAGCAACCCCAGTGTTGCTATACGGAATTGCTGCCCACTTAGCCACCAGGCAGCCTCACACATGCTCTCTGCATCTCTGTGGTGTGAACCAGCCCTAAGTCCATAGCCAAGTTCCGTGTCTCCAAGCAATATACAATATATTGGCCTAAGTATTGGGACGCCTGCCTTTAAACGCACATGAACTGTAATCGCATCCCAGTCTTAGTCCGTAGGGTTCAATATTGAGTTGGCCCACCCTTTGCAGCTATAACAGCTTCAAGTCTTCTGGGAAGGCTTTTGGGAAGGCTGTCCACAAGGTTTAGCAGTGTGTCTATGGGAATGTTTGACCATTCTTCCAAGTGCATTTGTCCTGCAGTCTCCACTCGAATTCATCCCCAAGGTGTTCTGTTGTGTTGAGGTCAGGACTCTGTCCAGGTCAGTCAAGTTCCTCCACCCCGAACTCACTCATCTATGTCTTTATGGACCTTGCTTTGTGCACTGGTCCAAATCATTTGGTGGAGGGGGATTATGGTGTGGGGTTGTTTTTCAGGGGTTGGGCTTGGCCCCTTAGTTCCAGTGAAGGGAACTCTTAAGGCATCAGCATACTGAGACATTTTGGACAATTTCCTGCTCCCAACTTTGTGGGAACAGTTTGGGGGTGGCCCCTTCCTGTTTCAACATGACTGCACACCAGTGCACAAAGCAAGGTCCATAAAGACATGGATGAGTGAGTTTGGGGTGGAGAAACTTGACTGGCCTGCACAGAGTCCTGACCTCAACCTGATAGAACTCCCTTTGGCTGAATTAGAGCAGAGACTGCGAGCCAGGCCTTCTCATCCAACATCAGTGCCTGGCCTCACAAATGCACTTCTGGAAGAATGATCAAACATTCCCATAGACACACTAAACCTTGTGGACAGCCTTCCTAGAAGCTGTTCTAGTTGCAAAGGGTGGGCCAAATCAAATTTTAACCCTACGGACTAAGACTGGGCTGCCATTAAAGTTCATGTGTGTGTAAAGGCAGGCGTCCCAATACTTTGGGCTAAATTGTGTATCTGGTAAGATTTACAGTGGTGGTGGAACCCTCCTACACATGAATACAACATTTAGACATAGTTTTAGGACATGGGATATGAGACAACTTCTCTACATGAAGCAGCATGTTTGGGATTTGAACCCAGACACTAAGGAATGCTGAGCAGAAGTTCTAACCTCTAAGCCACGGAGCTGCCACATGTGTAATCCTCCTACACGTAAATACACATAAATACTGCATTTCTTTGGACATACAGGTGATGGAATTACATTACTCAAGAGTTATTCTTCTTGATTTATTCTGTGATATTTGGTGTTTTTTTGGGGGTGAGTTTAGAATAGTGATATTACCCTCAAATTTTGGGGAATTACATTTTTATTTCTGATGTTGGAACACATATCAGATTTTTGGGGCTCAAATTATGATTATTTAGAAATAATAAAAAAACACAAAAAAAGTGACTAATTTTAAATTTGCATCAGCAATGGTATTGTTTGTGGTTTGTAAAGACACCTGTGTGATTTGGGTAAAGATTGTTGTGAGATGGAGAGTAACTAGTGAAAGTGACAGAGAAAAATATATTTTATCAAAATATTCCACATTCTAGCTTTCTTTAAAAACAAAATATTTTAATTAGAAGCAACATTGCAAAGGAAAATTTATTTCAGAGAAAGATACATTTCATCTCAACATTAAAAGGATTTATTTGTGAAAGTTACAATTGTATCATTAGAATCAATGGCTAAAACTTGCATTGAACTAAAATAGCTCAGATTTTCACTTCCAAAACATGCTCTTTAATTAGCTCTCATTTCGGTATGCTCTCATTTCGGTATTTACTGTAACTCTTGTGAAAAAAGTCACTTGAGTTAAAATTTAGGCAATTATATCATGCTCTAAACATTATTTCCATGTGCACAACTCCAGCTTTTAGTAGAGTAAGGATTTGGGCGCTATTTGGATTCTGGGAGCTATAGTAAATTCGATTTTGGTAAGTATTTTTTCTCCAGCGCTATAGTGAATACCGGTTTAGCGCTAATTAGCGCAAATTGCCGCGATTTGCGCTAATTAGCGCGAATTTGCGGCAATTTGCGCTTATTAGCGCCGCGGCGCTATAGTAAATTACCCCCATTATGTCCAATTTGCTTTTTTTCCTCCCTTTTTTTGTTTTGTTCCAATACACACAAAGGGAATAAACATGTGTATAGCAAAACATGTGTTACTGCAATATTTTTCTGTGAGAAATACTTGATTTTCTGGAAAAATTTCTGGGGTGCCAACAATTTCGGCCATGACTGTCTGTCAGTATTACATTATATATTCCTGTATGTTGTGGTCGTTCAGGTGCTTATCTAATAGTTTTTTGAAACTATTGATGCTCCCCGCTGAGACCACATCCTTGTCAGTCTTACAGTAAAGAACCCTCTACGTAGTTTAGTGTCTACGTGTCTTGTTAAACTCCCTTCTGATGAAAAGTGTTATCCCTATTGTAGAGTCACCACTATGGTATTTGTAAATTTAAATCATAACCCCTCTCAAGCGTCTCTTCTCCAGAGAGAATAAGTTCAGTGCTCGTAACCTTTCTTCATATCCTCCAGTCCCTTTATTAGCTTTGTTGCCCTTCTCTGTGCTCCATTTCCAGTATATCCTACCTGAGGACTGGTGCCCAGAACTGGACAGCATACTCCAGGTGAGGCCAGACCAGTCTTGTAGATTGGGAGAATTATCGCTTTATCTCTAGAGTTAATCCCCTTTTTAATGCATGCCAATATTCTGTTTGTTTTTTTTAGCAGCAGTTTGGCATTGCATGCCATTGCTGAGCCTATCATCTACTAGGACCCCCAGGTCCTTTTCCATCCTTGATTCCCCCAGATGTTCTCCCCCCCAGTGAGTAGATTGCATTCATATTTTTGCCACCCAAATGCATTATTTTACATTTTTCCACATTAAACCTTATTTGCAATGTAGCTGCCCACCCCATTAATTTGTTCAGATCTTCTTACAAGGTTTCCACATCCTGCAGAGAAGTTATTGCCCTGCTTGGCTTAGTACCATTCGCAAATACAGAGATTGAACTGTTTACCCCATTCTCCAGGTCGTTTATGAACAAATTAAAGAGGATAGGTACAACCACAGAACCCTGGGGGACCCCGCTTTCTACCCCTGACCATTCCGAGTACTCCCCATTTATCACCACCCTCTGAACTTACCCTTGTAGCCAGTTTTCAATCCATGTACTCACCCTATGCTCCATGCCAACGGACCTTACTTTGTACAGTAAAGGTTTATGAGGAACTGTGTCAAATGCTTTTGCAAAATCCAGATACACCATGTCTACGGGCCTTCCCTTATCTAGATGGCAGCTCATCTCCTCATAGAAGGTTAGTAGATTGGTTTGGCAAGAGCGATTCTTCATGAATCCATGATGATTACTGCTAATTATACAGTTTTCTTAACTAAAATCATGTATATAGTCCCTTATCCTCCCCTTCAAGAACTTGTATACTATTGATGCTAGGCTAACTGGTCTGTAATTCCCAGTGATGTATTTTGGCCCTTTTTTAAATATTGGTGCTACATTGGCTTTTCTCCAATCAACTGGTACCAGTCCAGTCAGTAGTCTGTCAGTAAAAATTAAGAACAATCATCTGGCAATTACTTGACTGAGTTCCCTAAGGACCCTCGGGTACAAGCCATCTGGTCCTGGTTACTTATTAATGTTAAGTTTTCCAAGTCTATTTCTAATTCTGAAAAGAAGGAAAAAAGAGCTGCGCAACCTGTATACAGTGAATATACAATCTAAAAATAATCTGGAAATATTGTGCAATAACTACAATTTTTGTCACTGTTTTTTTTTTTGTCACTATATTAAGTGTATAACTTAATATAGTGACAAAAAAAAAAAACAGTGACAAAATTTTTTTTTTTATATAATGTATGGTATGATATGATAAACCGACACATTAATCGAGTTTGACCCCAAAGGAATAACGGTTAATCATATAAATGTCCATATAAGAGTCCATATAAATTCTGAACATAAACGAATTGCAATGCAAATTGGAAGAAGGGTGAACTCTTAAATTGCACCAAAAAAATGCGAACGTGCACCACCACCAAAATAATGTGCTTACCAGAGGCAAGCTATTGGAATGCCAAACTATGAATCACTCGCTTCCTTGCAGTGGATAGATATCCAAGGATGGAGAGGAACTCTTGCGATATTGGAACTCAGTATTCACCAGTCATAAAAATGAGAAGGGGAAACCACATAGTGTATATCGTCCAAACAGCATTTATTCAAATAAAAAGGTGGTAACTTACATCAAGTAGGTAAAATTCAGGCATAAAAACATAGGAAGAGCCGGCCGGCATGCAGTCTCCTGATCAGCGATGACATCAGTGAGTCAACCTCCCGACGTACGTTTCGCTATAGGTAGCGTCGTCTGTCGTCCGTTCCCCAGACGACGCAACATATTCCTCACTAAACAGAGGAAATGATGCCCCGCCTGGGTATGGACCAAATCCACCTTTGCCTGTGAACACAAACACTGCTGACCCCCTCACAGTGCCATGGGAACATCTGCCTCTCCTTGTTGGCCTCCCAGGGGGCGCTTATTAACAAAATGTAATAAAGATGTGGAAATGTGTACGTGGATGCACTTTAATCAATGAAAAGTGATGTTTGGTCCATGCTAACTTGAGTACTTACTACACAGACACACTTCACTGATACACTACAATATACTGCAGTAAAACTGCACTGACGCACTGCAATATACTGTGGTAAACGTGTACTAATGCACTGAATTATACTAATTTAAACGTGAGTAATGCACTGAAATATACTGCGTTAAACGTGCAGTAATGCATGATATATACTGTGTTAAACGTTCAGTAACGCACTCATACAAACTGTGTTAAACGTGTAGTAACGCACTGATATATACTGCATTAAACGTAAAGTAACGCACTGATGTATACTGCGTTAAACGTGCAGAAAAGCACTCAAATATACTGTGTTAAACGTGCAGTAAAGCACCAACATATACTGCGCTAAATGTGCAGTAGCGCACTCAAATATACTGTGTTAAACGTGCAGTAAAGCACAAACATATACTGCGCTAAATGTGCAGTAGCGCACTCAAATATACTGTGTTAAACGTGCAGTAACGCACTGATATATACTGTGTTAAAGGTGCAGTAACGCACTCAAATTTACTGCGTTAAACGTGCAGTAACACACTCTGATATATACTGCATTAATCGTACAGTAATGCACTGATATACTGTATACTGCATTAAAAGTGCAGTAATGCACTGATATATACTGCATTAAATGTGCAGTAACGCACTCAAATATACTGTGTTAAAAAGTGCAGTAACGCACTGATATATACTGCGTTAATGTACAGTAACACACTCAAATACTCTGCGGAAAACATGCAGTAACGCACTGATATATACTGTGTTAAACGTGCAGTAATGGACTGATATGAACTTCATTAAATGTACAGTAACGCACTGATTATATATATATATATATATATATATATATATATATTACTGCGATAAGCACGCAGTAACGCACTGATATATACTGCGTTAAATGTACAGTAACGCACTGCCATATACTGCGTTAAATGTGCAGTAATGCACTGCTATATACTGCAGGAAACCTGCCCTGACAAATTAAAATGACACTAAAGTCAAAATGAATGGTCACACTACACCCACAAAAACTGACCCTAAAGTAAAAAAACAATGGTCACACTACACCCACACTGAACTATCACTATATTCACAATAAACTGATATTTTACACTGACAATAGAAACACAATAGTACACTTTAGCACAATAACTCACTAGTAGCACTGAATGGAGCCTTGTTCTATCTCTCTCCACGTCAATATCACACTGCAAATGGCCGCTATTGGGAGAATCGTTTTTTAATGTGGGGTGGGACTAAGAGCAATGAGCCATGATTGGATAGAGTCATCATTACTTTCTACAATCATGACACTGACAGTGCTCTATGCCCTGATTGGGCAAAGCTTTCACACATTATCCACAATGAGAGCTATTTAGTGTTTCCTGTCTTTCCTTAAAAGCATACATAAAACGTGTTTTTTTTTTATGGAATTGGATTTTTTTTTTGCCATTGTGTTTATTAAAAATATTTCTCTGTTTAGTCTCTGTCAGGGCTTTCCCCTCTCTTTATTTTATATCTCATAGGCTAATGTATCTCATGTCAGTATGTTTCAAGTTCGATAGACTTATACAACATGTGTTTTACGAGGGCGTAGCTCTCTGTTCCTCTTTAACCTTGTCATTCGGCTTGTGCAATTCGTTTCGTAACAAATCGAAATTCGTCCGAATTTAGCAACTTTCGGACATTCGGAAGCATTCGAATTTCCAAACAAAGCAATTACGAATAAAACCGAATCCGAAATAAATTATATTGCAAATAGCAAATGCCCGAATGTCTTCGGCATAATTCGTTATGAAAAAAGTTACGAATGTACGAATCCATACGAAGCACAATAACACTCTGCTCTGCTCTCTGCTTCTCCCTCACCATGCTGAACTCCCTCTCAAAATGGTGTACAGGGGCGGAGGCTATAGCCGCATGTAAAAAACAAAAGTAAAATACGAGATTTTGAATCCATTCGAAGCACAATAACACTCTGCTCTGCTCTCTGCTTCTCCCTCATCGTGCTGAACTCCCTCTCAAAATGGTGTACTGGGGCGGAGGCTATAGCCGCATGTAAAAAACGAAAGTAAAATACGAGATTTCGAATCATTACAAATCGTTACAAATATGTATTTAGAAAAGTACAAATCCATTCGAAGCACATTAGGCATAATAGGCAGCGTCGTTGTGAGAGAGACACGGAAAATTACGAATCAACGAACCCAAAAAAAGTTACGAAAGTAGGAGTTGTGTCCAGAATCAACGAAAAACAATGTACTCTACCGAAAGTACAAATTATAAATCAATGAAAAATAAGGCTTACATTAATACTAATCATTCCTATTCAACGAAAAATAACGCTTGCAAAAATACGAATTAGTCCGAACACGAAAAATCCAGTTTAGCAAAATTACGAATGATTACAAATCAACAGGACCGAAAAGAAACGGACCGAAATTAAACGAATTTTTCCGTTGTGCACAAGTCTACTTGTCATATTTGTGCTTCTGCACCACAGAATTGTGCTATTCGTTTTCATTTATATCTCTGTTTCTATACAGCAATCTCTTAAAATAAAACTAATTGTTTCAAGAAACAATACTACATTACAATTAAGGTTGGCCGTGTTGCTCACCACCTCCCGACACAGATTGCTCCCAGATGGGGTGCCTGGGCGTGGCCGCAACACACATACAGATCGTTTAAAATTTATATTTACTCACTGTTCTAGTTTAGGAGTGACCTGAGTTATGTTAATGTAACCACTCAAGTGACTATCTGACATATGTTTACATCGGTAAAACCTCCGTCAGAATTTCGGACGGAAAAATAGAGAACCTGCTCTCTATCTAAGTCCGTCGGAAATTCCGACAGCAAAAGTCTGATGGAGCATACACACGGTCGGAATTTCCGATGAAAAGCTCAAATCGGACTTTTGCTGTCGGAATTTCGGATCGTGTGTGGGGTATTATACTTCTGTGTTTAAAAAAACTTAATAAAAACCATTGTAAAAGAAAAAAATATTTCTCTGTGCTTCCTGTCCTAAAGAAACCAACTACTGCAATACTGATGTGGTTGTTATATCCATTAGTGTTTCCCTACTCCTGAAGAAGCTCTATAGCAAAACACGTGAGTCTTCACTTGGTCCAAATTCAAGCTTACAGTATATGGAAAAGTTGAAATAAAAAGGAATTCTATACAATACATGACTATCAAAATCTGGAAGGACAAGTTATCAGAGGCTTCTATTATATGCCATGGGGCATTTCTTATGATGCAACTATATTAGTGCACACAAATTTTAACCATATTTGTATTAAACATAAATGTTATTGAATATTTTCTGTTGCTGGTTTTGGAAAGTCCAATTTTTCTTCTATACTTGGTTTTCACTATGTGAAGGGATGAGGTGCCATTACTTGCCCATTAAGGTTTCCTGTCCTATAGAAACAACAGGAAGCAAGAGGCAATCTCTCCAATGTGATAAAAATCTTTGTGTAGTTGTTATAGAATTTAGTTTCCTCAATGGAAGATTTCCCTTCTATTCCTGTTATAATGACAGCTCGAAGTTTTGGATTTTCCAAACTTTCAGTCCAGGTAACATAACAAAAAGAGAGAATGAATTTCCCTAGTGATGACACATGCAGCAATAAAATAATAAAAACCCAAAATGGGTTCCAACATCTCACCACTTTATCCTAAATTTATAAACACTTACGTTATTCAATGTAAATATAATGATTATGTTTATATTTTGTTTTCTATTTTTCTTGTTGGTACTTATAGAAAGTGCCATTATTAGCTTATGACAATTTCCCTGTGTATTCAGAAACCTTTCTTCTAGAAACCAGTCAACTTTACAAAAGCCTTCTGCATTACAGCTGTCAATTGTTGCCCAATATCTATTTTTGCAGCAAGTGTAAAGTGACCTATAAAGCACAAAACATTCCACAATAGGGTTTTAATGTTCTTTTTATCTTTTAAAAAGAAGTGTTGTTACAATATACCAGCGGTATATACTCCTTTGTACCCACAGGCATTACAAAGCATTGCTTAAAATATGCAAAGTTTTAAGAAGATCTAAAAACAGCCCAGAATCATTTCAATGTAAAAACGTGAATCATACAAAGTCTTCGTGTCCAATGATGTGACTGTCATGGTAATGATGACCTTTCCCATGTAACGTGATACCTGCTTTCAGAGTAAGTTTGAATAAACCCTGCCCTAAGCAGAATTACATGAAAACTCATTTGTTAAGCGGAATTTCTCTTAGGGTGAGATCTCACAAAACCACTGAAGCATTCTCTAAAGTATTACTGGGAAACCAAATTCACCCTCATAAGTTCAACTTCATTGATCAAACTTCATTTGGATCGTACCAAAGGTTTCTACGAAGGAGAAAAAATTAGTTTTGAGTTACATACGTAAAAACATTTGATCTGAAGGGAGAAAGAAAATGTATTCATTCATTCATGGGTCTGTTGAAAGTACTACATTTGACCAAAAAGTCATGCTGTTGCCTGTGTCACACAATCAAAATCCAGCTGATAATTTTATAAATCAAGATGATGAAAACTTGTGCAATTTCCAAAAGGTACAAAGATAAGACCATGCAGTATATCTGATTCTGAATAAATGAATGGATGCCTCGAAAGGTATGATGCCATAGCGCCCTACGACCTGAAACCCATCAAGCATCCATCATGTTGGCCTTTATCCTAAATAAACCTCTTGAACTTCAGAAATACTTTGTGGGCTTGTCTTTTTTTAATTTCATTTTGTAATTCAGTGTGACAAAAGATTTTAACTCTGCAGTTTTTTGAGCTAGGTCATCAGGTGACAGCAGGTGCTTAATTTTTGCTATGAAGAAAAGTTGTACTTGATTGATTGCTTTGTGAAACAACCTGATTTGGATTTTATAATTTTCTTTTTCTTCATAGTAGGTAGATTTGTTTATAAAAACGTTCAAATTCTTTAAAATACAATTGTTTTAAAACGTGACTAAAATGTTCCCCTTTAAGTCCCTCTTTGTACCAGTGACCTTGGAAAAAAAAATGTCTGCCCAAGTCTTCACCAACAATGGTCAATACTTGCAATTACAAGTTTTTAGATTATGGTTGGTAATGAAGTGTCCTGGATTCTTTTGCTAATTAAACTAATCCCAAAGACCACCCTGTTTCTACTCAGAAAAGGAAAAAAAAGGAAAATAATGAACTCATGGGAACAAAACTCTTATTGTATTGTATTGTGTGCAGAATAAAATGTAATTCTGATATGCTTTCTTAAAATACATATGGTTGCTTTATATATTTATTACAGTAAAACATATATACTGTATATATATATATGTGTGTGTTTGTGTGAACATTTTAATCATTTAGGATGTTCCATATTTGAAAACTAAACTCTTTATTTATTATGTTATATATGCAGACACAGTCATAGTTTCTTAGAAATTGTATATATTTGGTGTTTTGTGATAAGTTGTGTTTTTTACAGGGTAAACATAACTCAACATACTTAAGAAACGTAAAGGTCAACCTAACACAAGAACAAAAATGTAATATAATGCAATTTATGTGGTGGCTGCATTCATTTAATTTTTCAGGTTAAGAATTTTTTTAACCAAGTACAAGAATTCCTGTCGATCCTGTCAGAAATGCAGAGTCACTGTCACTTCCTGTGAGCTGACCTGGAAGCGCAAAACAATGTTATCTTTCCTCTTTAAACTGCTGATCTCCACCCCTCCCCTCCCCCCATGTAATGGAGATGAACAAAGGCAGATTTTTTTGAACTCAAGACTCGTTTTGTGGTCCTTACCTCTAATCTAACAGTGCTTCCATCCTGGGACATACAGGATGGGAGTTACCCCAAAGATGCAGAGACATGCTAGTTAAATAATACATTGTTTAAGAAGGTCTATACTGCTTGCACAGAAAGAGGGACAAACTAGTAGGAAAAATGGATGGAAGGATTTCATTTGAAAAGAGCTCTTGAAATGAGGGACAGTTGGGAGATGTTGAAGTGTGTTATTTACAGGATTTGGCCGGTACAAATAGAGAGAAATATGCCTGAAAAAGGAAACCAATGCAGGCCTTTCCTGCGTAGCCTCTCTCTTCCACCCTTTCTGACGCTCTGAGCTGCTTTTGGTTCCTGGGTCCTCTTTTCCCAGGAACTCTGCTATGTGCGTCGGGACCCTTCGGGGTAAGACCGCGCTATATTAAGATACCTCTCAACTCAACTCAACTCAGCTTCATCACCTAAGGACTGGTAGGTTGCAATATATTACATTTTGTTTTTTGAGTTTAGATATGCTTTATGATCAGTTGCAGTCAACAAGTGAAAGCAATCACTGTTGTTGTGGTTTCTATCCTATAAACACTGTGCAAAAAAACAGAATGCAGCCAGGATTAAGGCTGACCATATAGCGCTTGCTTTTTTTTTTTTAACAGCCAGAGGGAGTATCAAATAAAGGAAAAAAAACATCCAATGATTCACCCATGCACACCCTGTAAGGTGGAATGCTTTTGTATTCTGACAGCATGACTTCTCTTCTGTCATAATGAACTAATCAACGACTGCAGAAGATTGGCTGTAGCCAGCTGATTGAGAAAAATTGGCCAACAGTCCCATTCGACAGATGTTGATCGTTACATCGACTTCTGTGAAGCGGCAATGGACATACATGGATCGAAATTCACCCGGTCCCTGCTGAACCAGCTGAATTTCAATCCATATGGGCAGCTTAAGGTTAGGGTCACACTTGAGCCTGAGCTTCTTCAAGCAGATTTGTAATGTGTTTTGAGGCCAGGTTCATATATGTTCATATATGTGCGGCCACGGGTTCGTGCCTGGGGTTTCGGCGCGTGTCTGTTCACCGGTTCAGGTGCGATTTTTGCCTGAATTCGCACCTGAACCAGACCCAAACACGCATAGGATCCTCTTTCAATCCGGACCGCGGCCGCCCTTGACATGTGTGATGCGGCTAAGAGCCAGCCACACTCGCATGTCATGAGAATTGGATATGGGGGAAATCCGCATCCAAATCGCATATGTGTGATCCTGGCCTTAATGTGTGTTAGTGTAAAGGTTTTTAGGGCATTTTATGTCTTGAAAGTTTTCATGTTAGCCATTGGAAAACGATTAACTAGGGAAAGAGAAGCGAGAAATCATGGGAAAAAAACACAATTATCAACCTGAAGTCTATAGGGACGAAAAACATGTGACTCTGCCCCATAGAAGCTCCAATGAAACTATGCTCACGTATGAGAGGTAATCGTCATGTCATATGTTAAAGCGCTTGTAAAAAAAGTGCTTTAAATCGCTCAGGTGTGAACCAATGCATATCACAGTCAGTGTAATATCCTTTGGGAGTATATTTACTTTGTTGTATAACTTATTTTCTGTCTGCTTTTGTTTCGCCTATCAAATACAACTTCCAAAGCTGGTTTGTATCTTATTAGTAAATGTGAGAAACTTCTTGGTTCTGCACAATTTTTACATCTTGTTCTTGTATGTGGGAGTCAAGAAGGGGCACGGATTGTTTGGGAATAGCTGTACAGTAATGCCGCGTACACGCGGTCGGAATTTTCGATTGAAAAAGTACGATGGGAGCTTTTCATCGGATTTTCCGGCCGTGTGTATGCCCCATCTGACTTTTTCCATCGGAAATTCCAAAGAATTCCGACGGAGTTTAGATAGAGAACTCCGTTGGAATTCAGTCGGAATTCCGATGCGATTTTGGCAGGTCAAAAGTACGACTGTGTGTACGCAGCATTAGTCCTCTACATACGAACCTTCGAGTTGCGAACTTTAGAACTTTAGAAGATGTGAAAATGTGTTTGCAATTTTCTTTTTTTCATTTAACCCAGTTGGCCTTAATGAAAAAAAAACACAGATTGCCGTACCACACAATCAATGTTGGTGCAGAAATCTCCCCCCGCTGTGCTATTGTGTTCTGACAAGAAGACTTTATCTGCAAGCACTGATCTGTTTTGGACTTACAAACGAGCTCCCGTAATGGAACTCATTCGTAAGTAGGGAACTTTCTGTATTGCTTTTCAAGCAGGATCAGTGTTAAGAGGTTGAGGTGTGTCCTGGTGCACTACAGAATGCCTGCATGAAAAGGTTGCCCTGAGCAGGCAGGTTTGGTACTTCAGGTATGATTCATATGGTTTAAGAGTAACCTGCTAGGGAAGCTGTATGTTACAGAAACTGATAGCCTGAATCTTATCTCCACATACTGTAATATCAGATGTTATAGAAGGATAGGTTAATGTTTGTAATCAGATTTATGACTAATGCCGTGTACACACGACCGTTTTTCTCGTCGAGAAAAACAAATTTTTTTTTTCTTTTGACGAGAAAAACGATCGTCTGTGGGCATTTTGTCGTTTTTCTCGATGAGAAAAACGGCATTAAAAACGACAAGAAAAATTAGAACATGTTCTAATTTTTCTCGTCGTTTTTTCCAACATTTTTTCCGCGGCAGTTTTCCCATAGGGAAACACTGCCGCGGAGCCAACAGACGGTCGTTTTTCTCGACAAGAGAAAAAATGACGTGAAAAACGACCGTGTGTGGGGAACAAGCCGTTCCCTCGTTTTTAATGTCATTATTCACGGCGGTTTTTTAACCGCCGTGAATAATGATCGTGTGTACGTGGCATTAAGGGCAAGATCCAATTGAATACACTCTGGACTGGGAGGACTAGAGAGATCTGTCTTTATCCATAATGCAGGTAGCTATCAACATTATAGTAAAGGAAAAGAGCTATACTTAACCTAATTCTGTATAAATAAAAAAAAACACATTCTTTCACATCTGATGATATAAAAAGTGGTTGTTTACAACCTGCAAGTTTTTTTTTTTTTACTATTGGTGGACACGTCCACTGGCTAACAAGTTCTGGCTAGTTGGGTTCATTTTAAAAGACCTAGGCTTTGAAATTTCCATAAATCCACAAATTGTCCTTTTTGCAAAGGGATTCCACCTTTAACCACTTAAGCCCCGCCGCACGACTATATACGTCCTCTTTTTGAAGAGGGATATCTCGGTAACGGCAGCAGCTGCCGACACAACCGAGGTATCCATCTCTTCAGGCGGCGGTCCTGTAAACAGTAATGGTGGTCTCTGCGGCAGATTCGCCGCGAGATCACCGTTATCGGCAGCGGGAAAGGGGCGCTCCCGCCACTCTCCCGCACCCTCCGCCGCTTACCGGAGCTGTCGGGAGTGGCAGAGGTGATCGGGTCCTTTCTCGTGCTGGGCATGGATACGAGTGAGGGCAAGATGGCCCCCACCCGTCTCCATACCATAGCAGGGCGGAAGCGACGTCAAAACGTCACTTCCGCCCATACGTCTTAAATGGCCAATTTATTTTTGTCATTTTTTCAAATGACAATTTTTTTTTTTTCTGCATTTTAGTCTAAATATGAGATCTGAGGTCTTTTTGACCCCAGATCTCATATTTAAGAGGACCTGTCATGCTTTTTTCTATTACAAGGGATGTTTACATTCCTTGTAATAGGAATAAAAGTGACCCAGTTTTTTATTTATTTTTTTAAAACAGTGTAAAAATCAATAAAATCTAGTAAAATAAATAATAAAAAACGAAAAAAAATTTTTTAAAGCACCCCGTCCCGATGAGCTCGCGCGCAAAAGCGAACGCATACGTGAGTAGCGCCTGCAAATGAAAACGGTGTTCAAACCACACATGTGAGGTATCACCGAGATTGTTAGAGAAAGTGAAATAATTCTAGCCCTAGACCTCCTCTGTAACTCAAAACATGCAACCTGTAGAATTTTTTAAACGTCGCCTATGGAGATTTGTAAGGGTAAAAGTTTGACGCTATTCCATGAGCGGGCACAATTTTGAAGCGTAACATGTTGGGTATCAATTTACTCGGCGTAACATTATCTTTCACAATGTAAACAAAAATGGGCTAACTTCACTGTTGTCTTATTTTTTAGTTAAAAAAAGTGAACTTTTTTTAAAAAAAAGTGCGCTTGTAAGACCGCTGCGCAAATACGGTGTGACAAAAAGTATTGCAATGGCCGCCATTTTCTTCTCTAGGGTGTTAGAATTTTTTTTATAATGTTTGGGGGTTCTAAGTAATTTTCTAGAAAAAAAAACGTGTTTTTAACGTGTAAACACTGAGTCTAAAAAACAGGCTCGGGGGTTAAAGCGGAGGTGCCGTGGAAAAAAAATAATATTAAAAGCCAGCAGCTGCAAATACAGCAGCTGCTGACTTTTAATATATGGACACTTACCTGTCCTGGAGTCCAGCGACGTCCGCAGCAGAGGACGAGCAATCGCTCGTCACTCTGCTGCCCCCACTACCATCCTCGGTGAGGGAACCAGGAAGTGAAGCCTTGCGGCTTCATGCCCGGTTCCCTATGGCGCATGCGCAAGTCACGCTGCTCCGTTCTGAATGGTCCCCTGTCTTCTGGGAGCCGAGTGTCTCCCAGAACACAACGGGGAATCTGCGGGAAGTGACGTGCTTCCCGCAGATTTCCCGCAGAGAGGACTCCCAGAAGTGGGTGCAAATACCTGTCTTAGACAGGTATCTGCACCCCCCTCCCCCTGAAATGTGTCAATTGTGACACCGGAGGGGGGGGGTTCCGATCAGCGGAAGTTCCACTTTAGGGTGGAGCTCCGCTTTAAGTGGTTAAAGAGAACCTATGCTTTTCCCCTACTATGCAATGGTAGCCTTCGTTCCCCAAATCATCACTTAACCCTGTGCCATCCATAAAGATGATTGGCAGCCTCACTGGCCATTAGGGGGGAGGAAAAGCAGGCAAGCAGAAGAAGTGTGGTCAACTGTCAATCACAACTGTCCCTTCACCTGACAATTTTGTCAGTGGAGGTGTAGATTCCGACACTTCAGCTGAAGACACAGAAGGAGTCGCAAAAGATGGCCCAGAAGAGCAACCCACGTGTTAAGCGCCCAGGCACTGGATCTTGCTGCACCTAATGAGTAGTGGGGTGCCAGGAGTTCCAGGAGGAGCAGGGAGCTGGCTTCAGTTGCCCTAATAGAAATGGCCTCTGACAGAAGAGCTGTGAGTGATTAAAGAGATATAGAAAGAAAAAAAACTGTTACTGCACAATCAGTAGTGAAAATACTGTATATTTAGCAATATACAGCTATTTATTGAAAATGTGCCTCTTAGGGTGAAGTTCCTCTTTAAAGTGTATCTAAACCCAAAAACAATGTTTTTATAAATTGTAGCTTACCAGTCCCTAGATGTGGTGGCTGCATATGTTTTAATTTTCTTCAAGCTTTTTGTCCTTTATTTTGAACACTAACTCACATTATTGTAACTATGGAGAAGTAGCATTGTCCCTGTTGGTCAAGACTACAGAAACCTTCCGCTCTCCTCTTCTCCATCACATAGAGAGTATAGGTTTTGTAATTCTCAGAGGCAGAGCATACAGGAAATTATCAGACAAGAAATATGGAAAGATCAACATGTATTTTATGGTACTTCTCAAATAGATATAACAAAATACTTCAATTTTATAGTTAACAGAACAATAGGGAGCAGATAAGAGAAATCCATTCTTATGCCGCGTACACACGATCGGAATTTCTGACAACAAATGTTCGATGTGAGCTTTTGGTCGGATATTTCGACTGTGTGTAGGCTCCATCGGACATTTGCTATCGGGATTTTCGACAACAAATGATTGAGAGCTGGATCTCAATTTTTCCGACAACAAAAGTTCTTGTTGGAAATTCCGATGCACAAAAATCCTATGCATGCTCGGGAATCAATTGGACGCATGCTCGGAATCATTGAACTTAATTTTTCTTGGCTCGTTGTAGTGTTGTACATCACCGCGTTCTTGGCGATCGGAATTTCCAACAACATTTGTGTGACCGTGTGTATGCAAGACAAGTTTGAGCGAAAATCCGTCGGAAAAAAATCCACGGTTTTGTTGTCGGAAATTCCGATCGTGTGTACGCGGCATTAGAATTTACATACTCTTCAAACTGTGATAGAGTTCAAGGAGAAAAGCAGTTCATGTGAATAAGCCATAGTGATCCATATGTCTGGTTGCCAAGAGCTACTGCATTTTCTACTTTCCTCTTTTCATATTTAATAAATAAGAACAATTCAATCCTTTGAGGTTCTTTAAAGCTCAACTCCAGGCAAATAAAAAATGATCCCTTGAGGTGGGACTGTGCCTGCGCTGCAAGGATTAATTGCTTGTTTATGTCTAGGGGAAAAATAAAAGGAGGTATACTTACCTGATCCTCCACTCCTCCCTGCAACTGGACCGCTCCCCTCAGCTTCTGCAACCCTGCGCTCTAGCGGTCCAGAGTCCAGATGTCATCAAGACCAAGGGTTCAAAGCCCTGCTCTGGATGAGAGTACTCCGTGAGACAGTCCACCGCTGCATTGCATTGTGGGGGAGCTAGGGTGACCACGTGTCCCGGATTGCCCGGGACAGTCCCGCATTTTGCAGGTCTGTCCCGGGCACCTTCATTCCAGGACAATACAGTGTCCCGGAATGAAACTGACATAGCCACCCCCCGGGCCAATCTGATGCCCCCAAAAAAGGTTGCCACATCACCACTTTACTCACTGACAGTACTTGTCCTGGCCAGGAATGCCTGGAGGAGCACAATCCCCGCCCCCTGCTTGTGATTGGAGAAATCATAAATCCCGCCTCTTGTGTCCAATCACTGTGCTGTGATTCGTTACAGCACAAGCTGATTTTTGGGAAGGGGGTGTCCCTGAATGATAGTTTAGAAAATGTGGTCACCCTAGGGGGAGCACCTCCTGCCAGAGGAGAGGAGGATCAGGTAAGTTAAACTGTTTCTCCTCTCTCCTGGACAAAACAAGCTATTAACCCTTGCAGTACAGGTGCAGCCCCACTACAAGGTAAAATGTTTATCTGCCCAAAGTTGGGCTTTAACCTTTATCAAAAGACATTTTTCTTTCTGTACAAAAAAAACTTAGTAAAAGACATGTGACCCAAATTATAGTTTGATTTTTCAGCAACAACTGGTTACCATAAGTCAGACTCGTGACATTTAGAATTAATTAAGATGCCAGTACGGGCGTCAGACTTTGTTGGCTAGGCATGTCGTCTGCACACTCTGAAAGGTGTTGATAAAGTTCCAGTATCTTCATTCATTGTTTCATTAAAGATCCTCATAATTGGATATGTGAGGCCAATACTAAAGATATGTCTCTGGGCTCCAAGAGCAAAATGCACCACTTACCCTGAAATAACTGCAGAAGAAAAGGATTTTTTTTTTTTTTTTTAATGCTGAGAACGAAGGATTGTAGAATGACCAATTATAAGCTGTGTTGTCTTTAGATGAAAGAACCTTTTTGTGGTCGTCTTCAATCTCTTGTTTGGGCTGTCAACAGCAATTTGACAAAGAATGTCCCATTGACTGACCTGTTTTTTCAACATAGTAACCTATATTGTACACTACTTAAGCTCCACAGACTATACTAAGCTGCAAATATTGAACTCTCATCCGTTTCTGCTTCTGATTTCCAACTGGAATTTGCAAACCTATAACCAGATTTCTTTTTTGTTCTAAATATCACTTTTTTGTATCTTCTTTTATCTTTTTCCATTCACCCCCCCCCCCCTCCTCACCTCCCCACCTCCGGCACACACTTCAGGGGCCAAAGCTCATGATAACTGTTTTGTGGTGAATGGTCAATTGTTACAAAATTCTAATTGGTTCTGGGTCATTCTCTTTGAAAACGTTGCTGTGCTCTAGTAATTTTGTCAATTAATTCCTAACAATTAACAACTGACAAAACTTCGGATCTTTTCAAAAAATGTTCTGATTTTTACATTAAACTCTTCACCCCCAAGAGCAATTCTTAGAGATCAACTTTCACATGATCTGTCTTTCCTGATCTTTTGAAGCTAAACGTTCAGAAATGTTGCATGCGGTTTGAGCAGTAATGAGATACTGTGCTGCTCTTTTCATAATTCACACACCTGGGTGACTGTACAGCAGTCTACTATTAAACATTTGGTATGCATGTTGTGCTTGGAACTGGAATATCATGTTGTGAAAGGAACTTTAAATTCATGTCTTTATTTTGTCCAAATCTTCTCAAGACTTTTGTCCATAGCTTACATGTGATGGTCATATCATTTTCAAATTTTGGGCTTCATGTGAGCCATATACTGACAGATGTCACAGAATATTGGCAGCGGGAGATCTTCCCAAGCTAGTCTGCCCATTGTGACCCATTGACTTTTGACTTTTGACTGATACTGTTGTGAAGCACCCAAGATGCCAATCTGCACCAGTGGCGGGGGGTGCTCAAATTTTTTTGGGGGGTGCAAACAAACTGAAAAAAAAAACATCAAGCACAGCCACTGTGCCCATCAAGCGCAGCCACTGTGCTAATCAAACGCAGCCACTGTACCCATAAATTGCCGCCACTGTGCCATCAAACACAGCTACTGTACCCATCAATTGCTGCCACTGTGCCCCATCAATTGCCGCCACTGTGCCCCATCAATTGCTGCCACTGTGCCCCATCAATTGCTGCCACTGTGCCCCATCAATTGCTGCCAGTGTGCCCCATCAATTGCCGCCAGTGTGCCCCATCAATTGCCGCCAGTGTGCCCCATTAATTGCCGCCACTGTGCCCCATCAAATGCTGCCAGTGTGCCCCATCAATTGCCGCCAGTGTGCCCCATCAATTGCCACCAGGGTGCCCCATCAATTGCCGCCAGTGTGCCCCATCAATTGCCGCCAGTGTGCCCCATCAATTGCCGCCAGGGTGCCCCATCAATTGCCGCCAGGGTGCCCCATCAATTGCCGCTACTGTGCCCCATCAAATGCTGCCAGTGTGCCCCATCAATTGCCACTACTGTGCCTCATCAAATGCCGCCAGGGTGCCCCATCAATTGCTGCCAGTGTGCCCCATCAATTGCCGCTACTGTGCCCCATCAAATGCTGCCAGCGTGCCCCCCACCCAGCACTTACCTGTCTCGTCGCTGTCCACCACGCTCCGAGTCCTCATGTCTTCTCCCGTCCTCTTCCTGTCCTCTGCTATGATTGGATGCCTGATAGGCGTCCAATCACAGCGCCTGTCGCTTCAGCCAATTGGGTGACAGGGTAACCAGACCCGAGCATCCTGATTGGTTGAGAGGCGGGTCAGTGTTAGGAAAGCAATGTATTCGCTTCCCTAACACAACACTGTGTAAACAGCGAACGCCCGCTGTTTACCAATTTGGAAGCCTATTAGAGCCTATGGCTCTAATCAGGACGCCTATTAGAGCCAACGGTTTTAATCAGGCACTTCCAAAAAGAAAAAACGCCTCTGTAATTCAGATGCCCAGCGCCCGACAAGGGGCCAGACACCTGAATAGGGGTCGGCAGCAGCGACAATAGATAGATTCATGCAATGCATGAATCTATCTGTTGGTGATAGATAGGTGCAGGAGAGAGGGTGCGGCGCTCCTGCCCCCTTTATGGACCCACCACCACTGATCTGCACTCTTCCCCTCACCACAGGGAAAAATAGCTGACCTTTTTTGGGGGGAAGGTTTTTAGGTGGCATTGGCTTCCACACACTGTGAATTTAGGAATGGCAATCACTGTAGTACAGGTACCTTCTACAGTGATTTCGAGCTTCTGCAAGGATCCCATAGCACACACTCTATAATATCAAAAGTATTTGGACGCCTGCCTTTACATGCACATGAACTTTAATGGCAACCAAGTCTTAGTCCGTAGGGTTCAAAATTAAGTTGGCCCACTCTTTGCAGCTATAACAGCTTCAACTCTTCTGGGAAGGCTGTCCACAAGGTTTAGGAGTGTGTCTGGGAATGTTTGACCATTCTTCCAGAAGTGCATTTTTGAGGTCAAGCACTGATGAGGCAGAGAAGGTCTGGCTCACAGTCTCCACTCTAATTCATCCCAAAGGTGTTCTATCAGGTTGAGGTCAGGACTCTGACGTGCGACGTGGCTTCCAAACAAAATTGGCGTCCTTTTTTTCCCCACAAATAGAGCTTTCTTTTGGTGGTATTTGATCACCTCTGCGGTTTTTATTTTTTGCGCTACAAACAAAAATAGTGTGACAATTTTGAAAAAAATTACATATTTTTTACTTTTTGCTATAATAAATATCCCCAAAAAATATATATAAAAAAACATTTTTTTTCCTCAGTATAGGCCGATACGTATTCTTCTACATATTTTTGGTAAAAAAAATCGCAATCGGCGTTTCTTGATTGGTTTGCGCAAAAATTATAGCGTTTACAAAATAGGGGATAGTTTTAAGGCATTTTAAAAAAAAAAATTTTTTTACTAGTAATGGCGGCGATCAGCGATTTTTTTCGTGACTGCGACATTATGGCGGACACATCGGACACTTTTGACACATTTTTGGGACCATTGTCATTTTTACAGCGAACAGTGCAATAAAAATGCACTGGTTACTGTAAAAATGACACTGGCAGTGAAGGGGTTAACCACTAGGGGTGCTGGAGGGGTTAAGTGTGCCATGGGGCGTGTTTCTAACTGAGGGGGTGTGGCTACGAGTGACGCGTCACCGATCTCCGCTCTGATTACACAGAGCGGAGATCGCTGACAGTGTCAGTAGAGGAGTGGGGAGATGTTGTGTTTACACTAACATCTCCCCGCTCCATGCCTCCGTGAGACGATCGCGGGGATCCCCGAGGCGATCGAGTCCGCGGGACCCGCGGTCTGACTCACGGGGAAGGCAGAAGGGTCGCATGCGCGACCCCAAAGTCGGCAGTTAAAGGGCTACATACAGGTACGTGATTGTGCCTGTACGAGTCATTCTGCCGACGTATATATACAGTGAGTGGTCGGCAAGTGGTTAAGCAGTTTCTTTAACCCACTGGTCCACGAATATCAAAACAGACTGGGGTGACTAGGCCACTAACCAGTAGGGATGAGCCGAACACTCCCCTGTTCGGTTCGCACCAGAACAGACAGAATGTTCGCGTGAACTTTAGAACCCTATTAAATACAATGGACTCGAACGTTCAAAATCAAAAGTGTTAATTATAAAGGCTTATATGAAAGTTTTTGTCATAAAAATTGTTTGGGGACCTGGGTCCTGCCCCAGGGGACATGTATCAATGCAAAAAAAAGTTTTAAAAACTGACGTTTTTTCGGGAGCAGTGATTTTAATAATGCTTAAAGTGAAACAATAAAAGTGAAATATTCTTTTAAATTTCGTACCTGGGGGGTGTGTATAGTATGCCTGTGAAGTGGCGCTTGTTTCCCGTGCTTAGAACTGTCCCTGCACAAAATGTCATTTCTGAAGGAAAAAAAGTCATTTAAAACTCACTCGCGGCTATAATGAATTGTCGGCTCCCGGCAATACATAGAAAAGTCATTGATAAAAAATAAAAAAAATGCGTGGGGGTTCCCCCAAATTCAATTACCAGGCCCTTCAGGTCTGGTATGAATATTAAGGGGAACCCTGCCGCAAATTTAAAAAAAAATGCGTGCGGTTCCCCCCAAATATCCATACTAGACCCTTCAGGTCTGGTATGGATTTTAAGGGGAACTCCACCCCAAATTAAAAAAAAAATGGCATGGTGTTCCCCCAAAAAATCCAGACCAGACCCTTTATCCGAGCAC
Organism: Rana muscosa; assembly: GCA_029206835.1. Taxonomy (NCBI): domain Eukaryota; kingdom Metazoa; phylum Chordata; class Amphibia; order Anura; family Ranidae; genus Rana; species Rana muscosa. The sequence continues at coordinate 114,977,156 of CM055116.1, forward strand.
GCAACCTGGCAGGCCACAGGGGAAGAGGGGGGGACGAGAGAGCGCTCCCCCCGCCTCCTGAACCATACCAGGCCACATGCCCTCAACATGGGGAGGATGTCCCCATGTTGATGGGGACAAGGGCCTCATCCCCACAACCCTTGCCCGGTGGTTGTGGGGGTCTGCGGGCAGGGGGCTTATCGGAATCTGGAAGACCCCTTTAACAAAGGGGACCCCCAGATCCCGGCCCCCCCCATGTGAATTGGTAATGGGGTACATTGTACCCCTACCATTTCACAAAGAAAGTATAAAAAATTGTAAAAAAAATCCCGTGCTCAGAACTGTCCCTGCACAAAGTGTCATTTCTGAAGGAAAAAAAGTCATTTAAAACTCGCGGCTATAATGAATTGTCGGCTCCCGGCAATACATAGAAAAGTCATTGATAAAAAAAATGTGTGGGGGTTCCCCCAAATTCAATTACCAGGCCCTTCAGGTCTGGTATGGATATTAAGGGGAACCCTGCCGCAAATTTAAAAAAAAATGCGTGCGGTTCCCCCCCAAATATCCATAACAGGCCCTTCAGGTCTGGTATGGATTTTAAGGGGAACTTCACCACAAATGTAAAAAAAAAATGGCGCAGAGTTCCCCCAAAAATCCAGACCAGACCCTTTATCCGAGCACGCAACCTGGCAGGCCGCAGGAAAAGAGGGGGGGACGAGAAAGTGTAAAAAATTGTAAAAAAAATACACAGACACCGTTGGGAAAGTCCTTTATTAAAAATAAAAAAAATAAAAAAAATATTCCAGCGATGAAATCCAGTGTCCCACGGCGATCCGATGTCCAGCGCTGTCCACACGAAATGTCATTGGCTGAGCCTGAGCGGACCTGATGGGGAACTTCCTCCGCAGTGTAATAAATGAATAGACCCGCCCCTTCTAAAGTTCCCCATCAGGTCCGCTCAGCCAATGACGTAGGTGTAAGGCTGAGGACCTGATGCGGAACGTGAGAAGGGGTGGGTCTATTCATTTATTATATTGCGAGGAAGTTCCCCATCAGGTCCGCTCATCCAATGACGTAGGCGGGGTCTGACATATGAGGGGGCGGACCTGATGGAGAACTTCCTCCACAGTGTACTACATGAATAGACCCGTCCCTTCTCACGTTCCGCATCTTTAGAAGGGGCGGGTCAATTCATTTACTACACTGCAGAGGAAGTTCCCCATCAGGTCCGCTCAGGCTCAGCCAATGACGTTTCGTGTGGACAGCGCTGGACATCGGATCGCCGTGGGACACTGGATTTCATCGCTGGAATGATTTTTTTTATTTTTTTATTTTTAATAAAGGACTTTCTTAACGGTGTCTGTGTATTTTTTTTACAATTTTTTACACTTTCTCGTCCCCCCCTCTTTTCCTGCGGCCTGCCAGGTTGCGTGCTCGGATAAAGGGTCTGGTCTGGATTTTTGGGGGAACTCCGCGCCATTTTTTTTTTACATTTTGGGTGGAGTTCCCCTTAAAATCCATACCAGACCTGAAGGGCCTGTTATGGATATTTGGGGGGGAACCGCACGCATTTGTTTTTTAATTTGCGGCAGGGTTCCCCTTAATATCCATACCAGACCTGAAGGGCCTGGTAATTGAATTTGGGGGAACCCCCACGCATTTTTTTTTATCAATGACTTTTCTATGTATTGCCGGGAGCCAACAATTCATTATAGCCGCGAGTTTTAAATGACTTTTTTTCCTTCAGAAATGACACTTTGTGCAGGGACAGTTCTGAGAACGGGACACAAGCGCTGCTTTACAGGCATACTATACACACCCACCAGGTACGAAATTTAAAGGAATATTTCACTTTTATTGTTTGACTTTAATCATTATTAAAATCACTGCTCCTGAAAAAACGTCCGTTTTTGAAACTTTTTTTTGCATTGATACATGTCCCTTGGGGCAGGACCCGGGTCCCCAAACACTTTTTATGACAATGACTTGCATATAAGCCCAAATTGTTCGCTGTTCGGCGAACGGGCGAACAGGCAATGTTCGAGTCGAACATGAGTTCGACTCGAACTCGAAGCTCATCCCTATTAACCAGCAGTGTTGGTTATCTTACTTTAAAAAAGTAATTAGTTACAGTTACAAATTACTTCTCCCAAAAAGTAATTGTGTTAGTAACTCAGTTACTACATTGGAAAAGTAATTAGTTACTCTGCAAAGTAACTGTGACTTTTTTTTAATATTGACTCGCGTATAAGCCGAGAGTGAGAAATGCAGCAGCTACTGTAAGTGGAAAAGAGGGTCAACAATGCCCATCTGCAGCTGCATACCTCACTGTGTCTATTGCATACCTCCCTGTGTCCTGTGCATGCCTACCTGTGCAGATCTGCCTACCTCACTGTGTCCTGTGTACCTCCCTGTGTCCATTGTAGCCTACCTGTGTCCTGTGCATGCCTCTGTGTGCCGATCTGCAGCCTCCGTGTGCCGATCTGCAGCCTCCGTTTGCCCATCTGCAGCCACCGATCAGCATGTCGTAAAAACATACGGCGGCCATTCCAGTATTCAAAAGCCGCGCCTCCTCCTCGTCTGTGATAGGCGGAGCACTCAATTTCCCAGCAGTCAGTGTTCCGCCTATCACGGACATCCGCTCATCCTCATAACACGGACGAGGATGAGAGGATGTCCGTGATAGGCGGAACACTGACTGCTGGGAAATTGAGTGTTCCGCCTATCACAGGCGAGGAGGCGCGGCTTTTGAACACTGGAATGGCCGCCGTCTGTCTGCATGACACGCTGATCAGGTAGGCAGACGGCGGCTCGAGTGGATGTAATTGCGGTAACGCCCCCCCAAGTAATGGGAACGGCGTTACCACAAGGGGAAGAGTAATCAGTTAGATTACTCGTTACCCTCAAAAGTAAAAGTTAAGTAACGCCGTTTATTTTAACGCAGTTACTTACAACATTGCTAAGCAGCAGACCTTGTAAACATCATCAGAGGGCTGACTGCCTGAAGAGACAGCTGGCCCCAGATGGAGCCAGAGAAGAAGATGGCGGAGCTGGTTGTGGCAGCTGAGTGGCACATCACAGTAAGACCACACTGGATTCACTGAGTGGGTGAGTATCTGAATTCAGGATTAAAGGTAAAAAGAGACTTAAAAAAAAAATACAGGAGGTCACTGGGGGTGACGTACCTCTTTAAAGAGGAAGTAAAGCCTATATTTTTTTTTTTAAAACCCTGCAAAAGAAAGGCATAATGAGCTAGTATGCATAGCATACTAGCTCATTATGAATGACTTACCTGAGATCGAAGCCCCCGAACTGCTCCTCGTTCCCCTCCGCCGCCATCTTGCCTCGATGTCCCAACCCTGCCGTCAGTGTATCGCTGCTCCGGCGCTGTGATTGGCCGGAGCGGCGGTGACGTCACCCGCATGCGCGCTCGGGCCGGCAAGATCCCATTCAGAAAACCGGCAAGAAGCCGGCCCGCTAGTGCGCCTGTGCCATAGACATCGGTGCAGTGTTATCTGCAAATATATCTTCAACACCGTGTAGGTTAAGGAGATATTTCATGCACCTACAGGTAAGCCTTAATCTTGGCTTACCTGTAGGTGCAAGTTGTCAAAGTGGGTTTACAACCACTTTAAACTTCTTTGTATCCTTTAGTCATGTGGCAGTACTTTCTCTCCCTCAGCCTGTGTGGACAGGGATGAAACCATGGAGACCCCAGCAGAGCATTGTCACTTCCTGTGGCATTACCATTGGATCAAAAAGACCCTTTTGCAATGATGATCAATCAATGGTAGGTGGTGTGGGGAACATGGTCCTGGGTTGACAGAGGGCAGCTATGAGATAAGCTGCATGTCAGCACAGCTGCCCACAGCTGCCTACAGTTCCCCAGCAAAAGCGCATGCAAAAATTAAAACTCTGCTGCTGCTGCTGCTGCTGCAAAGTGAGCCTGTGGTTAGTGCTGACACCTAATGAAGGAAGGCCCACAGAGGTTTAAAAAAAAAGTATGCAATAGTGTACTAATTAAATAAAAGGGAGAGCTATTTAACCTACTTCTCTTTTTTGGGTTTACAAATGAAGGCAAAAAGTAATGGCGCGTACACACGACCGTTTTTCATGACGAGAAAAATGTAATTTTTTTATTTGGTCATTAAAAATTATTGTGTGTGGGCTCCAGAGCATTTTTCACGACCTGAAAAATGACCATTAAAAATTTGGAACCTGCTCTAATTTTTCTCGTCGTTGAAAAAAATGCCCATGCTCAGAAACAAGTGATGAGACGGGAGCGCTCATTCTGGTAAAACTAGCGTTCGTAATGGAGATATCACATTCGTCACGCTGTAACGGACTGAAAAGCACGAATCGTCTCTCAACAAACTTTACTAACACGAAGATCAGCAAAAGCAGCCCAAAGGGTTGCGCCATCCAAATGGAACTTCCCCTTTATAGTGCCGTCGTACGTGTTGTACGTCACCGTGCTTTACTCAAGCATTTTTTTCCACGATAGTGTGTAGGCAAGGCAGGCTTGAGAAGAATCACGTTGAGAAAAACACAGTTTTTTTTCAATGACATTAAAAACGGTCGTGTGTACGCGGCATAACAGTTGTTTGGTGATATTTGATACTGAGCCCTTTAGGTTCTACCTATCTGGAGACTAAAGCCCAACTACAGGGAAAAGTGGGGAATGGTTTGTACCTCTGTTTTTATAATTGCTTCCTCAGACCCCCCTTCTAAGCAGAGCCTCATTTCTCTCACTCTGTCTCTGGGACAAGACTGTTTTTTTTTAGTAAAGCAGAAATAGAATAGAACCTCTCCTGGGTTTTTATCATTGGACATTTGTCCCCCCATTTTTTGTCTAAACTCAAGTAGGCTTGTTCTGTTCTGAAGTAGCCTGGCATTACACAAGATAGTAGTTCTAAAAGTATCTTAAGTCCATGGTCGCTTTTAGCTAAAGCTGGCTATAGATGGATCAAAATTTGACCTTTTCAGTAGGGAAAGGCTGAATTTGGATCCATCTATGGTCATTCCCACTTGACAGAAGTCAATCTAAAGCCTCGTTCACACAACCGGTTTTCCCGGCAGGAAAACTGCCATGAGAGCTTTTGGCTGGGAAAACCGTCCGTGTGTATGCTTCATTGCAGTTTTCCCGACAGGAAAACTGCCGTGAATCGCGGCGGGAAAAAAAAAGTTGGTTCTTTTTTTTCCCGCCAGGATTCCCGGCGGACTTTTTCCCATCGTGAAAATCGTGTGTCTGCTTTTCCGAGGGCAAAAAAAACGCGCATGCTCAGAATAAAGTATGAGATGGGAGCGCTCGTTCTGGTAAAACTAGCGTTCGTAATGGAGATAGCACATTCGTCAGCATTCTGAACAGCGGAAAACGATCTGAAAGAACGAAGACTGAAAAGCGCGAATCGTCTCTCACCAAACTTTTACTAACACGCGATAACACGAGATCAGCAAAAGCAGCCCAAAGGGTGGCGCCGTTGGATTTGAACTTCCCCTTTATAGTGCCGTCGTACGTGTTGTACGTCACCGCGCTTTGGACCGGCGGGATTTTGTCTGACAGTCTGTACGCAAGACAAGCTTGGCAGGAATCCCGTCAAGGTTGGCAGGAATCCCTACGGGAAAAACAATGTTTTTCTATCCGACGGGAAAACCAGTCGTGTGTACAGGGCTTAAGATTTGACTTATGTCAAATGAGAATTTTGGAAAAAATGTATTCGGCAGTCCCTGAATGCCAGAATGTAATGTCCCAACCGAGAGGATTCCTCCATCCACCTCGCTATTAGTCTGTTATTTTTAATTTTGGAAAAAAAGTACCCATGTATGGTCAGCTTAAAACGTAAGTGAAATGGACCACCTAGGCCTTCATCCATATCATCATCTAGTAACACATTACCGAACATAACTAATTTTGAATTGCATTTCATGACAAGTACTAACATTTTTGAAAACCTTATAGCATAGTTTTCACTCATCACAGTTTGCCAATTTTTATTCTGTTCAGCTGCTTTCACTTTTGTCTCACTGTTTGCCAAGCTGCTTCTTTTTCTATCTTCAGTTTTTTTTATATTATTTTTCTTCATGAATGTATTTCCCTATTATTTTTCTTAATGCCACCCTGTGGAAACTGGAAATCACTGTAGTAGGCTTCGCTACTGGGTCCCATGCCTAGCAGCTGCCCTGTTGCACAGCGAACCCAGAAGATTATCGGCAAGAGAGCCATCCACCGACTACCTTGTATTCTCTAATTGTATGAGGTCACCACATGGCTTTATCCAGTTGCTGAACGCTTTATATTAATTGAGAAAAAGCAAAGTGTGTTCTCAGCGAGTGTTCACTATCCATGTTTATAATGGGACCTGGAAGCTGGCAGCAATCACTGTAGTAGCAATGCCTACTATAGTGCTGTCCAGTAGACTTGTGCACTGCCGAAAAATTTGTTAATTTTCATTTTAGTTTTTTAGCTTTTTTCGGAAATTCGGGATTTCGGAAATTTGGAAACTCGAACATTTGGAATTCGGGATTTCGGGAATTCGGAAATTTGGAAATTAGAAAATTCGGAAATTCTGAATTTTCTAATTCTGAATTTTCGAATTTCTGATTTTTGAATTTTTAAATTTCCGATTTTCGAATTTCCGAATTCAAAAATCGGAAATTCGGAAATTCTGAATTCGGAAATTAGAAAATTCTGAATTCGAAAATCGGAAGTTTGAAAATTAGAATATTCAAAAATCGGAAATTCGGAAATTCTGAATTTTCTAATTTTCAAACTTCCGATTTTCGAATTCAGAATTTTCGAATTTCCGATTTTCGCATTTCCGATTTTCGAAATTCAAAAATTCTGAATTCGAAAATCAGAAATTTTAAAATGCGGAAATTCGAAAATCGGAAATTCGACAATTCAGAATTCGAAAACTCGGAAATTCGGAAATCCGAAAATCCGAAAATTCGCAAATTGAAATTCGGAAATTTCGGAATTAACAAATTTGTCAAAATTCGTTAAAAAAATTATTTGGAACTAAATGAATTGCACGTGTCTACTGTCCTGCTTCCACAGAAATTCCACAGATAAGGCACATGCATACTTACGATGGGCTAGATTACTGAACAATTAAAAAGAAGTATGGATTATTACCTATTATCATTATCAAAATATGTACTTACAGTAGGTTACTAGGCCACTAACCAATCAACGATCACGCGACTCAACACAGACATCTTTTTAATTCCCTAATACTGTCAGTTGATATATTCGCGTGTTTGGAGATAGGTTGCTTCCTTTGTTCAACAGTTACACACATCTTTATTTTTGTTACAGGTAAGGCCTCTTTCATACTGATCTGGTGTAATTCTACTGCAGCACAAGTGTACCTGTGGTTTTTGTACGGGTTAGCAGCGCTTTGCCATAGACTTCTATTAGGTTTTGGTGCACTTTCAAAAAGTGCACCAAAACTCCTGTTTGCAAAACTTTTGGAACATAAACCGCGGAACATAATAGAAGTCTATGGCAAAAGAATGGGAAAAAATGTCACTCTCTAGATGTGCAAAGCTGGTAGAGCAGGGGTCTCAAAGGACTGGTTATAAATAGCCCGCAGAAAGGGCGGGGGGTGCCGCGGAAGGGGGGGTAGATCGAGATGCATGCAGAGTAGCGGAGGAAGCGTCTGTCATAAGTTCACTTATCTCTCATGTCGCACTGTTGCTCCCCGGTGGCCCCTCCTCTCTTCTCGTCCATCCCCATTTGCTTGTGACATCATCTGGGATGGACGAGAAGAGAGGAGGGGCCGCCGGGGAGTAACAGCGTGACATGAGAGAGAAGTGAACTTATGACAGACGCTTCCTGCGCTACTCTGCATTTGAAGAAAACGACAAGTAAACGCTGACCTGTGCCCTGATTGTGCCCTGATGTGCCCCATGTGCTCTGATGTGCCCCATGTACCATGATGTGCCCTGATGTGCCATGTTCTCTGATGTGCCCCATGTACCCTGATGTGCCCCATGTGCCCTGATGTGCCCCATGTGCCCTGATTGTGCCCCATGTGCTCTGATGTGCCCTGATGTCCCCCTTGTGCCCTGATTGTGCTCTGATGTGCAGTGTTATGTCCCTTAGACACGGGGTCTCTCAGAGTGTTGCAAGCAATGCTCCGGTATCTGCTCAGCAAGTTACACACAGGCCAGATGAACTTCTTAATCATGGAAGGGTTTATTACTCACTCAGAACATGATGACTTGTTACATGGAGGAGTCTTAATACAACAGGATTCTGTCATTCCCAGATGTAATCCCTTCTATGCATCATGCTGCTGCTGCTTCCAGTCTCACACACCACTCTCACTACTTCCTGGTACAGCCCCTTCCCAGCATGCATCAGGAGAAAAAGGTGAAGGGTCACACAGTGTTCCAGCACAAACATCACATCTCCTCTTTTTCCCATTAAAAAAAACAATAGGAAAAAAAATAAAAAATAAACATAACAAGAGAACAAAATACTCAACACAAAGAAACAAGGCAAGCAGGATCAGTTCAGCAAGTAGTATCTCCAACTCAGTTCTGTGGCTCCCGCATCACGTTACGAGCCCTTTGTCTCTGTTTCCTGACCTCCAAAGTGTCCCGTAAGATTTCAGTGCTTTGCCAACGAGGAGTTTGATGTCTTTGGCGGGCAGACTTACGAAGTGGCACAGCAGTAGGAGGGGTAGAGGCTGTCAAAGATTCTGGAGGTGTCAGTGGGTGTCCAACAGACAAATCAGTCTCTGCAACTCCAGGCACATGTTCGGGCTCCTCAGGAATACGGTCACCAACCGCTTCAGGGGTTGGTTGTAAACTTGTGGGATCATGCCAGACACCATGCCATATGTCACCAGTAGAGACCTGAGTAGACTCTGGTGGTTGGGTAGAAAGAGAGGTCGGGTTTGTTTCTACTGGCAGGCAAATGCGCTTTCTCAATTGCGAAAGGTGTCTTCGAACACAAACGCCATTCTCCAGGCGAACAAGGTACATTCGTTGTCCAAGAGGTCCATCAATAATGCCAGGAAGCCAATGAGGCAAAACTCTGTAATTCCGAAACCATACAAGATCACCAGTACGGAATCCAGGACGGCTTGGCAGAAGAGGTGTCGGTGACTGTTCCTGTGGGCGAACTAAATCCAGTTTGGTGCGGAGATGCCTGCCAAACATAAGAAAAGCTGGGGACAGCCCAGTAGTAGCGTGTTTTGTGTTTCGGTACATGGTCAAGAACTCCAGCAGCTTCTCCTCTGACAGTCCGACCTGGTCCAGAGTGGACAGTAAGTGCTTCTTAAACGTCTGCACAAACCGTTCTGCCAGTCCATTCAAGGCTGGATGATAAGGAGCTGTTTTGTAGTGTTGGATGCCCAAGCCACTGAGGAAGGATTGAAACTCATGCGATGTAAATTGAGTCCCATTGTCCGAGACTATGGCTGTTGGCAAGCCATATTGAGCAAAGAGCTTCCTTAAGACTAGAATGGTAGCAGCTGAGGTAACAGAAGGCATTTGAAAAACCTCTGGCCATTTTGAATGTGCATCTACTATGATCAAATACATTTTACCCTGGATTGGGCCAGCAAAATCAAGATGGAGTCTTGACCACGGTTCTGTCGGCCATGGCCAAGGTAGCAGGGTTCCTTTCTTTTGGGGTCGCTGAGCTTGACAGCACCCAGGACATTGAGCCACATAATCTTCAATTGCTGTGTCCATTTGGGGCCACCAAACATAGCCTTGGGCTCGCTGCTTCATGCGCACCACGCCAGGATGGCCCTCATGCAGTATCCTTAGCATGGTTGGTTGCAAATACTGAGGTACGATCACTCTGTTGCCCCACTGTAGGCAACCAGCATTAGTCACAAGCTCACATTTTCTGGCAAAGTACGAACGAAATTCACCTGGGACTTTCTCTGGCCATTCAGCCTGAACATATGAGAATATCTGAGACAGGAAAGGATCTGTGACTGTATGTCTGGCAATTAAGGAGGTGGACATGCAGGATTTCGGCCTGTGTATTTCCACTATGCGTACGTCTCTTGGTGCGTGGTCTCCAATTGGCAATCTGGAAAACGCATCTGCATTGCCATGGGCATCATGGGAGCGGTATCTGATAGAATAAGTATAAGCTCCCAAAAATAAAGCGTACCTTTGTAAGCGAGATGCGGTTGTTGTAGAAATTCCTTTCTGAGGGTTCAGTATTGACAACAGAGGTTTGTGGTCAGTGATAAGTGTGAACTCCCGACCATAGATGTATGTATGAAATTTTTTTGTGGCCCATATAATGGCCAAAGCTTCCTTGTCTATCTGGGAGTAGTTTTGCTCTGCTGAGGTTAAAGACCTGGAGGCAAAAGAAATGGGGCGCTCTGTGCCATCTGGCATGACATGGGAAAGCACAGCACCCAGTCCATAAGGTGAGGCGTCACAAGCCAAGGTGACGTGTTTCTTTAAATCATAGTGGACCAAAACTCGAGAAGACAGAATGAGTTCTTTAGAAAGCCGAAAAGCTTCTTCACATTTGGCTGTCCATATCCATTTAGCTCTTGCATCCAGTAAGCGATGTAATGGGTAAAGCTGGTGTGCTAGGTTCGGCAAGAAACGGTGGTAGTAATTTAGGAGGCCAAGGTAGGACCTGAGCTGTGTGACATTCTGGGGAGTAGGGGCATGGGTAAGGGCTTTAACCTTTTCTTCAGTAGTGTGTAACCCATGTCGGTCCACAGTGTGGGCACAAAATTCCAGTCGAGACTTTAGAAATTCGCATTTTGAAAGATTGACACGTAAACCATACCTTTGGAGTCTCTCTAGCACAGCTTCAACATTCTTTCTGTGTTCTTCATCAGTGGGACCAGTGATGAGCATGTCATCTAGTAGACATTGAGTGAAAGGTATGCCTGCCAGGACCTCATCCATGATTCGCTGCCAGATGGCTGGAGCTGGGGCTATGCCAAAAACCATGCGGTTATATTGGAATAATCCTTTATGAGTGTTAATGGTCAACAGATGGCGTGAATCTGGGTGTACTTGCAGTTGCAGGTAAGCTTGCTTTAAGTCTATTTTTGTAAACTTTTGCCCCCCAGCCAATGAGCTAAATAGATCTTCAAGTCGAGGCAATGGGTATTGATCCACAAGAAGTTGGTTGTTCAGGGCAACCCTGAAATCTCCACAAATTCTAATGTCTCCATTCTTTTTCTTGACAGGCACAATTGGCGATGCCCATTCGCTTCTATCAACTTTAGTTATGATCTTTTCAGCCAATAGGTGGTCCAGCTCTGCTTCCACTTTCTTTCTCAAGGCAAAAGGTACTGATCTTGCCTTACAAAAACGAGGTGCAGCACCCGGCTTCAAGAGGAGGTGGGCCATTTTTCCTTTTACTGTGCCCAAAGAGTCCTCAAAAACCCCCTTAAAGCGTGACTTCAGGGATTCCACCCAATGGTCTACCTCAGAAAGCAATGCACATTGGGCAATGGCAAGAGGAGGTATGCCCAGGGCTTTGATCCAGTCCCTACCGTACAGCGGAGGACCTCCTATATTGACAACATAAAGGCGTAGAGTTTGACTGTGGTTGCCTAATGTAACAAGGGGTTTCACATAACCCAAGGGCTGTAGTAGTCCCTTGCTGTAGGTTTGTAGTGTGAGATTTGTAGGTTGGAGCGGTAGGGACAGACCCGATGCCTTTAAATCAGTCCATGAAATGACAGACACTGCCGCCCCTGTATCAACATCCATGGAGACAGGACAGCCATTGAGTGTGACATCCACTTTAATCGCAGGAGTACTCCCAGCTACCCGAAACAGTCCAACATGCTGGACACAGGTTTCCTCATCAGAGCTGGAGCCGTGATTGTCAGTATCCATATGAAACGTCTGTTTACGTTTAACTTTTGTGGTAGTGTTCGGGGAGCATGAGCTGCGGCAAACACGCCCAATATGGCCAGTCTTTCCACAAAGAAAACAAATGACATCCTTGAACTTGCAAGCAGGTGCACTGTGAGTAGTGTTACCACAACGGTAGCAAGTTGGTGTCCTAGAGACAGAAGAATTAGGGTGGCGAGGTTTAGGAAGATTTGGGGACGACCGTCTTGGGTGTCGGGTGATAGCAGAGTGGAATATTTCCTCTCCCTGGCTTGCAGGAGTTTCAGGTGGTGCCTTCAGTAGGGTGGCGTCCCGTGTAGCCAACTCCATGACCGTAGCAAGGTCAGTGGCTTTCGTCAGAGTCAAGTCGGGTTCTGTGAGTAAGCGTTTCTGTATGGCTGGGTCCCAGAGTCCCATAACAAACATGTCACGGAGAGCTGTCTGCAGGTAGTCTCCAAACTGACAAGTGGCAGCTAGTTTACGTACTGTAAAGCAATGATATAAGTCTTTATGTCCTCCCCGGCATGCTGCCTTCTACTGTAGAATTTAAACCGCTCTGCAATCTCTAATGGCTTTGGGTTGTAGTGCTCATGTAGCTTCTGAATTAACTCAGGCAGGGGCTTAGAGGCCGGCTTGTCTGGAGAAATGAGGTCTCTGAGAGTGCCATATGCAGCTTGACCCAATATTGTGAGGAAAACTGCAACTTTCTTTTCTGCAGCCACACTATTTGCTTCCATATACTGCTCCAGCCTCTCCACCCAGGAGCTCCATGATTCAGCAGCAGGATCAAATGGTTGAATAAACCCTATGAAGGCCATGTGTGCTAAAATCCACAATCCTCGTCGCCACTGTTATGTCCATTAGACACGGGGTCTCTCAGAGTGTTGCAAGCAATGCTCCGGTATCTGCTCAGCAAGTTACATACAGGCCAGATGAACTTCTTAACCATGGAAGGGTTTATTACTCACTCAGAACATGATGACTTGTTACATGGAGGAGTCTTAATACAACAGGATTCTGTCATTCCCAGATGTAATCCCTTCTATGCATCATGCTGCTGCTGCTTCCAGTCTCACACACCACTCTCACTACTTCCTGGTACAGCCCCTTCCCAGCATGCATCAGGAGAAAAAGGTGAAGGGTCACACAGTGTTCCAGCACAAACATCACATGCCCCATGTACCCTGATGTGCCCCATGTGCCCTGATGTGCCCCATGTGCCCTGATTGTGCTCTGATGTGCCCTGATGTGCCCTGATTGTGCCCTGATTGTGCCCTGATGTGCCCCATGTACCCTGATGTGCCCCATGTACCTTGATGTGGCCCATGTACCCTGATGTGCCCTGATGTGCCCTGATGTGGCTCATGTACCCTGATGTGCCCTGGTGTGCCCCATGTATCCTCATGTGCCCTGATGTGCCATATGTACCCTGATGTGCCCCATGTACCCTGATGTGCTGGGCTCTGTACCTTAATGTTCTGTGTCCTGTGCCCTGTACCCTGATGTGCCCTGTCCTGATGTGCTGTGCCCTGATGTACCATGTCCTGTACCCTGATGTGCCATGTGCCTTGTCCTGATGTGCCGTGCTGTGCACCCTGATATGGCCTGTTGTGCTGTGCTCTGATGTGCCCTGTACCCTGGTGTGCTCTGATGTGCTGGGCTCTGTACCCTGATGTGCTGTGCCCTGTACCCTAATGTACCTTGATGTGCTGTGCCCTGATGTGCTGTGCCCTGTACCCTGATGTGTTGTGCCCTGTACCCTGATGTGCTGTGCCCTGATGTGCTGTGCCCTGTACCCTGATTTGCTGGGCTCTGTGCCCTGATGTGCTGTGCCCTGATGGTGAGTGGTCAGTGTGTAGTGTAGTGTAGTGGACAGTGGGGTGTGTAGTGGTCAGTGTAGTGGTCTGTGTGCAGTGTAGTGGTCAGTGTATGGTGGTCAGTGTGTAGTGTAGTGGTCAGTGTATGGTGGTCAGTGTGCAGTGTAGTGGTCAGGATTAATAATGTGTTTGCTGACACCAGTGCTAGGGGTTAATAATGTGTTTGCTGACACCAGTGCTAGGGGTTAATAATGCGTTTGCTGACACCAGTGCTAGGGGTTAATAATGCGTTTGCTGACACCAGTGCTAGGGGTTAATAATGCGTCCGCTGACACCAGTGCTAGGGTTTATTAATGTGTGCACTGACATCAGTGCTAGGGGTTAATAATGTGTCCACTGACATCAGGGCTAGGGGTTAATAATGTGTCCACTGACATCAGTGCTAGGGTTTCATAATGCTTCCGCTGACACCAGTACTATTGTTTTTGAAGTTTGAAAGTTTGCATGTGGCCCCCCCATGGGATATGAAAACTTGTTTTGTGGCCCTTAGGTAATGTGAGTTTGAGACCCCTGTGGTAGAGACATCCCCAAAAAGACTTGCAGCTGTAATTGCAGCGAAAGTTGGTTCTACAAAGTATTAACTCAGGGGGGCTCTATACAAATACACGTCACACTATTCACATATTTATTTGTAAAAAATTTGGAAAACCATTTAGCAATTTCCTTCCACTTCACAATTATGTGCCACTTTGTGTTGATCTATCATATAAAATCCCAATAAATTACATTTACATTTTTGGTTGTAACATGACAAAATATGCAAAATTTCAAGGGACATGAATACTTTTTTAAGGCACTTTATATATATAGATATATCTATATATATTTATTTTATATATATATATATATATATATATATATATATATATATATATTTATACAGTATATACACTTGTTCAAGTTCAAATTGGGCCCAAATTGTCAATAGTTTGTATGGCCACCATTATTTCCCAGCACTGCCTTAACCCTCATGGACATGAGGTTCACCAGAGCTTCACAGGTTGCCACTGGAGTCCTCTTCTACTCCTCCATGTTGACATCACGGACCTAGTGGATGTTAGAGACCTTGCGCTCCTCCACCTTCCGTTTGAGGATGCTCCACAGATGCTTAGTAAGATTTAGGTTTGGAGACATGCTTGGCCTGTCAATCCCCTTTTCCCCCCAAGCTTCTTTAGCAAGGCAGTGGTCATCCTGGAGGTGTGTTTGGGGTCATTATCATGATGGAATACTGCCCTGCGCCCCAGTCTCCGAAGGGAGGGGATCATGCTCTGCTTCAGTATGTCACAGTACATGTTGGCATTCATGGTTCCCTCAATGAACTGTAGCTCCCAAGTGTCGGCAGCACTCATGCAGCCCCAGACCATGACACTCCCACCACCATGCTTGACTGTAGGCAAGACACACTTGTCTTTGTACTCCTCACCTTGTTGCCGCCAAACAAGCTTGACACCATCTGAACCAAATAAGTTTATCTTGGTCTCATCAGACCACAGGACATGGTTCCAGTAATCCATGTCCTTAGTCTGCTTGTTTTCAGCAAACTGTTTGCGGGTTTTCTTGTGCATCATCTTTAGAAGAGGCTTCCTTCTGGGACGACAGCCATGCAGACCAATTTGATGCAGTGTGCGGCGTATGGTCTGAGCACTGATAGGCTGTCCCCCCCCCCACTTCCCACCTCTTCAACCTCTGCAGCAATACTGGCAGCCCTCATATGTTTATTTTCCAAAGACAACCTCTGGATAAGACGCTGAGCATGTGCACTCAACTTCTTTGGTCGACCATGGCGAGGCCTGTTCTGAGTGAAACCTGTCCCGTTAAACCGCTGTATGGTTTTGGCCAGCGTGCTGCAGCTCAGTTTCAGTGTCTTGGCAATCTTCTTATATCCTAGGCCCTCTTTATGTAGAGCAACAATTCTTTCTTTTCAAATCCTCAGAAATTTCTTTGCCATGAGGTGCCATGTTGAACTTCCAGTGACCAGTATGAGAGAGTGAGAACGATAACACCAAATTTAACACACCTGCTCCCCATTCACACCTGAGAACTTGTAACACTAACGAGTCACATGACACAGGGGAGGGAAAATGGCTAATTAGGCCCAATTTGGACATTTTCACTTAGTGGTGTACTCACTTTTGTTGCCAGCGGTTTAGACATTAATGGCTGTGTGTTGAGTTATTTTGAGGGGACAGCATATTTACACTGTTATACAAGCTGTACACTCACTACTTTACATTGTAGCAAAGTGTCATTTCTTCAGTGTTGTCACATTAAAAGATATAATAAAATATTTACAAAAATATGAGGGGTGTACTCACGTTTGTGAGATACTGTATGTTTATATATATATATATATATATATATATATATGTCTTTTGTGCTGAAACAGCGTACCAGCACCTCCGCCAGAGACTGTGTGGGTGACACTGGGAGCAAAGCCCACTGCCAAGCTGCAGCGTCCATACGGCAGAGCGGGCAAGCAGGAGATAGAGCTGAACTCTGGCTGCAGCCTAAGAGAGCGAAAGGCGGAGTGCTCTGTCCTGCAGACCAGAAGCTTGTTTTGGTGCACCTGCACCAGTGATATTGCTGTCTGTTTAGCAGAGGTAAGGAGCAGATAGACCATCTGTCTCTGTGGAGACAAATCTTTTGTCTTTTTTTTTAAATAATTGGGTCGTCAGTATCTTTGCTGGATTTGGGCTGTCTTTTTGCTGGGATTGACCCATCTCTTTGCTGGACTGGGCTATCTCTTTGCTTAATTTGGGCTGCCTCATTGCTGGATTGGGCTATCTCTTTGCTGGATTGGTCCGTCTCTTTGCTGGATTTGGGCTGTCTCTTTGCTGGATTTGGGCCATCTCTTTGCTTGATTTGGGCCATCTCTTTGCTTGATTTGGGCTGTCTATTTGCTGGATTTGGGTTGTCTGTTTGCTGGATTTGGGCTGTCTCTTTGCTGGATTTGGGCTGTCTCTTTGCTGGATTTGGGCTGTCTCTTTGCTGGATTTGGGTTGTCCCTTTGCTGGATTGGGCCATCTCTTTACTGGACTGGACCGTCTCTTTGCTGGATTTGGGCTGTCTCTTTGCTGGATTGTGCTGTCTCTTTGCTGGTCTGGACTGTCTCTTTGCTGAACAGGGCTGTCTTTTACCTGGTGGACTGGGCTGTCTCTTTTCAGGACTGGGCTGTCTCTTTGCTGGATTTGGGCTGTCTCATTGCTAGATATGGACTGTCTTTTACCTGGACTGGGCTGTCTCTTTTCAGGACTGGGCTGTCTCTTTGCTGGCTTTTGGCTGTCTCTTTGCTGAATTTGGGCGGTCTCTTTGCTGGATGTGGGCTGTCTCTTTGCTGGATGTGGGCTGTCTCTTTGTTGGATTTGGGCTGTCTCTTTGCTGGATGTGGGCTGTCTCTTTGCTGGATGTGGGCTGTCTCTTTGCTGGATGTGGGCTGTCTCTTTGCTAGATTAGGCTTTCTCTTTGCTAGATTGAATTGTCTTTTTGCTAGATTGGGCTGTCTCTTTGCTGGATTGGGCCGTCACTTTGCTGGACTGGGTTATCTGTTTGCTGGACTGGGTTATCTCTTTTGATAATAATAAAAAATTCCGCGCCAAACTAAAATAAAATTAATTAAATAATAAACAGCTGCTCCTCCGCAAAATGGAAGCTACCGCTTCCAGAATGATCATGTGGTAAGTAATTATTAATATAATAATAGAGTGCGCTAACCCAACACACTAGTGAAATAGGAATTTCGTTAAACTAGGTGTTTCTGTGACAAAAAAAATTATTATATATTAGTGTATTTTTTAGGTGAATGACCACACCTGAAATTCTAAAATATAAAAATAATAGTGCTACCAAAGAAGGTTGATTAATAACCAAAATTAAATCCAAAATGTAATCCAAACGTGAGTCCCAATAAATGTGAAATCAGAGATAGCCACTACTCCAATACTTCCAGCTGATTGAAAAGTCATAAAGTGCTCCAATGCTTTCACTCAGTTGTGTAATAAATTGCTAGCAGAAAAAATCATCATATTTTGCTAGCAGAAAAACTCATCATAGTTATCTTCTTATCTGTGAAATATTCCTCCACCAAACAATGTAAGTCACCCGAAGTGCTCAAAAACGGGATGCGCTTACCAGATTTATATGACCACTTTATTTAAAAAGATGGTCACTAGGGCTTATGCATACACACCGACAGTCAAACACAGGGAAAAACCAACAGCCTCCTCTCCAGTTTAAAGATGGGATATGCAAGCAAAAACAAAGAGTCCCATAGCGTAATACAGTTTTATTTAAGAAATAGTAAAAACATAAGGTGCCAAATGGCCTCTTACTTTGGAAGTGCCTACCCGGCACTGGGACTGTGAGCTTGTCTGTTTAGGACACTGTTCCGCTGTTTCTTCCGTAGCAGCACGCATCAGCATCCACAGATGATTCAAACAGAGCGCCGGGATGGCGTCAGCATACACGTGACCAGGTACCGCTGCCGACGTACGTTTTGTTAATTCACGTCTTCAGGGTTATCTCTTTGCTGGTCTGGGTCATCTCTTTGCTGGACTGGACCATCTCTTTGCTGGATTGTGCCGTCTCTTTGCTGGACTGAGCCATCTCTTTGCTGGATTGTGCTGTCTCTTTGCTGGTCTGGGTCATCTCTTTGCTGGACTGGGCCATCTCTTTGCTGGATTGTACCGTCTCTTTGCTGGACTGAGCCATCTCGTTGCTGGATTGGGCTGTCTCTTTGCTGGTCTGAGCTGTCTTATTGCTGAACAGGGCTGTCTTTTACCTGGAATGGGATGTCTCTTTTCAGGACTGGGCTGTCTCTTTGCTGGATTTGGGTTGTCACTTTGCTGGATGTGGTCTGTCTCTTTGCTAGATTAGGCTTTCTAGCCACAAATAGAGAAAATAAAAAAGAAAAGACAAATACACTCCCTAAAAAATTTATTAAATGCTTAAAGCATGTATCAAAAGACAATTCCAATAGACATATAAAATCTAGTCCCCTATCTCAGTGTTTCTCAACTCCAGTTCTCAAGGCGCCCCAATAGGTCATGTTTTCAGGATTTCCCTCAGATGAAACAGCTGTGGTAATTACTAAGGCAGTGAAACAGATCAAATCACCTGTGGAGAATAATGGAAAACCTGAAAACATGACCTGTTGGGGCGCCTTGAGGACTGGAGTTGAGAAACGCTGCTCTATCTAATAGGGAACCATACCCAGAATATTCCCCATATATAAACCCAATGACGGTAATGTGCAAGTAACTAAATTGGGATCAGTTTCCCTAAAGGGGAAACAGATAGTACAGAATGCACACCCACCCTCCCCCAAAGCAAAAGCACCCCCTAATACACCCAACAATGACCAAATCACTATCTAAATAGACCCCTAAAACAGTTCCTACACAGGACAGTGAATCCCTGATTAAACAGGTGATATATGTACACTGTCCACGGGTGGAATGCAATTGCTGGAGTAATCACTGAATGAAAACCATATAATGATTGAAAGCCACTCATCAATAGCAGACAACTATGTCCTAAACGATAGGTAGAATGTTAGTCACAATTCCTGGAAAAAGAGAAAGAAATTAAAAGTTTGTTTGTTATCCATTGATAATATTCACCCCAACTGGTGTAAAGATAGTCTCAAATGTTCTCTCTTTAGTCAGAGGTGCTGATGGTTATAATCACTCCTATTAAGTGCAGTTATTACTCAGGTGAACTAAGCTCTGAATGTACCTCTGGGTCTACTTATATGGTATTGTAGTGCCCTACTCCTGTTGGGTAGACGCTATATGTATTATAAATTTAGTTATCTGATCTGTAGTTTAGCTCAGAAGGTTTATGCTAAATTGTTGGCCCTGTTTCAGTCTAGCTGGGTTGCACGTTTTCCACCAGACAGTAGGTGTCACTGTCACCACAGGTCAGGGTTGGAAATGCAGCAGGCTAGGTGTATTGGGTATTACTTTCCCAGAAGTGGCTCAGGGGGAGTGGTCAACTTGCTGTGCATTCTGGGGGGGGGTACTTAAGAGACAGAGACCGGTCTATCGGGGTTCGTTGCCGGATTCTGGCCTGAGGGTCCTCCTGGCCTCAGGGATGTGCGAGACATTTATAGCCTCAGGGCCTGCTGGCCTGAGGCTCTGCAACTGAGAAGTAGGCCCAGGAGTTGCTGGGGCCTACTAGTCCAGGGATGGTCCTACGCGCAGTGGCGTATCCAGGGTATGGCAAGACATGGCAAGTGCCATGGGCGCTAAATGAAGGGGGCACTGGTGAGTGGCTGGCAGTCTACACACTGCTCAGAGATGACCCCAAGCAAAGCACACAGTCGGTGCTCTCCTCTCCATGAAGGTCTGGGAAAGTGTTTAGTGTGTGGGTCAGGTGACTCCCCCCCTCGGCACATCCCAGCAATGTTCTCCCTGCAGGGTGGGCGCTCACTCTCCGTGTATACGGGTGGGCAGTGGGAGGAAGTTGCTGCACATGAGAAGAGCGGAGTTGTTGCACATCTGTGCCCATCCCCCCCTCCCCAACTCCCCAATTACAACGAGAGTCACGGCAATTGCAGAGCGATTCTCTGTGTGTGTGTGTGTGTGTCTCCCTTCCCCTCCTGTAAGCTCTCAGCTGCTGGAGGGATAGACAGAGAATCGCTCTGTACTGTGTGAAGTGCTCACATGATGATATTTGAGTGTCCCGACTCCCGACCATCACAGGGAGGGGGGATATTTGCATCTCATCTCATCAGCCAATAAAACGTTGCTCATGTTGCAGCCCCTCCCACCCGCCACATTTTGTCTTCACTTCCAGGAAGAAGCCAGAATCAGTCCTCAGTGTGCCAGCAGCCATGTGAGTTTTTTTCTTTATGTTTACTTAAGTTCAGGGAGGGGGAGAAGAAGGTTCTGCAGCAGATTTGTGCTTTTAATGCAGGTGATGGAGGAAGAGGGGATCAGGATCAGTATTCTTTTATCTAAGCATGTTGTCATATATTTACTTTGACACTCTACCACCCTAACCTGGCACTCTACCACCCTAACCAGGCACTCTACCACCCTAACCAGGCACTCTACCACCCTAACCAGGCACTCTACCACCCTAACCAGGCACTCTACCACCCTAACCAGGCACACTACCACCCTAACCAGGCACTCTACCACCCTAACCAGGCACTCTACCACCCTAATCAGGCACTATACCACCCTAACACTACCATCCTAACCTGGCACTCTACCACTCTAGCCTGGCACTACTGTATATCACCTAACCTGGCACTTTGTGTTGGTCTATTACATAAAATCCCAATAAAATACATTTTTGGTTGTAACATGACAAAAGGTGGAAAATTTCAAGAGTTATGAATACTTTTTCAAGGCACTGTGTGTGTGTGTGTGTGTATATATGTATATATATATATATATATATATATATATAGTTGGGCCCCCTACTTTTGTTCCTGTCCCTCCCATGTGCCCCCCTAAATATGAACGCCAGCGATACCACTGTTGCACAGAAGACAGAGTGACAGCGCAGCAACAGGAGATTCAGGGGCTACTTGTGCAGCAATCGGAGGCACAGCGCTGTCCCGGAGTGATCGGTGGGGACAGATGGTGCGGGGTGCCGGGCACTGATCGCACCGTTGCTCGAGTATCGCTATGTCCTGTGGCTCGGGATCATGCAGAAGAGTGTGTGCTATAACGAGGGTTACACTCTGTACCTAGCTCTCCTGGCCTGCAAAGAGGGCACCAAGAGGGGACAACTCACCAAGACCAACAGTTAGCATGACAAGTGGTTCTCCCTCTTCTGCTTCGAGGGAGAGCAGAGCACCTGACCCTCCAGGCTCTACATGCTGGAGGGTGCCAGCTGTGAGAGGATCCCACCCCACCCATAGTGGGCAGCGAGGGCAAGAAGAGCATGGAGAAGCAGGTATCCACCTACCAACGTCTACCTATATATACTGGGCTCCATTCCTGCCCAGGACACTAGCTACATGGAGTTAGCATGTTCTCCCTGTGTGGTTCCTCTCCTACTCCAAACACATGCAGGTAGGTAAATTGTACCCAGCAGTGTACATGGCTGATCACATTAAAAACTGACCCTACAATCATAGAGGACTCTACACATATCTATGTATACTTCCATTCAGTCCTGTCCAGCTCTTGGCAGATTTTAGGCCATTGCTCATCTTGGATCATTTTTCGGACATGGGGTGATCACCCATGTAGATTGCCACTTTATACAGACAGGGGACCATCACCTACCAACATGGCTTTGGAGTGTGCCCACACCAAGAGAACATGCAAACTACATGCAGATAGCTTCCTGGCCCAGATTCAAACCAAGTGAGGCAAGTCCCAACCACTAACCTACTGTTCTCACTATATACCTGTATATACTGACAGTATTATCTGAAAGACGGGTTTCAAATGTTTTGACAGGGGCGCAGTTTCAGTGTTTGCCATAGGCGCCATTTTCACTAGATACGCCTCTGCCTACGCGGTCTTGCCTGCGGGAAGAAGCGGAACAATTGGGGACTCAATTGAAGGATGAATCCTGGCCAGTTTGCCTCACGGTGCTGCCGGATGGCTGAAATTTTCTGGCACCGTGAGCTGTGTAGTTTTTGAAGGAACTTTTGCAAAGTGTCAGTGTGGTTACACGATCTTGTGGCGGAAGGTTGTGGAACGACTGGACAGCACTCATCAAGTCTGTGGCAGAGACTTTGAGTGAGCTTCGCACCGGCTGCTAGGTCAGTGATAATAGGCCTATCCGGTGGTTGCTAAATCCAGCGTGGAACTGATTTATCCTCTGGATATAGGATTGTGCTCGTGATCCGCAAAGCAAAGTACCTGAACCTCCCCTATCCCTCTACACCTCTGTTAGAACTGGTATAATAAAGACTCTTGAAGAAACCGTAACCAAGCATTGGTGTGAACATTTATAAAAGCTCTTCAAGGAGGATCCCTGACACAAGTGCAGTGAACAGTTTTTGCTAGATTGGGCTGTCTTTTTGCTGGATTTTGGCTGTCTCTTTGCTGGATATCGGACTGTTGAAGTCGTCTGTAAGTGCCTCTGAGCTTACATTGGTAAGTGCTGGATATTTCTAATGTTTTGTGCATTTTACTACATTGTTTTTTTTTTGTTAACAAATGACATACAAATTTCTTGTATAGCCCCCTAAATTATACTTGTCTGCCTGTTCTCTAAAGGGAACGGTGCTAGGAGGTGTGTAGGGGTGGAGACAAGGGGCGGTTCTAGTGGTGGGCAGAGACAGGAGTGGCCTAATGGAGGGGGGTAAGTTCCTGCACCTTTTCGCTGAGAAAAAAAAGCCATGTGTGTGTATGTATATGTATATATATATATATATATATATATATATATATATATATATATTTAAAAAAATATATAGATAGAAAGATGAGAGGGGATTGCTGCACAAAGAGTAAAAATGTATTTGAAAAAAAGTTACACAAGGTATCAGGTATAACAGGTGTTATACCTGATACCTGATGTATCTCTTTTCAAATAAATTTTTACTTTTTGTGCAGCAATCCCCTCTCATTTTTCTATATTGTAGTCCCTGGGAAGGACTAGATTGCTATCACAGCATTGGCAGAGACCGTTCAGTGCACCTCACCCATTGAACTTTTATATATATTTAATTCTATATCGATGTCTTAGTTTTAAGAGATGGAAAGAAGAGCATTTGTTACTACACAGGGATCAGGAGCATAGGAGTTCAAACTCTGGATCATTTTAATTATTTTGCTATGTTGTGTGATAGGATAGAAAGTGACAGAGTTTCTTGGAATTAATGACACCTTAATATCATAAACATGTGCAGGCCCACATATACTGGAATTCTTTTCTCCAACATTTTACAAATGAGAAACAGCACCTTTGCAGTCAGACATTGCAGGTTAAAAGTCTTTCTATCTGGCAAATTGTGACAGTGTGTGCTAATCTCCTATTAGAGAGATCTGACTGCTGAACCTCAGAGCATCAATAACATTTTCTTAGCGCGGTGAAGATTCCCAGTTCTTGCACCCTTTGTGTATCTTCTACTAAAATGTTTTTCCCCCTCCTTGTCCAAAGTTGCTGTCAGGGGTTATAAAGCAGTAGTATGTTTCTTAAACTGTGCTTGTTCTAAGTGAGACTTGTGATCACCCTCATCCTTATCAAACTAATTAAAGGTTTATATAACAAGACATGTTTTAACCATTATAAGCTTACACATAGAATATTGAAATCAACATCTGCGACTAATATGTGTAAAAAATGTGCTGTCTGAAAATAGAAAAATAAAAACCATCTGGAAGTGACACACCAAGATTTAAAATGTATGAAAAACTCAAAGAACAAATGCTAGTAATGACTTTTATGGCCTGTTCAAAGGTACGCTAATCTTTTATTAATAGCAGTGATCATTCTGATTGTTTTTCGGGTTTTTTCAAAGCCCAAGTTCAATTCAAGGGTTTTTATTTTTAAATCAGTAGCTTGGCAATTTCAAAAAAAAAAAAAAATGCAGCTCTGGTTGCAAAAATCACCTCCTCCCCAGCGCTGTCCCATGCAAACTCACCACTGGTTCCCAGTGTCGCAGAACTTCCTTCTGTGGATGGTCAAAAGGGAATCCTGCACTCACAGTGCAATGATGAAAACTAGAAGTGTCGCTCTGCATTGTTGAGGAACACTCAGGCTGGATTCACACCTATGCAATTTTAGTGCTTTTTGTATTTTGCAGATTTGCACTACAGTCCATCTAACATGGTTTCCTATGGAACACGTTCTGTAGTGCAGATCTGCAAAATGCAAAAAGCACTAAAACTGCATAGGTGTGAATCCGGCCTTAGTGAGTGTCAAATGACCGACCACTAAGCATCTGAAAGAAGGAAAATATAGACAATAATAATAAAAATAAATGAAAAAAAAACATGTGGAGGGGGATGTCTCTAGGTAAAGGAGAGAGAATGGAATTGGGATTTAACTATAACTATTCGTTTCCAACAACAATGAACCCCTTGAAGTGGAACTCTAGCATTTTGTAGGGTTTCCTTATTGCTGTTAATGAGTCAGTGGTACTCCATAGTCCCGATGAGCATAGACAAAGAATAAAAAAGAGAAAAAAGTATAGAAAAAAGGTGGTAAGCATTTGCTCTCATTCATAATGTTGCTGGATACCAGTTCTAGTGTTAAACAACCTATTTTAGCACACGTGAAGAATATGGCTGTCTCCATACAGAGTGTGGGCACGCAGTCACACTTGATGTTGGTCAAGATTTTCACTGCAGTCAGGTGCAGTAAACAATGGTAAAGGGGATGAGGCCCCAAAATGGAAGCTATGTGTGGTCTGCAGAGGTGCCCAATAAATAAAAAGGTGCTTCCAAGTGGATTCTTCAGGAAGGTCGGTATTTATTGATCATGAGAAGCGGTTAAAAAATGCCATCAACGCGTTTCATGGTTCTTAGGAAACGTTGTACAGTGCACTCTGATCTGTGTGCTCAGGAAGTGGCCTCTAAAGAGCCACAAATCACCATTAATGCTGTTTATGTTCCCACAATCTCCCTGAAGTGAAGGGAATTCCTACCTTTGACAGTTGTCAAGAACGAATGTTTCCATTTGCATATTTCCCTTTAGTCCTGTTCTGGTGACAACTAATACATTTACCTTCACTTTCCTGACAGTAACCAGGACAGGAAACTAGGTATAATCTCCCACGGGAGCAAAGGGGAACAAAGACAGTAATATAAACTTAATCATGGTTCTATGCCTTTCCCATTCTATCCAAAGACTAAGTATACCTTTGCGAACAGAAACATTTATCAGGCTTGTCTAAATTGCTTAACCACTTTCCGCCCGCGCTATAGCCAAAGATGCCTTCCAGTACCGGGAGGGTGTCTATAGACGTCCTCCCGTCATCGGCTCGCAGACCCCCTGCGGCGGGCTGGTAGCGCACTCTGTGATCGTTGAGTCATTTGGACTCGGCTGATCACAGAACAGGGTAAAGGGTCAATCACAGCGGCCCTTTACCACTTGATCAGCTATCAGCCAATAACAGCTGATCACGGAAGTAAACAGAAGCCGGTTATCTGCTTTTTTTTCTCCTCACAATCAGCATGAGGAGAACCGGCTTCTGTTACAAGGACATTGGTCCCAATCTGTACCCACCAGTGCTGCTAATCAGTGCCAACCAGTGCCACTCATCAGTGCCCATTAGTGCCCACGAGTGTCACCCATTAGTGCCCATGAGTGCCACCTATCAGTGCCCATCAGTGCTACCAATCAGTGTCCATCCCTGCCATTCGTGCCTCATCATCAGTGTCACCTATCAGTGCTGCCTATCGGTGCCGCTTGCCAGTGCTCATCAGTGCCACCTATTAATGGCACCCATCAGTGCCACCTATTAGTGCAGCCTCATCAGTGCCTCCTTATCAGTGCCGCCTCATCAGTGCCCATCAGTGCAGCCTATCAGTGCCCATCAGTGCAACCTCATCAGCGCACATCAGTGAAGGAGAAAAATTAACTGTTTGCTAAATTTTATAACAAACTATGAAAAAACGTTTTTTTTTTTTTTATTATTATTTATGTCTTTTTTGGTTCTATAGCAAAAAAAACAAAAAAAACATCGGTGGTTAAATACTGAAAGCTGAAAATTGGCCTGGGCAGGAAGGGGGTATAAGTGCCCAGTAAGCAAGTGGTTAAATAAAGCACATCAAAATCCAAAGCCAAAAATGTAATTCTGTATATTGCAGTTTACAATCAGTAGATGTGTTGGTTGCATCAGTTTTCATTTTTTTACTTTTTCCCTTATTTGACCTAGTAAATAGGGATGGACGAACATCTCCCGGGACGGTTCGCGAACGCGATTGCGCGAACGCGGGTAAATGTTCGCGAACCGCGGGTTCGCGGCGGGCCCCATTCATTTCAATGGGAGGCGAACATTAAAAACCTCCAGGTCATATTTGCAGCCACAAAATAATTACTAGCTGTGCACACATAGTCCCACAACATGGACAATGACATAACAGAAGTATTAAGCAAATTTGAGATCGACAACGACAAGCATTCTTTTTTTATCTGAATTTTTTTGTCAATTCAGGAGCGCATGAAGGCCATGGAAGAGACGCAAGGCCAGGCTATGAAGGGGGTGCAGGAGATGATCCTGCTATTGGAAAAGTTGCCATAAATGTTGTTTTTTTTTTATAAGTTATATAAATCGTTTATACAGTTATAACGTTTATTTCGTTTTTTTGTAATATTGCTCGGTTTTATTAGGAATAGCTCGGCCTAAATCAGCCAGAACTGACAGCAGCCGGTAAATACATGTCAAATACATATAGGGTCCATTCACATGTCTGTAAAATGGGTCCGCATCTGTTCCACAATTTAGCGGAATTGATTTTCAATTCCAGCCTGAAAAATTAGGCATTCACAGCCTGGATAAAGAAGTAAGTGTAGGCCAGTACAGGCCCCAAAAATTAGCCAACAGGCATTCATCTGACAGCAAAGAACTTTGTATTCTGTGGCTGGAGGTACATTAGGCATTCACAGGATAAATATGTTTCGGTCACTACAGGCCCCAAAAATTAGGCATTCAACGGACATAAAAGGCCTTTTATGCCGCTGTATTTACCCAAGAAGACAGGGACCATGAATAATTGTTATAGGTGGTGGTGGATATTTGTGGCCTGTCATGAGGAATTTGAATGAAACATGGTCTACTGGTCACATGTGTTGAATTCCTCAGAGATCCATGCCTCATTAATTGTTATAAATGTGAGGTAGTCAACACTGTCGTGAGCTAGGCGAGTGCGCTTATCGGTCACGATCCCCCCTGCTGCGCTGAATGTCCTTTCGGACAGGACACTGGACGAGGGGCAAGCCAACAGTTCCATTGCAAATTGTGCAAGCTCTGGCCAGAGGTCAAGCCTGCCCACCCAGTAGTCCAGGGGTTCATCACTTCTCAGAGCATCCACATCGGCCGTTAATCCGATGTAGTCGGACACCTGTCGGTCTGGGCGTTCCCTGATGCTGGATCCGGATGAGACCTGTCGATGGGTCGGCTGAAAGAATGATCTCATATCAGAAGTGACCAAGACATCTTCAAACCGCCCTCTTCTTGCAGGCGCTGTTGGATTGGTATCCACAACTGTTCCTCTGGGAGTGGAAATTTCTCTGCCAGCGCACGCAAAAGCAGAATGCAGCATTTCTCGAAGCAAGGCCTGGAAGTGCTGCATTCTGACAGCCCTCTGTGATGGTGGTAACATTTCTGCCATTTTTTGTTTGTACCGGGGGTCCAAGTACGTTGCCACCCAGTAATGGTCCTTGCCCTTTATGCTTTTTATACGGGGGTCCCTCTTAAAACACTGGAGCATGAAGGCCCCCATTTGCACTAAACTCGAAGCAGTGTGGTGGCCTGGCTCCTGCTCGTCATCATCCAGGATAATGTCGTCCTCGATCTCCTCCCCCCATCCACGAACAACAACAGCAGGGATCCCAGAAAGGTTTAAAGCATGCTCTTCTTGCTCCTCCTCATCCGCCCCAGCACCATCCTCCTCTGACTCCTCTTCAGACTCCTGTTGTTGACTTGTCTCAGATAGAGTAGCCCCCCCTGGGAATTCATCTAGCATTGCGACTTCCTCATCTTCCTGCTCCTGCTCCTCGACGGCTTGATCAATGACACGACGCAATGCACGCTCCATAAAGAAGGCATAAGGTACGATGTCACTGATGGCACCATGGCTGCGACTGACCAGTTTGGTGATCTCATCAAATGGCCGCAAAAGTCTGCATGCGTTGCGCATGAGCAGCCACTGACACGGTGAAAAAAAACCAAGATCCACAGAACCTGTAATATACCTTCCCTGCCTGTGTTTGCTAGACCACGTGTCTGTGGTCAGATGTATCTTGGCACCGACACTGTGTGCCAGAGATACATTCACTTGCCGCTGAACATGGCCATATAGCTCTGGGATGCCCTTCTGGGAGAAATATTTCCTTCCTGGGACCTTCCATTGTGGTGTTCCAATGGCCACAAATTTTCGAAAGGCCTCCGAGTCCACCAGTTTATATGGCAGTAGTTGGCGGGCTAGGAGTTCTGACAAGCCAGCGGTCAACCGTTGGGCAAGAGGGTTATCCGGCGTCATCATTCTTTTACGCTCGAACATTTGGCCAACGGAAGCCTGCCTTTTTCCAGATAAACTTGGGGACGGGATGATGGAAGGTGGAGTGGAGGACAACTGTGAAGAGAGAGGAGAAGTAGTAGAAGAGGCTGGACGGTGAGAGCCTGGAGTTTGGCTTTGTGGGTTCTGACGGCGTTGCTCCCACTGGGCTCGGTGATGGGAGTTCATGTGCCTTCTTAAAGCGGTCGCCCCTAGGTGAGTGTTGGGCTTACCGCGACTTATGCGTTGACTGCAAAGGCTGCAGATGGCAACACTATTGTCAGCAGCGGACACGTTAAAAAAAGCCCACACTGCGGAGCCATGTGCCAGCGTCCTGGGAGCGCCAGATGTGACCGTACATGGTTGATGGCTCGCTCTGAGTCCTGATACATTAGCAGTCTTGTTTGTCCCTCCTGTGCAATATAAGTTCCGCCTGCCTCTCCTCCCTATCTGCTGGTCCATCTCTCCTTCTGAACTCCCCTCCTGGTCCTCTCTTGTGGGCACCCACGTGACGTCCATAGACACATAATCATCTACGTCACCTTCCCCACCACTAACATTAGAGATCTCGGAGTAGGCAGCAACAGCGGGGACCATGGGCATCCGCTCCATAGGGCAAGGGGGGTCGTTTGCCCCCCCCCCTGGAATTGAGAAGGTGTTGTTCTACACCCTCCGATGCCCTTACACCCACTTCCAGCCCTGCACAGATCTGCACCGCAGAACATGTACTTTCTCCTCCTCCCCCTGGGCCCACCACACCTCCCCGTCGCCGCTTTAAGGCGGACGCATCTCGTGGTTTGGCAGCGCTGGCTGGACCGGGCCTCGCGCTGCAACCTGATTGGCCCCAGCTCTTCTCGTTCCCCTGGCCCTTGGACTGTGCAGCGCGCCCGGGGCGAGAAGAAGAAAAAGAGCCGGGGGGAGATGTCGGAGCGGAGGGTGCCTCGAGTTGGTGGTGGTAGTACCTCGGGGGCCTGGCCTCCTGCGGTGGCGGCCTGCTGCACACACCCGCTGGACCTGCTGAAGGTGAGAAGGAAGGAGAGCCGGGCTGTGTGTGTGGTATGGAGGGAGGAGGAGATGTCCTACAACACGTGTGTGTGTGACTGCAGAGACATGACATCATATCATAGGACACGTCACACATATGGTCAATGTGGTCAGTGTGTAGTGTAGTGGTCAGAGTGTGGTGTGTATAGTGTCCAGAGGTGCAGGGTGCTGCTGTGTAATGTAAAGGGGTGCAGGGTGCTGTGTAATGTAAAGGGGTCCAGTGATACAGGGTGCTGTGTAATGTAAAGGGGTCCAGTGATACAGGGTGCTGTGTAATGTAAAGGGGTCCAGTGATACAGGGTGCTGTGTAATGTAAAGGGGGCCAGTGATACAGGGTGCTGTGTAATGTAAAGGGGTCCAGTGATACAGGGTGCTGTGTAATGTAAAGGGGTCCAGTGATACAGGGTGCTGTGTAATGTAAAGGGGTTCAGAGCTGTAGTGTGCTGTGTAATGTAAAGGGGTCCAGAGATGCAGTTGTGGAGAGGGGGTACACAGTAGTGACAAAGAGATATTTAAAGATGCAGGAGGCACAGTGGGGTGTTTTTACATTTTAACGTGGGGGGGGTCGCTTTTAACCCCTGTTAGCGGTCGAAGAAAGGGTAAAATGCGACTGTGTATCGCCGCTGCCGAAGCGCCCCCCCCCCCCCTGAAAAAATTTCAGCGGACGCCCATGGCGGGGACCAACATCCTTGGGCTGATCTGGGTACTGTCGTCAGACTGCTGAGTGGCGGTTGTTGCTACCTCCTCTTCCTGATCCAATGTCAAGAATACCTGCGCATCAGAGAAGTCTTGTGATGGATTGGAAAATAATTCCTGTGACTCAAGCGGAGGGTATATGGTGGCGGTGGTGTTGGTGGTAGTGTCTTTGGGGGTGCACACAGCAGAGAGTGAAGAGGGTGCAGATAGAGAGGATGAGGAGGGTGCAGAAGAGTAAGGCTGAGTGAGCCACTCAACCAAGTCTGGTGCGTCCTTTGACGTAATCGAACGCACCTTCTGCAACTTCCCACTTTGGCTCCGGCCTGGTGCTCCTGCCCTACCCCTACCACCCCTGTGGAACGGCCTGCCTCTTCCTCTGCCTGTCATCTTTTTAAATGACCCTGTGACAAAAGGATGTAGAGAAGGGCAGTATATGTGGAAGAAGGTATATAACACCTCGCTTCAAACTGTCGTTTTCGGGGGCCACTGGCCTATCACAGCAGTTATAATACTTTTTTCTAATTGCGTTTGTCACTCTTTGTAGTATCGCTGCAGAACCTCTCAGCAGTCACAATGCTGCACAGTAGAAATGCACTATACTATTCTTCCTATATGTGAAAGTTTTTTATGCGTGTATTAGACCCCTATATACTGCACACCAAATAGTACACCTATACCAGTCCTTAAAATGAACTTTTGTGGACCTTTATTGGTTAGCGATTTTAGTCGCTAGTCTGTGCCTGCGACACACAGCGGCAACTTGTACCTAAACCGAGAAAAGAGCTGCAGCAGAACCACTCAGAAGCTGCACAGTAGAAATGCTGCACAGTTGAAATGCACTATATATTATATAGTATATAGTATATATTATATAGTATGTTTGAAAGTTTTTTATGCGTGTATTAGACCCCTATATACTGCACACCAAATAGTACACCTATACCAGTCCTTAAAATGAACTTTTGTGGAGCTTTATTGGTTAGCGATTTTAGTCGCTAGTCTGTGCCTGCGACACACAGCGGCAACTTGTACCTAAACCGAGAAAAGAGCTGCAGCAGAACCGCTCAGAAGCTGCACAGTAGAACCGCACTATACTATTCTTCTTAGAGTATTTTATGCGTGTAGTACACCCCTATTTACTGCACACAAAATAGTACACCTATACCAGTCCGTAAAAGGACTTTTGTGGACTGTACACCTATACCAGTGTAGAGACCTCACCCCATCTCTTTCTTCTAGGGGTATCACACACGACAGGGTGAGATGCACTACGGCCCATGTCCTCCCCATAACTGTGGGTGAGGTGAAGGCCAGTACCAGATATTTCCTCGGGCCTGTGTGCTTCTGTAAAGGATTAAGTCCTGCTGTGCCAACACTTCCCTCTGCTCCCATTAACCAGAGTTCCACACACTGATCACAGTCCAACTCTTGTTTTATTGCATCTCTGACAATAAACAGTGCTTCAGTAGCCAACTGGTTGCGACTTGATAACATTTTGATACAGGGGATGAGCAGGTCGAGGCACTGTCCTAATTATCAGCTAAACCACTGCGATCTCGCCGGTGGTTACTATAGCCTTAGCTAGGAAGGACTTAGAACTTGAGAGTCTCTACCAGCGACTCGAGAGAACATAGATAGGAGTACCTTCGCTGCGCTGCGGCCCCTGTCAGGGGAAGATGTCCCTCCAAGAGAGTTACCAGAGGCCCATCCGTCACTGGGTTGATGCTGCTCCAGACTCTCCGAATGGGTAACCTCCCCGGCCTCCTCACCTCAGACATGGGCCCCATCCACTTCAGGGACCCTCGGACTTCTCCACCCTCGCGGGACCCAGTCGACGTCACTGGGCCCCAGGCCTCCTGGTTTAGTACCTCACCCCAGGCTGAAGGTGCCTGGGATGGACTCCAACTCCATTCCGGTCAGGCCTAGGGCACCTGAGCCAGAATCCGGAACCGCCCGCACCCAGGCCTAAGGTGCCTGGGCGCATGATGAAAACCTCCAGAAGAGCAAGACGACCTCGTGACCAGGGCGTCTCCCCCTTTTATCCCCTCCAATGACGCCACGGGAGGTTCCCCGCCCTCACCGTACCATCTCTGAGAAGGGACAAAAAGGACAGCACTATGGCAGTGAATCTACCTCGAGCCTGCGGGCACTCACCACCCACCGGACAAGGAGATTATTACACCGCCCAATCCTCCACGAATACAAATGATCATTACTCCCATACCTACACACCTGAACTTCCACCCAGGTGTACCCAACCTAAATTTAAAGACCCCGCTACACCAGTCTTTAGGAGGACTTTTGTTTTAGTAGAGTCTGTTCCTGCTGGTACACACACAGCAACCTTCCTACACTGACTAAAGACAGCTGCAGAACCGCTCAGCACTGCAATCCCAATGCTGCACAATTGAAATGAACTAAAAGTGTATTACACCCCTATATACTGCACACAAAACAATTGTACACCTATACCAGTCCTTAAAAGGACTTTTGTGGACCTAATAGCTAGGATTACAGTCTGTCCCTGCTCCACACAGCAACCTGTCCCTACGCTGACAAATAACAGAATGTAAAATGGCAGCCAGATCAGGTCTATTTATAAGGTAGGGGCATGTCCATCTGCTGAAATGTCTCATTGGCTGTCCTGTACCACATGATGGATGTGTCATAGGTCAAAGTTCCACAATGTAAAAGAATATGGTGGCCGCGAACCGGCCGCGAATAGCGCCATATGTCCGCCAGTTTTGCAAACCGCGAATGCGCAAAATTCGCCGCGAACCGACCGTGGGGCGAATCGCAAGGCCATCTCTACTAGTAAACTTGCCAGGGTTCTGTCCTAGGGGGCTACACCTACTCTCTCTATGGAGGAGCAATGTAGTCACTCTTGGATAGCAGCATTGTCAAACTGTGGAGAGGGTTGTTAGATGGACTGGAAGATTTAGATGGACTTTACATAAGTGACTAACAAATTAAAGGCTGACTCTAGCTAACAATTTTTAAACAGTTAAGCCTCGTACACACGACCGGTTTTCTCGGCCAGAAACGACAAGAAAACTGTTGGGAGAGCTTTCTTGCCAAGAAAACCGTGCGTGTGTACGAGGCTTTCAGGTTTCTCATCAAGAAAACTGCCCAGAATCTCGACAAGAAAAAAAGAAGACCTGCTTTCTTTTTTCTCGTCGGGAGTCTCATTTTTCTCGTCGTGATTCTCGTCAGACTGTATTTGGACGAGAAAACTGTTCGTGTGTATGCTTTTCCTAGTCTTCAAAAACCGCGCATGGTCAGAATCAAGTATGAGACGGGAGCGCACCTTCTTGTAAAACTAGCGTTCGTAATGGAGATAGCACATTCGTCACGCTGTAACCAACTGAAAGCACAAAGACTGAAAAGTGCAAATCGTCTCTCACTAAACTTTTACTAACACGCGGTAACACGAGATCAGCAAAAGCAACCCAAGGGGTGGCGCCATTGAAATAGAACTTCCCCTTTATACTGCCGTCGTACATGTTGTACGTGACCGCGCTTTACAACGACGAGATTTTGGATTGACAGTGAGTATGCAAGGAAAGCTTGACAAGAAACCCGTTGAGAAAAACAATGTTTTTTTTGCAACGAGATTCTCGGCCGTGTGTACTAGGCTTCACAGTGTTTTTCCTTTTGGGATAAAGGTTTTAACTAAATGTTGCAGTCAGATGCAATCATTGTTCATGTATTTAGTGAGTTCTGGGTGCTGCCGGTGTCTGAATAAAATGACCAGCAGGGATGATTCCTCCATCCAAGCTGCTTATCATGGCTGGAGGCACTTGATTGATTCCTCTAATCGAAACATGTTTTACTTTAAGACCCCTTTCACACTGGGGCCTCCCGAGAGTTACCGGTAAAGCGCCACTGGTTTTAGCGGCACTTTACTGCTGTTTAAGCAGGGCTTTACCGCTGTTTTAGCCCCGCTTTTCGTCCGCTAGCGGGGAGCTTTTGACACCCGCTAGCGGCCGCTTAAGGGGTTAAAAACTCCCGTGTTGCGGCGCAATGGGCAGGGGCAATGGGCAGGGGCTGTATACAGCGCTCCCAAACCGCCCCAAAGATGCTGCTTGCAGGACTTTTCCTAATGTCCCGCACGCAAGCACTCGGCCTTTCACATTCGGGTGGCATTGGGAGGCAGTTTTCAGGCGCTTTACAGGCGCTATTTCTAGTGCTAAAACGCCTGAAAACTGCATCCGTGTGAAAGGGGTTAAATTGGTGCAACACTTGAACTCAAATCCAACCTAAACTTTTGCAAAGTTTGCATAGACTTTGAAAGGGCTAAAACCTCGGGTTGTTTTGCTGTTTGTATTCCTGTTTGGAAGATTTGACCTCACATCCTATTCTGATGGCACCTACAACCGGGTATAAGTGA
The DNA here is from genome assembly GCA_029206835.1 of Rana muscosa. NCBI lineage: Eukaryota > Metazoa > Chordata > Amphibia > Anura > Ranidae > Rana > Rana muscosa. The sequence continues at coordinate 115,012,123 of CM055116.1, forward strand.
AAAAGAGAGAAGTGCTGCAATACCTAAGTGTAGTATTCATTCAAAAAATTTAAAAACAATAACTATTGCACACAAATGTACAATGTATTAACCACTTAAGGACTGCCCCACGCAGATATACTGAGGCAGGATGGTCCTCCAGCGCGAAATCACATACAGGTACGTGATTTCATGCAGTGGATCTGGGTCGCACATGCGCGCCGTTGGGGACCTGCTCCTGCTGTGTTTGGACACAGCAGGAGCCAATCAGCAGGTCCAGTGGTTGCGATGGCTACCGGCACCCTGCGATCACAGGAGAGGCAGAACGGCGGTCTGCCTATGTAAACAAGGCAGACAGTCATTCTGTGAGGGAGGATCTCTCTGTTCCTTCAGTCACAGCATTCCCCCCACAGTTAGAAAGCACTTCCTAGGAGCACACTTAACCCTTTGATTTCCCCTGATGTTAACCCCTTCCCTGCCAGTGTCATTAGTACAGTTACAGTTCATATTATTTAGCAATGATCACTGTATTAGTGTCACTGGTCCCAAAAAGTGTCAAAAGCTTCAGTTAGGTGTCCGATTTATGTCCGCTGCAATGTTGCAGTCCCGCTAAAAATCACTGATCGTCGCCATTACTAGTAAAAAGATAAATAAATAAAAATTCGATAAAAATAACCCCCGGGTTTGTAGATGCTAGAACTTTTATGCAAAATTTTATATACGCTTATTGGGATTTTTTTTTTACCAAAAATATGTAGCAGAATACATATTGGCCTAAACTGATGAAGTAATTTATATTTTTTATTTATTTTTTTGTTTTTTTATTTATTGGGTTTTATAGCATAAAGTAAAATATATACATATATATATATATATTGTGAGGGGGTTGGCTCGGCAGCGGGTGTGTGTGACCCCCGAGATGGGCTCCCCACAAAAAAACAGGCCCAGCAAACGGAGGTTGTGGTTTTCAAAATCAAAAAGGTGCGGTTTATTTTCTATTTACAGTGACAAAACACAGCAAAGAAAAAGAAACATAAACAAAATAAATCCTGGTCAACTTGACCTCTGACTAAACATACAGGTTTCCTAACTAACAACTGGGATCAGCCTAGTGCTGTCCTAGTCCCTAAGTCCCTGGTTTTAAATGTCCAAGCAAATAGCCACACAGGCTTTGTCTCACCGCACAGGGGTTCACTCTCCCTAGACAGTCCACACAGGTCTGGGTCCAGGCATGAGCTAACATCTAATGAAGCTGGGAGTTCTTATAGAGGCCTAAATGAGCTGACAAGCTTCAGCTGGTCTCATCAACTCCCTGTCTGCACGACGCCCCACACTCTCCCTAGAGGTATGAGTCATCCATGAGCCCACTAGCCTTATACAACTCTCCACCTAGTTGTATAAGTCGGCGTAAAGCCTGAATCTGGGCGAAATATATCTACCCCCCTGGATGCAACCAGGTGACTTTACCTTCCTGCTGTCACATACCCCCCCCCCTCTTGTTTTAACCTCGGGGTTGGAACACCAGCAATCAGGCATTCATGTACTCGAGACAAAGCATCCACATTCCCCATTTGAACGCCAGGGCGATGCTTTACTGTGAAGTTGAATTCCTGGAGGGCCAGGAACCACCTATTCACTCTTCTATTTGTTTCCTTGTTTTGAGCCATCCACTTTAACGGAGCGTGATCCGTAACCAAGTCAAAGTGCCTACCTAGCAGGTAGTACCGAAGGGAATCTAGAGCCCACTTCACCGCTAAACACTCCTTTTCAACGGTGGCGTAATTTACCTCATGGGACTTCAACTTCCTGCTGAGGTAAATGACTGGGTGCTCTTCCCCGTTCCAGACTTGGGACAATACTGCTCCTAACCCCACATCTGACGCATCACTTTGTACGACAAAGTCTTTAGAGAAGTCGGGTGAGTACAACACTGGCTGGCTACATAAGGCTTGTTTCAAGAATTGGAATGCTGCCTCAGCCTCGGGGGTCCATTTAATCATGACCGACCCTTTCCCCTTCGTCAGGTTGGTTAGGGGCACAGCCTTAGAAGCAAAGTGGGGAATGAATCGCCGATAATACCCAGCGATTCCCAGAAAGGCTCGTACCTGCTTCTTGCTGTTGGGACGTGGCCAACTCTGGATGGCCTCGACTTTGTTGAGTTGGGGTTTTATTACTCCCCTCCCAATGGTGTACCCAAGATATTTGGCCTCCTCCTGCCCAATGGTACACTTCTTGGGGTTAGCCGTAAACCCCGCTTCCCGAACAGAGTCCAGGACTGCTTGCACTTTTGGCAGATGTGAGGCCCAATCTGTGCTATGGACAATTACGTCATCCAGGTAAGCCGCAGCATACTTCCGATGGGGCCTCAGCATCTGGTCCATTTTCCGCTGGAATGTGGCCGGCGCATTCTGTAACCCGAACGGCATTCTTTTATATTGGAACGCCCCGTCTGGGGTTACAAATGCGGTTTTCTCTTTGGCCGACTTGGCCAGGGGGATTTGCCAATACCCTTTTGTGAGGTCAAGAGTCGTCATGTATCGGGCTGTTCCCAGCCGGTCGATCAACTCATCTATACGTGGCATGGGGTAGGTGTCAAATTTTGTAACTTTGTTCAACTGACGAAAATCGTTACAAAATCGCCAGCTCCCATCCGGTTTAGGCACCAACACAATGGGACTAGACCAATCACTTTGGGACTCCTCTATCACCCCTAAGTTCAGCATTTTCTGTACTTCCTCCCGTATTGCCTCCCGTCGGGCCTCTGGGATCCGATAGGGTTTTAACTTCACCCTTTCACCAGGCGGGGTAATGATGTCATGCTCTACCCCAGATGTTTGTCCCGGCAGCTCAGAGAATACCTCCTTGTTGCGAAGCACAAACTCCTTAACCTCCTGTTGTTGGGGTGGTGACAAGGTGGCTGCTATTCCAACCTCAGGAATCACGCAACCAGTTTGAGCTGGTGACCAAGTGTCTGCGACTAGGGACTCTCTATCCCTCCAGGCTTTCAACAGATTAACGTGATAGATCTGTTCGGGCTTTCGCCTTCCTGGTTGCCTGACCTTGTAATTCACTTCGCTCACTTTTTCCATTATCTCGTAGGGGCCTTGCCATTTGGCAAGGAATTTACTTTCAACCGTAGGGACAAGTACCAGTATCCTATCCCCTGGGGAAAAGGTACGGGTCTTGGCTCCACGGTTGTACACTCTCTGCTGTGCTAACTGCGCTTGGGCCAAATGTTCCTTCACGATGGGCATTACCTGTGCAATTCGGTCTTGCATCAGGGCGACATGCTCAATCACACTCCTGTGGGGAGAACTCTCACTTTCCCAAGTTTCCTTGGCAATATCCAACAGCCCTCTTGGGTGTCTCCCATACAGTAACTCAAAGGGGGAGAATCCCGTAGAGGATTGGGGCACCTCCCTAATAGCAAACATCATATAAGGAAGTAGACAGTCCCAATCCTTTCCATCTCTATCCACCACTTTCTTCAACATTTGTTTTAGGGTTTTGTTGAATCTTTCAACCAGCCCATCGGTTTGGGGGTGATACACAGATGTACGTAATTGCGTCACTTTGAACAATTTACACAGCTCCTTCATAACCCGGGACATAAAGGGTGTACCTTGGTCCGTAAGCAGTTCTTTACAAATACCCACCCGGCTAAACACAAGAGATAGCTCTTTGGCTATGGTTTTGGCCGAGGTATTTCGGAGAGGGATCGCTTCTGGATAACGGGTGGCATAGTCCATTATAACTAATATGTACTGGTGCCCCCTAGCGGACTTGATTATAGGACCTACCAAATCCATGGCGATCCTCTCAAACGGGACCTCAATGATGGGTAGAGGGACCAGCGGGCTACGGAAATGTGGCATCGGGGCCGACCTCTGACACACAGGGCAGGAGGAACAATAATTTTCTATGTCCTTCATCACCCCCGGCCAATAGAATCTCTGTAATACCCTCTCTCGGGTTTTCTCTGTCCCCAGATGACCTCCAAGAATGTGCCCATGGGCCAACTCCAACACCAACTTCCTGTAAGGTTTGGGCACCACAAGCTGCTCAACGGTTTCTTCTGCCCTTTTTGCCACCCGATACAGTAGGTCCTTCTCTATGCTGAAGTATGGGTAAGTGCAGGTATTATCTGGGTTCACTAACTCGCCATCTATTTTCACTACGTTTTCCCGTGCCTTTATTAGGGCGGGGTCTTTCAACTGTTCTGTGGCAAAGTTTTCCCTGTGAACCTCAAGATCAGAAAACTCCACAGACGGTAGGTTTTCGTCTGAGGAGGTGGGCTCCTCTCCAGTTTCTTGAGTCTCCCCTGCCAATACTGATAAGGGAAATTCCGGAGAGTCCTCACCACTCTCAGGGGAGTTCTGGCTATCACATTCCTGGTACATAGGGGCACCAGTGGGGGGCTCAGGATCATCCCACAGTTCCCAGAACTTCGGAAAATCCCTTCCCACAATGGCGTCATGCGGTAACTGAGATACTAAGCCCACTGGATGAGAGAGGGTACCTTTGGGGGTCTCGAAACACACTGTAGTCACTGGATACTCTCGGGTGTCCCCATGCACACAAATAACAGCTACCTTGCTATTCCCAGAGACCTCTGTTTTAACTAACTCAGCCTTTATCAGGGTCACAAGGCTACCTGAATCCAGCAATACCACAACATTTCTACCATTAACACACATTTTGCATAAATGTTTCTCAGTTCCTCGAATGGCAGTGCATGCGACTGTCGCACACAGCGACTGACGTCTGCCCGTCAGAAAGTCACACTGCATGGGTTCCTCCACAACCGGGCAATTGGCTGCAATATGTCCCGCTTGCCGGCAGCGGTAGCAAACGATCCTTCTTGCGGCCTCTTGAGCCGCTGATTTCCCAGGCTGTTCTCGCCAAACTTGGGGTAGAGCTCCCACCCTCTCACTCTCTCCACCCTCACCCCTTGGAATCCTCTTATCCGCCCCTGGGGATGGTCTGGTCTTAGGGTGGAAAGTCCGAGTGTCTCTGGAAGAGGCCGTCAGGTTCTCTGTAGCCAAGTATTTCTCCACACGATCCACAAGACCATCGGCCGTCTCTGGGTCTCCATGGCTTACCCACTTTTGGATGGCAGTAGGAAGAGCTCTCAAAAACCGATCCATTACAACACGTTCCACAATCTTTGGTGCGGACAAAGTCTCTGGCTGTAGCCACTTTCTGCTCAGGTGAATGAGATCATACATTTGAGACCTGGGGGGTTTTCCAAGCTGGAAAGTCCAGTTATGCACACGCTGAGCCCGGACAGCCTGGGTGACACCCAGCCTTGCCAATATTTCAGCTTTTAGCATCACATAGTCTTTTGCTTGGTTAGGCTCTAGGTCATAGTAAGCTTTCTGCGATTCACCAGTTAACAGAGGAGCCACCAGTCCAGCCCACTGCTCCTCAGGCCACTTTTCTCTTTCAGCGGTCCTTTCAAATGTGGTCAAAAATACCTCTGGATCATCCTCTCCAGTCATTTTTGTCAATAAACGACTCACCCCAAAGGACGCGGTATTAGTGGGACGGCTTTCCTCACTGGTCTGCGGACGTTGCTGCATTACTGCTTCCATCTGTTGTTGTAGTCTCTGCTCTTGCTTCTGCAACAGGTCTATGAAGCGGGCCTCAGATTGCTGCTGGGCTTGTTGCTGAGCCTCCAGACTCTGTTGCAAAGTTGCGTTTGTCTGCTGCTGGGCTGCAAGGCTCTGTTGATGAGCTTGCTGCTGGGCTGCGAAGTTATTTTGCAAACCTGCATTTGTCTGCTGTTGATTGGCATTTGCTAGAGCCAGCTGCTTCAGTATCTCCTCCATGCTGGCTTAAAAAAAACTGCCACTGGTTCTCCACCAACTGTGAGGGGGTTGGCTCGGCAGCGGGTGTGTGTGACCCCCGAGATGGGCTCCCCACAAAAAAACAGGCCCAGCAAACGGAGGTTGTGGTTTTCAAAATCAAAAAGGTGCGGTTTATTTTCTATTTACAGTGACAAAACACAGCAAAGAAAAAGAAACATAAACAAAATAAATCCTGGTCAACTTGACCTCTGACTAAACATACAGGTTTCCTAACTAACAACTGGGATCAGCCTAGTGCTGTCCTAGTCCCTAAGTCCCTGGTTTTAAATGTCCAAGCAAATAGCCACACAGGCTTTGTCTCACCGCACAGGGGTTCACTCTCCCTAGACAGTCCACACAGGTCTGGGTCCAGGCATGAGCTAACATCTAATGAAGCTGGGAGTTCTTATAGAGGCCTAAATGAGCTGACAAGCTTCAGCTGGTCTCATCAACTCCCTGTCTGCACGACGCCCCACACTCTCCCTAGAGGTATGAGTCATCCATGAGCCCACTAGCCTTATACAACTCTCCACCTAGTTGTATAAGTCGGCGTAAAGCCTGAATCTGGGCGAAATATATCTACCCCCCTGGATGCAACCAGGTGACTTTACCTTCCTGCTGTCACAATATATATATATATATATATATATATATATATATATATTGTGAGGGGGTTAGCTCGGCAGCGGGTGTGTGTGACCCCCGGGATGGGCTCCCCACACAAAAACAGGCCCAGCAAACGGAGGTTGTGGTTTTCAAAATCAAAAAGGTGCGGTTTATTTTCTATTTACAGTGACAAAACACAGCAAAGCAAAAGAAACATAACCAAAATAAATCCTGGTCAAGTTGACCTCTGACTAAACATACAGGTTTCCTAACTAACAACTGGGATCAGCCTAGTGCTGTCCTAGTCCCTAAGTCCCTGGTTTAGTAAAAGTCCAAACAAATAGCCACACAGGCTTTGCCTCACCGCACAGGGGTTCACTCTCCCTAGACAGTCCACACAGGTCTGGTTCCAGGCATGAGCTAACATCTAATGAAGCTGGGAGTTCTTATAGAGGCCTAAATGAGCTGACAAGCTTCAGCTGGCCTCATCAACTCCCTGTCTGTACGACGCCCAGCCCTCTCCCTAGAGGTATGAGTCATCCATGAGCCCACTAGCCTTATACAACTTTCCACCTAGTTGTATAAGTCGGCGTAAAGCCTGAATCTGGGCGAAATATATCTACCCCCCTGGATGCAACCAGGTGACTTTACCTTCCTGCTGTCACATACCCCCCCCTCTTGTTTTAACCTCGGGGTTGGAACACCAGCAATCAGGCATTCATGTACTCGAGACAAAGCATCCACATTCCCCATTTGAACGCCAGGGCGATGCTTTACTGTGAAGTTGAATTCCTGGAGGGCCAGGAACCACCTATTCACTCTTCTATTTGTTTCCTTGTTTTGAGCCATCCACTTTAACGGAGCGTGATCCGTAACCATGTCAAAGTGCCTACCTAGCAGGTAGTACCGAAGGGAATCTAGAGCCCACTTCACCGCTAAACACTCCTTTTCAACGGTGGCGTAATTTACCTCATGGGACTTCAACTTCCTGCTGAGGTAAATGACTGGGTGCTCTTCCCCGTTCCAGACCTGGGACAATACTGCTCCTAACCCCACATCTGACGCATCACTTTGTACGACAAAGTCTTTAGAGAAGTCGGGTGAGTACAACACTGGCTGGCTACATAAGGCTTGTTTCAAGAATTGGAATGCTGCCTCAGCCTCGGGGGTCCATTTAATCATGACCGACCCTTTCCCCTTCGTCAGGTTGGTTAGGGGCACAGCCTTAGAAGCAAAGTGGGGAATGAATCGCCGATAATACCCAGCGATTCCCAGAAAGGCTCGTACCTGCTTCTTGCTGTTGGGACGTGGCCAACTCTGGATGGCCTCGACTTTGTTGAGTTGGGGTTTTATTACTCCCCTCCCAATGGTGTACCCAAGATATTTGGCCTCCTCCTGCCCAATGGTACACTTCTTGGGGTTAGCCGTAAACCCCGCTTCCCGAACAGAGTCCAGGACTGCTTGCACTTTTGGCAGATGTGAGGCCCAATCTGTGCTATGGACAATTACGTCATCCAGGTAAGCCGCAGCATACTTCCGATGGGGCCTCAGCATCTGGTCCATTTTCCGCTGGAATGTGGCCGGCGCATTCTGTAACCCGAACGGCATTCTTTTATATTGGAACGCCCCGTCTGGGGTTACAAATGCGGTTTTCTCTTTGGCCGACTTGGCCAGGGGGATTTGCCAATACCCTTTTGTGAGGTCAAGAGTCGTCATGTATCGGCTGTTCCCAGCCGGTCGATCAACTCATCTATACGTGGCATGGGGTAGGTGTCAAATTTTGTAACTTTGTTCAACTGACGAAAATCGTTACAAAATCGCCAGCTCCCATCCGGTTTAGGCACCAACACAATGGGACTAGACCAATCACTTTGGGACTCCTCTATCACCCCTAAGTTCAGCATTTTCTGTACTTCCTCCCGTATTGCCTCCCGTCGGGCCTCTGGGATCCGATAGGGTTTTAACTTCACCCTTTCACCGGGCGGGGTAATGATGTCATGCTCTACCCCAGATGTTTGTCCCGGCAGCTCAGAGAATACCTCCTTGTTGCGAAGCACAAACTCCTTAACCTCCTGTTGTTGGGGTTGTGACAAGGTGGCTGCTATTCCAACCTCAGGAATCACGCAACCAGTTTGAGCTGGTGACCAAGTGTCTGCGACTAGGGACTCTCTATCCCTCCAGGCTTTCAACAGATTAACGTGATAGATCTGTTCGGGCTTTCGCCTTCCTGGTTGTCTGACCTTGTAATTCACTTCGCTCACTTTTTCCATTATCTCATAGGGGCCTTGCCATTTGGCAAGGAATTTACTTTCAACCGTAGGGACAAGTACCAGTATCCTATCCCCCGGGGAAAAGGTACGGGTCTTGGCTCCACGGTTGTACACTCTCTGCTGTGCTAACTGCGCTTGGGCCAAATGTTCCTTCACGATGGGCATTACCTGTGCAATTCGGTCTTGCATCAGGGCGACATGCTCAATCACACTCCTGTGGGGAGAACTCTCACTTTCCCAAGTTTCCTTGGCAATATCCAACAGCCCTCTTGGGTGTCTCCCATACAGTAACTCAAAGGGGGAGAATCCCGTAGAGGATTGGGGCACCTCCCTAATAGCAAACATCAAATAAGGAAGTAGACAGTCCCAATCCTTTCCATCTCTATCCACCACTTTCTTCAACATTTGTTTTAGGGTTTTGTTGAATCTTTCAACCAGCCCATCGGTTTGGGGGTGATACACAGATGTACGCAATTGCGTCACTTTGAACAATTTACACAGCTCTTTCATAACACGGGACATAAAGGGTGTACCTTGGTCCGTAAGCAGTTCTTTACAAATACCCACCCGGCTAAAAACAAGAGATAGCTCTTTGGCTATGGTTTTGGCCGAGGTATTTCTGAGAGGGATCGCTTCTGGATAACGGGTGGCATAGTCCATTATAACCAATATGTACTGGTGCCCCCTAGCGGACTTGATTATAGGACCTACCAAATCCATTGCGATTCTCTCAAACGGGACCTCAATGATGGGTAGAGGGACCAGCGGGCTACGGAAATGTGGCATCGGGGCCGACCTCTGACACACAGGGCAGGAGGAACAATAGTTTTCTATGTCCTTCATCACCCCAGGCCAATAGAATCTCTGTAATACCCTCTCTCGGGTTTTCTCTGTCCCCAGATGACCTCCAAGAATGTGCCCATGGGCCAACTCCAACACCAACTTCCTGTAAGGTTTGGGCACCACAAGCTGCTCAACGGTTTCTTCTGCCCTTTTTGCCACCCGATACAGTAGGTCCTTCTCTACGCTGAAGTATGGGTAAGTGCAGGTATTATCTGGGTTCACTAACTCGCCGTCTATTTCCACTACGTTTTCCCGTGCCTTTATTAGGGCGGGGTCTTTTAACTGTTCTGTGGCAAAATTTTCCCTGTGAACCTCCAGATCAGAAAACTCCACAGACGGTAGGTTTTCGTCTGAGGAGGTGGGCTCCTCTCCAGTTTCTTGAGTCTCCCCTGCAAATACTGACAAGGGAAATTCTGGAGAGTCCTCACCACTCTCAGAGGAGTTCTGGCTATCACATTCCTGGTACATAGGGGCACCAGTGGGGGGCTCAGGATCATCCCACAGTTCCCAGAACTTCGGAAAATCCCTTCCCACAATGGCATCATGCGGTAATTGAGATACTAACCCCACTGGATGAGAGAGGGTACCTTTGGGGGTCTCGAAACACACTGTAGTCACTGGATACTCTCGGGTGTCCCCATGCACACAAATAACAGCTATCTTGCTATTCCCAGAGACCTCTGTTTTAACTAATTCAGCCTTTATCAGGGTCACAAGGCTACCTGAATCCAGCAATACCACAACATTTCTACCATTAACACACATTTTGCATAAATGTTTCTCAGTTCCTCGAATGGCAGTGCATGCGACTGTCGCACACAGCGACTGACGTCTGCCCGTCAGAAAGTCACACTGCATGGGTTCCTCCACAACCGGGCAATTGGCTGCAATATGTCCCGCTTGCCGGCAGCGGTAGCAAACGATCCTTCTTGCCGCCTCTTGAGCCGCTGATTTCCCAGGCTGTTCTCGCCAAACTTGGGGTAGAGCTCCCACCCTCTCACTCTCTCCACCCTCACCCCTTGGAATCCTCTTATCCGCCCCTGGGGATGGTCTGGTCTTAGGGTGGAAAGTCCGAGTATCTCTGGAAGAGGCCGTCAGGTTCTCTGTAGCCAAGTATTTCTCCACACGATCCACAAGACCATCGGCCGTCTCTGGGTCTCCATGGCTTACCCACTTTTGGATGGCAGTAGGAAGAGCTCTCAAAAACCGATCCATTACAACACGTTCCACAATCTTTGGTGCGGACAAAGTCTCTGGCTGTAGCCACTTTCTGCTCAGGTGAATGAGATCATACATTTGAGACCTGGGGGGTTTTCCAAGCTGGAAAGTCCAGTTATGCACACGCTGAGCCCGGACAGCCTGGGTGACACCCAGCCTTGCCAATATTTCAGCTTTTAGCATCACATAGTCTTTTGCTTGGTTAGGCTCTAGGTCATAGTAAGCTTTCTGCGATTCACCAGTTAACAGAGGAGCCACCAGTCCAGCCCACTGCTCCTCAGGCCACTTTTCTCTTTCAGCGGTCCTTTCAAATGTGGTCAAAAATACCTCTGGATCATCCTCTCCAGTCATTTTTGTCAATAAACGACTCACCCCAAAGGACGCGGTATTAGTGGGACGGCTTTCCTCACTGGTCTGCGGACGTTGCTGCATTACTGCTTCCATTTGTTGTAGTCTCTGCTCTAGCTTCTGTAACAGGTCTATGAAGCGGGCCTCAGATTGCTGCTGGGCTTGTTGCTGAGCTTCCAGACTCTGTTGGTGAGCTTGCTGCTGGGCTGCAAGGCTCCTTTGCAAACCTGCATTTGTCTGCTGTTGATTGGCATTTGCTAGAGCCAGCTGTTTCAGTATCTCCTCCATGCTGGCTTAAAAAAAAACTGCCACTGGTTCTCCACCAACTGTGAGGGGGTTAGCTCGGCAGCGGGTGTGTGTGACCCCCGGGATGGGCTCCCCACACAAAAACAGGCCCAGCAAACGGAGGTTGTGGTTTTCAAAATCAAAAAGGTGCGGTTTATTTTCTATTTACAGTGACAAAACACAGCAAAGCAAAAGAAACATAACCAAAATAAATCCTGGTCAAGTTGACCTCTGACTAAACATACAGGTTTCCTAACTAACAACTGGGATCAGCCTAGTGCTGTCCTAGTCCCTAAGTCCCTGGTTTAGTAAAAGTCCAAACAAATAGCCACACAGGCTTTGCCTCACCGCACAGGGGTTCACTCTCCCTAGACAGTCCACACAGGTCTGGTTCCAGGCATGAGCTAACATCTAATGAAGCTGGGAGTTCTTATAGAGGCCTAAATGAGCTGACAAGCTTCAGCTGGCCTCATCAACTCCCTGTCTGTACGACGCCCAGCCCTCTCCCTAGAGGTATGAGTCATCCATGAGCCCACTAGCCTTATACAACTTTCCACCTAGTTGTATAAGTCGGCGTAAAGCCTGAATCTGGGCGAAATATATCTACCCCCCTGGATGCAACCAGGTGACTTTACCTTCCTGCTGTCACAATATATATATATATATTTTTTTTTTTTAATTGTCTGTTTTTTTTTTGTTTATAACAAAAAAAAAAAAACTGCAGAGGTGATCAAATACCACCAAAAGAAAGCTCTACTTTGATAAACTGAACACCAGTCTAATGCAGGGACATGTGACGTCTATCATAAGAGCCAGGCCAGGAGGCGGGACTGTGTGTGACCGCAAGTGCCCGGCAATTCAAATGAAAGCTATTACAGCGGGGCAATCCCTGATCTGTTATGATCCGACCGGCTCTCCTCTTCCTCCCCTCTCTCTTCCTCTGCACTGTTTACGCTGCATTGATGGGCACAGGTGAGGCTGCATTAATGGGCACAGGTGAGGCTGCATTGATGGACACAGGTGAGACTGCATTGATGGGCACAGGTGAGGCTGCATTGATGGCACTAGTGAGGCTGCATTGATGGGCACATGTGAGGCTGCATTGATGGGCACAGGTGAGGTTGCATTGATGAGCTCAGGTGAGGTTGCATTGATGGGCACTGGTGAGGCTGCATTGATGAGCACAGGTCAGGTTGCATTGATGAGCATAGGTCAGGTTGCATTAATGAGCACAGGTGAGGCTCCATTGACAGGTACAGGTGAGGCTGCATTGATGGGCACTGGTGAGGCTGCATTGATGGGCATATGTGAGGCTGCATTGATACGCCCTGTGAGGCTGCATTGATACGCACTGGTGAGGCTGCATTGATGGGCACAGGTGAGGCTGCAATGATGGGCACAGGTGAGGCTGAACAGATGGGCACTGGTTAGTCTGCACTGATGGGCACTGATGAGGTGGCACTGATAAGCTGCACTGATGATGCTGCTGATGGGCACCTATGAGCTGCATTGATGGGCACTGATGAGGCTGCACTGATGGGCACTGATAAAGTTGTTATTAATATTTATTTGTGTAACTTCTGCATAAAAGCATTGAACAATTACATTTTATGAGTTAATAATTAGGGGGGGGGGGAAGGTAGGGGTTGGGTGGTGGCGAGTAACCCTTAAGGCCTGGCTAGTAGCTCATGACTTGAAATTTGAGCCCTGGTACCAGTAAACTAGTAAAACTTCCTCATTTCAAGAATTACTATTCTTGAAATTATGAATAATGCTTCATTGCAAAAATTTATTGGGCAAAGTATTTTGTTCCTTACATTAATGTCGCTTTTAAACTGTCATCTTAATAAACATGACAAAAATAGAATCTCAATTCCCAACTGAAAGAGTATAGAAAGAAGTTTAGCTGTAATGATGTTCTATATCAATGTTTAGGGCCTCAATTCATGAATTAGTCTTAAACTGCCCAAGGCCTGCAAGGAAGGGACAAGTGAGTTTCCATAGACTTTTTTTTTTTTTTTTTTTTAACAATACCACCATAGTTTTTCACCTGTTAAAGCATTGATGGGCACAGGTGAGGCTGCATTGATGAGCACAGGTCAGGTTGCATTGATGAGCACAGGTGAGGCTGCATTGATGAGCACAGGTCAGTTTGCATTGATGAGCACAGGTCAGTTTGCATTGATGGGCACAGGTGAGGTTGCATTGATGAGCACAGGTGAGGCTGCATTGATGGGCACAGGTGAGGCTGCAATGCTTCCAAGCTCACCCTCCTATTGCTTCAGTCCCCCAAGTCTCACCCTCCTTTTGCCCAGATACCATTCATATTCTTAATGCAAAATTTCCAATCTCACACCCTCCTGCTCCATTTCTGTTGCCCCACTAGCCCCAGAATCACCCTCCTCTTGTTTCAATAACCCTCAATGTTTCCTTCTATTGCTCCAATACCAACAGTAACCCACCTGTTACCTCTCAACCTACCTTTTGTTTTGAGGGCACAGGCACCACAGATAGTAGTGGCACAGGTGCACCAAATCTTTAGGTCACCTAATTAGCTGAGGCTAGTGGAATCTGCTTCCTTCACCTGTCACTGTGCTACCCACTTTCTGACCTCTTTCCACCAGCTGAAATAAGACAAACACAGCAGTATATCATGTGCAGTAGCTTCAGAAACAAATGGCTTGCTTTAACCATTTGACCTCTGGAAGATTTACCCCCCTTCATGACCAGGCCATTTTTTTTGTGATACGGCACTGCATTATTTTAATTGACAATTGCACAGTCTTGCAACACTATACCCCAAAAAAAATGTGTAGCGGGTATATACCTTTAAATTCTGGTAAAGACACCAGTGATGTATAGTTCCCTGCGTCCCAGTAGGTGGCGCTGTCACTTTGGGCCGGGGTTGAACCATCGCTGCAGTGCTGTACCCTTTGTGGCCTCTAGCAGCGGTTGTACGGCGGGACGGGGAACCCGCCGCGCACCCTGGGAGAGGGTATAAAGGGGGCGGACATCTTCGCCACGGGGTTCGAGTCCCAGGCACCTTCAGCCTGAGGGCTGCTGTTCGCGGTCGGGGTCCAGGCGGCCTAGACCTGGACACCTGGAGTTTGTGTTCCATCCCAGACACCTTCAGTCTGGGGTGAGATACTCAGCCGGAAGCCTGGGGCCCAGTACCTTCCGCTGGGTCCCGCAAGTGAGGGATTGTCCTAGGGGGCCCCTGGAGAGGGGCACCTGAATCCAGCAGCGTAAGGGACCGGAGGCGGGACTCACCTGAAGACCTGGTGCAGCAGATTGCCAGTGCCGGATGAACCTCTGGAGACCGCCCGGAGGGATATCTTCCCAAACAGGGGCCAAGTTTATAGAGGAAGGTGGTTCATGTTTTATGACCGGTGGCAGCGGTCCAGCTATTCAACTCAGGTCAGTGGCAGAGGCCTGCTATTAGGCCTGTGGCAGGGGCCTCAACGGTTCATCCGGTCGGTGGCAGCGACCCAAACTCACGGTCGGTGGCAGAGACCGTGCGCCAGGCCTATTCGCTAGCAAAGGAATAGGAGAGTTTAGTTGTGCCTGGGCCTACTCGTATCCACACCCCTGTTTGTTCATTACTGAAAGTTCAACTGATTGTGTTCACCCTGCAAGAAAATAAATAAAGGAGTGTTGGACTTTCGATTGGTGTGGGACTCTATGTTATTGGCAGACACATCTCCACGGGCACGGGACAGCTGGATGCTTCGTATGCAGTGAACAGACCCGGAGGTAATTCAAGTAACTCTGCTCAACCCTCATACACATACGAGGGGAGAGCTTGGCGTAGTGTTCCTGCACTCTCCTCTCCCAGGTACCCCTAGACACAAGCCAATCAAATGAGAAAACCCGAGAGGGAGAGTGAGGCTCCACTACAAATGTAGGTCATTTTTTCTTTTCTACAAATAGAGCTTTCTTTTGGTGGTATTTGATTACCACTGCCGTTTGAATTTTTTGTGCTATAAGCAAAAAAAGACCTATAATTTTGTTTAAAAAAAAAAACAATATTTTTTACTTTCTGCTATAAAACATATCCAATATAAAATTGTAAAAAATCTAATTTCTTCATAAATTTAGGTTAATTTGTATTCTGCTACATGTTTTTGGTAAAAAAAATCCTAATAAGCATATATTGATTGGTTTACATGAATGTTATAGCGTCTACAACTATGGGATATACAGTATCTGACAAAAGAGAGTACACCCCTAACATTTTTGTAAATATTTTATTATATCTTTTCATGTGACAACTGAAGAAATTACACAATGTAAAGCAGTGAGTGTACAGCTTGGGTAACAGTGTAAATTTGCTCTCCCCTTCAAAAGAACTCGACACACAGCCATTAATGTCTAAACCGCTGGCAACAAAAGTGAAAATGTCCAAATTGGGCCCAATTAGCGATTTTCCCTCCCCGATGTCATGTGATTTGTTAGTGTTATAAGGTCTCAGGTGGAATGGGAGCAGGTGTGTTAAATTTGGTGTTATCGCTCTCACTCTCTCATACTGGTCACTGGAAGTTCAACATGGCACCTCATGGCAAAGAACTCTCTGAGGATCTGAAAAAGAATTGTTGCTCTACATAAAGATGGCCTAGACTATAAGAAGATTGCCAAGACCCTGAAACTGAGCTGCAGCACGGTGGCCAAGACCATACAGCGGTTTAACAGGACAGGTTCCCCTCAGAACAGGCTTCGCAATGATCGACCAAAGAAGTTGAGTGCACGTGCTCAGCGTCATATCCAGAGGTTGTCTTTTGTAAATAGACGTATGAGTGCTGCCAGCATTGCTGCAGAGGTTGAAGGGGTGGGGGGTCAGCCTGTCAGTGCTCATTTACTGCCCACAGCTGCTGCCCTGTAGCAGAAAAGGGCTGTAGGGCAGCCAGTAAGTGGTTAAAGAATATCACAGGTACTTTCAGGCAACACCTAGGGGTGTCTATTACAATGATTTCCAGCTTCTAGAGGGATTATACAGGTATATTATATGCATAGTTACATTGGGCCAAGCTTGACCAATGTAACTATGTGAAAATATCCATACCTGGAATTTTTATAACATTTATCCAATAGATTTTCCTTGCAGTACTCACTTCGGTAGCCTTCAGACAAAACCCCATGTCAAGCAGTGGTAATAGTTTTCTCTACCACTTAGTTAGATGGCCAGCATCATTCAGCACGCTTCCTCTGAACCCAGATTCTCTTGGACCCACTCCAGCCTGTGACAGTAAAAGGAGAAACAACATAAAAGGGTCTCTCTCACTGGTTGGAAGTTTGCACCAAGTTACCACTGGACTCACCTCACATCTTCTTGGATGGGACGGTCACCTACCTGTTGTTGGAGATACTCTGCCATATTGTGTCACACTACTCCTGGCCTGAAGCCCACCATACACACATTTCTGGCCCAAGGACCGTTACCAGCTATGAACAAATGTCCAATCAAAGTGCATTTTAACTGCTTTACTGCAATACTTCACTCCAGCACATTTCTTAAGGTTACAGATAGTTCCAATACAATAGAAAAAACATGGCTCACTGATAGAACTGCAAAACACTCTCCTCCTTCTAAAAACTCTCCATACAGTGGTCATCAATTGCAGAACACTTCAAAGTCTCACACAGTAATAGTGGCCATTTTCCCTAGATGTTACAGTATCTTAGCATAGGTATTACTCATAGGGTGAACCTTACTCAAACACAAAGTTCCTTCATAGGCTCAGGGACCACTCTATACCAAGACACAGGGTCAAGGGGGTTCAAGGTTTCTCTGTCTGCTCCCAGGTGTCCTCACTCGCCACCCTGGCAGTTCAGCCCTGCAGAGGGCTCTTTAGGTCAGCTCCATTACAGCACTATATCCTTGTTGATCAGGGGTTTCCTGCTGCCATACCCCAAGTGCCTGAGCCCATCCACAGCAGACATATAAAGAGGGTGGCAGCAATAAAAATGCACTAAAACCTGCCAACAAGCACAGTAAGCACATATTTATTTGTCAATAAAAGAGACTTATACCAGGGCAAATTTGGGTACTTACACTGCTTGCGTTTAAAAAATACATTTAATTATGTTTTTATGATTACAGAGCTGCATTAATTTGTGTCTTTTATATCTAGCGTCCAGCTTCAAGCAGTATAGTTAGCCAAATTTGGACAACATATAGTAACTGACAGTTTATGCATTGAATAAAGTATGTGATAAACTGATGAAGGCCTCTTATTGTTGGCTTTCGTTTGCAAAATAAACTGAGGCCCAAGTAGAATTTGCCCCTTTGCCTTTCAGGAGGTTATATGTGCAATGAAAATATTCCTGCACCGCTAAGCACATGTAGAGAACATCAAAGGATGGAATCCTCTGTTCAGCAGTTTAGAAGGATTCACAGAATGGCAGTTTATTTATTAGCTGTATTCTGATTTTCTTTCTACAAATCAGCCCAACTTGTGTGCAGAAACTCCGGAGAATGCTGCCAAGTATATGTTATGTATCTCTAGAGGCAGACCTAATGCTGCATATGGACCTTTTTCTGTAGAAGTTCCACGCTTTCCTCTGGGAGTTGCATGTTGTCACAACACTATGCAATTCCAAATAAGAATATGATAGAAAAATCCATAAAAGAAATTACCTTCAGTAAAAACTGGATATCAGAATGATTAGTAGATCCAGAGATTGAGTCAGCTGAAACCAAATGCTAATATTAACTATTCCTAAATAATTTGATTTTAGCCCCAGCACCTTCCAAAATCCTAAGACCTCCTGTTTGTTATTGAGGAACCCATCATGCACAAGGACCACTTGTAAAGCTTGAAAGGTAGGGCCGAGCTTAACTTTTCATGCGAGATTGCTATTATTTTACTCCTTGTATATTTTCTGTATAATAAGTATATTTAAATCATCATGCAATAAATCATCATCATCATCACCATATCTTCTTCCTACAAACAGTCCGACTCTGCTTCCATCACCCTTTTGGCCATGATCTTCTGCCACCTCATACCACTTTATCACCATGATCAAATCCTATTTTGCCCCCTACATGCAAAATCTGTTATTTCTCTTACTTTCTCCATGTTTTCCACATGCAGGGTATTCTATGTGTTTCCTTTACCAAGCATGATCATCTGCAGCTTTGCTTTTCATCAGCCCTGATTATCTTGCACTATGCCTTCCTCTCCACCAACCGTATGTAGCACTACCCCTGCATGGGCCACCAACCTGTGTCCCAGGTTCTCTTCCCGCTAGTGCCATGGCAGCCAGGCAAACAGCAACTGTAACTCCTCTGGCTCAGAAACAGTCTAGGAGTTGTATTTGCAAGGTTTAATTTGCAGGTCAACTTGGACAGGGTTAGAGAGATGTGGGATACTCTAAAAATCTAGCAGGAACAAAGAAGACACTCACCCTTGTAGCAGCTTTTTGACCCAGTCTCCTTACTAGCAGGACATGAAGTGAACAGCACTGGGGCACCTGTAGCAAAGTGCCAGCCAGGCGAGCCTCATATGAACCTTGATGGACAGACTTGACCCTCAGCAGGACAGCTAGGAAGGGCTGGGAACCTCTCCTCCAGGAAACATAACCTTTCTATCTGTGGCTCCAAACTATTTATTCATCCTCCGACCATCATCTGGGTACACCTCTCAGGGATTGGCTGAAGCCACATACATAATCAGGTTGCCTGTTTGACCCTCCCACTCAGTAGATTCTGTAGATCTCCACATAACAGGGGGAAGCAATCAAACATGCAACCTGTAGAACCCAGAGAAGCCCAAAGCAATCTCACACAGCTCAATTGATTACAAGAGAGACAAAAACAACATTTACCTTACCAGACTTAAAAGCCTAACTAGGAGGGTGCTACACACTGTAAACTTCCCCTTCACCTCAACCATGGTCAGCTTCTACTCTGTCTAGTCTCCCAAGCTCTGAAATCAGCTACACTGTACCAACGCTCCCTCCTATGCAATCTTGACTGGTTTCCCTTTTTTTTTCTCTGTCCCTGGTCCCTGATCAGCTTCTAATCTATCTCCTTTCTGATCCTACCCCAGTCCACAATCAGCTTTTTCTGTCTTCTCTATCTTAAAGTGGTTGTAATCCTAAAAAAAAGGAAAAAAAACATGATTCTGTCTCTTTATCCACTTAGCGACCGCTCACTGTATATGTACGTCGGCAGAATGGCACCGACAGGCACAATCACGTACAGTGTACGTGATTGCCTTTGTACAGTTGGGGGGTCCGATCGGACCCCCCTCCTGTACAGTGAGCGGTCGGTATTCGTTGGGGAGCGATCCGACATGAGGGGGCGGCCATTCGATTCCGGCCACCCCCCCGCGATCGCTCCCGGCGACTGGAAATGCTCCCTCTGCTGTGTAATGTTTACACAGGCAGAGGAAGCAGGAGGAAGTGATGTCATCTCTCATGCGGCGCTCACATATACCGAGCACCGTACAAGAGAAGACACACAGGTCAGTACACTAACACTACACTGACACCAGGACACATAGGCACACAAATCGCCCCCCCAGGCAACCCCCCAGCCCCCAGTCACAGTGTCACTGATTGCAGTGACCATTTATTTACTGATCACTGCAATCAGTGACATTTGTGACTGTAAAAGTGTCACTAAAGTTAGTTTTAGGTCCAGTGTAGCCCCCTAACCCCCCCTAATAAAGGTTTAACCCCCTGATCACCCCCCAGATAACCCTTTCACCCCCTAGCACCGCCGTCGCTAAGCGATCATTTTTCTGATCGCTGTCTTAGCGTCGGTGATGCAGATCGGTAGCCAGTAATTTTTTTTAGGTTTGCCGCAGGTTTTTACAGCGTCGGGTACCCCCATAAATTATCTAATAAAGGTTTAACCCCCTTGATCGCCCCCCAGGTAACCCTTTCACCCCCTATCACCACTGTCGCTAAGCGATCATTTTTCTGATCGCTGTCTTAGCGTCGGTGATGCAGATCGGTAGCCAGTTATTTTTTTTAGGTTCGCCGCAGGTTTTTATAGCGTCGGGTACCCCCATAAATTATCGAATAAAGGTTTAACCCCTTGATTGCCCCCCAGGTAACCCTTTCACCCCCTATCACCACTGTCGCTAAGCGATCATTTTTCTGATCGCTGTCTTAGCGTCGGTGATGCAGATCGGTAGCCAGTAATTGTTTTTAGGTTCGCCACAGGTTTTTATAGCGTCAGGTACCCCCATAAATTATCTAATAAAGGTTTAACCCCCTTGATCGCCCCCCAGGTAACCCTTTCACCCCCTATCACCACTTTCGCTAAGCGATCGTTTTTATGATCGCTGTCTTAGTGTCGGTGATGCAGATCGGTAGCCAGTAAATTTTTTTAGGTTCGCCGCAGGTTTTTATAGCGTCAGGTACCCCCATATATTATCTAATAAAGGTTTTAACCCCCTAATTGCCCCTAGTTAACCCTTTCACCAGTGATCACCATATAAGTGTTACGGGTGACGCTGGTTAGTTAGTTTGCTTTTTATAGTGTCAGGGCACCCGCTGTATATATAACCCAATAAAGGTTTAACCCCCTGATCGCCCGGCGGGTGATATCAATTAGGTTTTAGCGTCAGAGAGGGTCTGTGTCACACCCCAGGCAGCGTCAGGTTAGTGCCAGTAACGCTAACTCCCACGCGTGAAGCATAAACCCCCCTTAGTGGTATAGTATCTGATCAGATCAATATCTGATCAGATCTATACTAGCGTCCCCAGCAGTTTAGGGTTCCCAAAAACGCAGTGTTAGCGGGATCAGCCCAGATACCTGCTAGCACCTGCGTTTTGCCCCTCCGTCCAGCCCAGGCCACCCAAGTGCAGTATCGATCGATTACTGTCACTTACAAAACACAACACACATAACTGCAGCGTTCGCAGAGACAGGCCTGATCCCTGCGACTCCAGTGCTGTAGGAGGTGATTTCACCACCACAGTTAAAAAAAAAAAGCATATATGCCGAAGCATTGGAGCAGCAGGGGCAGCAGGGGCGGAGGAGCGGAGGAGCAATTTTGCTCCTAATGCCGCGTACATACGGTCGAAATTCCGACGGAGGCTTGCCCGTGGAAAAGTCCGACCATGTGTGTGCGGCATAACTTTTTTGCGGGAGGATGCCCCCATGCTTCGGCATATATAAATGGTGCATGTATGCCCATCATTAGAAGTGGGTGGATGAAGGGCGGCATTCTAATGGTGGGCATACCCACCGATCAATCTCTTTTTTCGTTCAGCCAACTGGCTGCATGAAAAAAAAAGATTACAATACATGTCCAACAAGGACCAGCAACGTACTGGTATGTTGCTGGACTTTGAATGTTTATACCAGAATGATGCCTGCGGGTTTAGGTATCATCTTGGTATCATTCTTTTCAGCCAGCGGCCGGCTTTCATGTAAAAGCAATCCTAGTGGCTAATTAGCCTCTGGACTGCTTTTAAAAGCAGTGGGAGGGAATGTCCCCCCCCGGATATAAAAAGCGCCATTGGGAAATTGGGAAAGCATTTTATCACACCGATCTTGGTGTGGTCAGGTGCTTTGAGGGCAGAGGAAAGATCTAGGGTCTGGAAGACCCCAGTTTTTTCAAAAAAGAGTACCTGTCACTACCTATTGCTATCATAGTGGATATTTACATTCCCTGAGATAACAATAAAAATGATAAAAAATAAATAAATATGGAAGGAACAATTTAAAAAAAAAAAAAAAAAAGCAAAATTAATAATAAAAAAAAAAAAAGAAAAAAAAAAGCACCCCTGTCCTGCCCTGCTCTTGCCCAATGGCGAACGCAAGCGACGTCTGGCGTCATATGTAAACAGCAATTGCACCATGCATGTGAGGTATCACCGCGAAGGTCAGATCGAGGGCAGTAATTTTAGCAGTAGACCTCCTTTGTAAATCTAACGGGGTAACCTGTAAAGGCTTTTAGAGGCTTTTAAAAATGTATGTAGTTTGTCGCTAATGCGCGTTTGTGCGAAATTTTAAAGCATGTCGTGTTTGGTATCTATGTACTCGGCCTAAGATCATCTTTTTTATTTCATCAAACATTTGGGCAATATAGTGTGTTTTAGTGCATTAAAATAAAAAAAAGTGTATTTTTCCCCCAAAAAATGCGTTTGAAAAATCGCTGCGCAAATACTGTGTAGAAAAAAAAATGCAACACCCACCATTTTAATCTGTAGGGCCTTTGCTTTAAAAATATATATAATGTTTGGGGGTTTAACATAAATTTCTTGCAAAAAAAAAAAAATTTTTCATGTAAACAAAAAGTGTCAAAAAGGGCTTTGTCTTCAAGTGGTTAGAAGAGTGGATGTAAGCTTCCTAATGTTGTGTATAAAATGCCAGAACAGTTCAAAACCCCCCCAAATGACCCCATTTTGGAAAGTAGACACCCCAAGCTATATACTGAGAGGCATGTCGAGTCCATGGAATATTTTATATGTTGACACAAGTTGCGGAAAAAAGAAATTTTTTTATTTATTTTTTTTGCACAAAGTTGTCACTAAATGATATATTACTCAAACATGCCATGGGCATATGTGGAATTACACCCCAAAATACATTCTGTTGCTTCTCCTGAGTACGGGGATACCACATGTGTGAGACTTTTTTGGAGCCTTGCCGCGTACGGGACCCCAAAAACCAAGCACCGCCTTCAGGCTTTCTAAGGGTGTAAATTTTTGATTTCACTTCTCACTGCCTATCACAGTTTCGGAGGCCATGGAATGCCCAGATGGCACAAAACCCCCCCAAATGACCCCATTTTGGAAAGTAGACACCCCAAGCTATTTGCTGAGAGGTATTGTGAGTATTTTGCAGATCTCGCTTTTTGTCACAAAGTTTTGAAAATTGAAAAAAAAAATATATATATGTCTTTCTTTATTTTCAAAAACAAATGAGAGCTGTAAAATACTCACCATGCCTCTCAGCAAATAGCTTGGGGTGTCTACTTTCCAAAATGGGGTCATTTGGGGGGGTTTTGTGCTATTTTGGCATTTTATGGCCTTTGAAACTGTGATAGGTAGTGAGGAGTGAAAACAAAAATTTGTGCCTAGAAATCCTGAAGGCGGTGCTTGGTTTTCAGGGTCCCGTACGCGGCTAGGCTCCTAAAAAGTCCCACACATGTGGTATCCCCGTACTCAGGAGAAGCAGCAAAATGTATTTTGGGGTGTAATTCCACATATAACCATGGCATGTGTGAGCAATATATCATTTAGTGACAACTTTTTGTAATTTTTATTTTTTTTTGTCATTATTCAATCACTTGGGACAAAAAAAAATATTCAATGGGCTCAACAGGCCTCTCAGCAATTTCCTTGGGGTGTCTACTTTCTAAAATGGGGTCATTTGGGGGGGTTTTATGCTATTTTGGCATTTTATGGCCTTCAAAACTGTGATAGGTAGTGAGGAGTGAAATCAAAAATTTGCGCCCTTAGAAATCCTGAAGGCGGTGCTTGGTTTCCGGGGGCCCGTACGCGGCTAGGCTCCCAAAAAGTCCCACACATGTGGTATCCCCGTACTCAGGAGAAGCAGCAAAATGTATTTTGGGGTGCAATTCCACATATAACCATGGCATGTGTGAGCAATATATCATTTAGTGACAACTTTTTGTAATTTTTTTTTTTTTTTTTGTCATTATTCAATCACTTGAGACAAAAAAAAAAAATATTCAATGGGCTCAACATGCCTCTCAGCAATTTCCTTGGGATGTCTACTTTCCAAAATGGGGTCATTTGGGGGGGTTTTGTACTGCCATTTTAGCACGTCAAGAAATGAGATAGGCAGTCATAAACTAAAAGCTGTGTAAATTCCAGAAAATGTACCCTAGTTTGTAGACGCTATAACTTTTGCGCAAACCAATAAATATACGCTTATTGACATTTTTTTTACTAAAGACATGAGGCTAAATACATTTTGGCCTAAATGTATGACTAAAATTGAGTTTATTCGATTTTTCTTATAACAAAAAGTAGAAAATATCATTTTTTTAAAAAAAATTCGGTCTATTTCCGTTTATATCGCAAAAAATAAAAATCGCAGAGGCAATCAAATACCATTAAAAGAAAGCTCTATTTGTGGGAAGAAAAGGACGCAAATTTTGTTTGGGTACAACTTTGCATGTCCGCACAGTTTACAGTTAAAGCAGCGCAGTGCAAAATTCTGAAATCACCTCTGGTCCTTTAGCTACAAAATGGCCCGGGGCTTAAGTGGTTAAGGCACTAGATATAGCATAGTGCTTTTGCCATGTCAATTGCCCCTTTCTATGTTGTACAATACAATTCTTATTAGGTACCTGACCAATCCTTGCTCTACATCCTTTCCCAGTGAAACAAGAATAACTATTCTTTCACACGTTCAGACACACCTAAGCAACAATCAGCTACTTTATTTTTTTATAATATATTTTACTGAAAATTTTCAAAAGGAGATACATTTAAACAATACATAAAATAAATGTAATCGGATAAAAAAGGGGGTCTCAAACCCTAGACAATAGACAATAGGCAATAAATGTGATACTAGGAAAAGGTAAAAATAAAGAGAAAACAGAACTTTAGATATCATCTCCCATACCTAGGTTCCCTAAAACACCCTAATTGGTACTCACTGTTGTGGAGATATGGATGAATTATTAGAGAACGCTCTCTGCCAAAGAGCAAAAGAAAGTACTATACTACAGTTAGCTACTTCTATGTCTCCTCCAATGATCAACTCCAGCTTTGCCACCCACAACCACAATCATCTCACACTACAGCCACCTCAACCACCCAAATATTTGCCCAATGGTCCATAATCATTTTATCCCAGCTTCTATGATCCCCTGTCCACAAATAAATCCAACTCTCCCGCTTTTCTCTTTCCCCAAATCAGTAATCCTCTTCTCTCTGTTCCTTTGTCGGACAATGCCTGGTCCTTCATTAGCTCATGCTGTGCTTTCTTTGTGTCTCCTATATGCCCCCTTGTCCACAGTTGCCTTTATGACACTGTTTTCTTCCTCTCTATGATTCAGGATCATCTCCCATTCTGGCTTTTCTTCTACTTGTCCATCATCAGCTGCCAGTTCTCTTACCAGCTGTCCATATTCAGCTCTCATTCTACCTCCAACACTCCAAGATCAACTTCCATTATGTATACCCGAGGCTGGGTTACTACACGACAGTCATACGACTATCATCCTACTTTGCTCTGCGACATCAGTCCTACATCAGTCCCACATCCATCCGACTTGAATGAACAGGATACTACTTTGATCCGACTTTGTGATAGTCTGACTTGTTCTTTGACCAATCAAAACAATCCCAGTGTGAGATAAATTCCTTTTACTGCTGCTGAAATCACCATGTCGGATGTCACAAGTCGGATGGTAAGGACAAGGATCCTACTTTGTTCCGACTTCAATGATATTCAATGGGCTGAAGTAGGATCAAAGTCGGACCAAAGTAGTACAGGGAGCATTTTCAAAGTCGGACCGACTTCTGTCGGACCAGTTAAGACGGCTCCCATAGGGAAACATTGATTTTCACACGTCATGCGACATGAGCTCCCAATGTTGGAGTGTTTGTCGTACCAGTGTGAACCCAGCCTGATAATCGGTCCACTTGAGAAGGCACACCTGATCAATCAAATGTGTTTAACTCAGATATTGTCTGATTGGGCAGGAAAGTGTTCAGCAGCATGTTATTATTCAATCAGAAGCTAAAACCCATTCTGTCTGTATTAACCTGTTCATGAACATTTGCTATTATTTATTTGATGTTTTTAGGTCTACATCTGCTTTGCGACATATGGATAATAATATATTATTCTATATAATATAAAATAATTTTTTTTAAGCTTTTGACAGTTTTTATTTTCCTTAATAAACTGATTTTTAAACATGTGGAAAAATTTCAAATTATAAACACATGTATAGGATATTAAACTGATATCAGAATATAGTATCTGTGTTATCAATAATAACATTTTGTTTTTCATTTTCTCTTTTTGTTTTAATTTAAACAACATAGCAGGAATGCAAACTGCATATGAAAAACATGTTCACTAAACTCAGGAAAATATATTGGTCATGAGGAGGATAAATATAGGTTGCCTAATGTCCCTTCTTAAAGTGAACGTAATTTCAAGCTTATGTTGGCATCAATGTAAAACAGAACTTCCTCTCTGGCAATATAATTCCTGGTTGCTCTTGCATCCAGTACATGCTCTCTCACGCAGGAGGACACAGCTAGGCTCAACAGGAAACTCTTTTTTTGTGTGTGTAGGAAATTTGTAGTTTTCCTATTTTCTTAAATTTTTGTAATTCTGCAGCCTAGTCAACCTAACTGCACCCCAGCATTCTCTGCCACTAGGGATGAGCCGAACACCCCCAGTTCGGTTTGCATCCAGAACCTGCGAACGGACCGAAAGTTTGCGCGAACTTTCGAACACCGTTAAAGTCTACGGTACTCGAACGTGACAAATCAAAAGTGCGAATTTTAAAGGCTAATGTGCAAGTTATTGTCCAAAAAAGGGTTTGAGGACCCGGGTCCTGCCCCAGGGGACATGTATCAATGCAAAAAAAAAACGGAAGTTTTTTCGGGAGCAGTGATTTTAATGATGCTTAAAGTGAAAAAATAAAAGTGAAATATTCATTTAAATATCGTACCTGGGGGATGTCAATAGTATGCCTGTGAAGTGGCGCATGTTTCCCGTGTTTAGAACAGTCCCTGCACAAAATGAAATTTCTAAAGGAAAAAAAGTAATTTAAAACTGCTTGCGGCTGTAATGTAATGTCGGGTCCCACTAATATGGATGAAAATCATTGAGAAAAACAGCATGGATACCCCCTCCCCTCCCCCCCAGCCCATTACCAGGCCCTTTGGGTCTTGTATGTATATTAAGGGGAACCCGGCACCCAAATTAAGAAAAGAAAAGGCGTGGGGCCCCCAGGCTCTATATTCTCTGAACAGCAGTATACAGGCATTCCAAACAAGAAAGGGACTGTAGGTTTGTTCATAAGTTGAATCTGTTTGTAATTTGGAACAGGTACAAATCTATTTTTAAGCTTTTCGGATATCCTAGGGAAGGGTTATCATCACCCCTGTAACATTTGTTTTGCTGTCTGTGCCCCTGTTGAGAAGATTTCACCTCACTTTCTGGCCCAATGACAATTGGATTTAGAAAATTTGGGGTTTTTAGGGAAACAAGGATTGGTGATAAAGCATCAGTGAAGACACCTTTTTCCCATTATAACTCTAACTCTAGCTGTGAAATATTATATCAAGAATTGTAATTGCATGCCCCTGTTGAACAGGGGCAGAAAAATTGGGCCTTTGGTGGTGGTGGTGGTGGTGGTGGTGCCACAACACTGTAAGCCCTCACAGTTACTCTTGGTGGGCGCAGGAACGGGCCCTGCTGTGAAATATTAGATCAAAAATTCTAATTACACGTCCCTGTTAAACAGGGGCAGAAGAATTGGGCCTTAGGCACTGGTGCTGGTGCCACAACACTGCAACCCCTCACAGATACTGTATTTGAGGGCAGGAATGAGCCCTGCTGCAAAATATTACAGCAAAAATTGAAATTATACACGCCCCTGTTAAACAGGGGCAGAAAAATTGGGCCTTATGCCCCGTACACACGATCCGATTATCGTACGACAGATCGTACGACTTTTTTCACTTAATAGTCGCAAGTAAAATTGAATAGGTTATTAAAGTCACGAAAATTCTCGTAGACAGAAAAAAAAATCGGAAGTGATGTCATGTGTTGTAATGTATTTGTATTGTATTTTCGGATGACAACTGACCTGACTAAACGAAAATCGGATGAACTGTCATGATCGGCTCTCGAAAGCTCTGTGCTAACGATCCGATTATCATACGATTCTTTCTCGGACAAAATTTTTCCTACGATATTCGGATTGTGTGTACGGGCCATTGGGCACTGGAGCTGGTGCCACAACACTGCAACCCCTCACAGATACTCTATTTGAGCACAGGAATGAGCCCTGCTGCAAAATATTACAGCAAAAATTAAAATGATACACGCCCTGTTAAACAGGGGCAGAAAAATTGGGCTTAAGGCACTGGTGCTGGTGCCCAGAACCAAAAATATCAACATGAACATTGAGGAGGAGTAGGATAGTCACTCAGCATAACAGGATAGTCACTCAGCAATCAGCATCAGCATAGGCAGTCTTGAAGGGATCTCATTCAAAAAAAATTATTGGTTACATCAGCATCAGGTGCTTGGTAGCTGGTGATCCAAGACGGATTCATTTTTATGAAGGTGAGACGATCAACCGAGTCGGTGGACAATGTGATCAGTTACAAAGCCACCAGCAGCACTGAATGTGCGTTCCAAAAGAACGCTGGATGCAGGAAAGGCCAGTAGCTCAATTGCATACTGTGCAAGCTCTGGCCAGTGATCCATCCTCAAGACCCAGTAACCCAGTGGATTTTCGGTTGGAAACGTATTCAAGTCTGATCTTGCCCCTAGGTATTCCTGCACCATGTAAATCAGACGCTGGCGATGGTTGCTGGAACCGATCAGACCTTGGGGCTGCGGACTAAAAAATTGTCTGAACGCATCGGTCAGATGGCCACCTTCTCCACAGCTCCTTCTGTGACTGACCGAAGCCTCAGCAACACGTTGTCCAGAACCAGGAAATTGTAACCTCCCAGGCTCTGGAAACGCGTTGTACAAACCTTTCTGCAAGGCCTCCCGAAGATGTTTCATCCTCTGCTCCCTCTGCGACGGCAGGATAAGTTCCGCAACCTTACCCTTGTAACGTGGATCAAGAAGGGTTGCCAGCCAGTAATGATCCCTCTCTTTGATCACACAAATCCGAGGGTCCTTTCGCAGGCTTTGCAGGATCAGGGAGGCCATGCAGTGTAGGTTTGCTGAGGCATTCGGTCTGGAGTCCTCTGAGTTACTAAGGGCGACATGATCTGCAGCCACCTCCTCCTAGCCACGTACAAGTCCATGGGTTTCTGGGGACTGTAAACGATCCCTTGAAGACTGCTGCTGATGCTGAGTGCTTGGCTCCACCTCCATGCTGACACAATCCTCCTCCTCCTCTTCCTGTGTGATTGGCGGGCCCGCAGGAACACTGTCTGGATAAAGGGGGCCTTGAGAGGTAAGGAAGTCCTCCTCTTCCTCCCTCTGTTCTGCCTCAAGTGCCCTGTCCATCATTCCATGCAGCGTGTGCTCCAACAGGTACACAAGGGGGACAGTATCACTGATGCATGCACTGTCACTGCTCACCATCCTCGTGGCCTCCTCAAATGGTGACATGACGGTGCATGTTTTCTTGATAATGAGCCACTGGCATGGCGAAAAAAAGCCAAGCTCCCCTGACCCTGTCCTGGTGCCATAGTCGCACAGGTACTCATTGATAGCCCACTGCTGAGTGTGCAGCTGCTGCAGCATGGCCAACGTTGAGTTCCATCTGGTGGGCATGTCACAGATTTGGCGGTTCTTGGGCAGGTTGTATTCCTTTTGGAGGTCAGCCAGCCAAGCACTAGCATTATATGACCGGTGGAAATGCACACAGACTTTCCTGGCCTGCTTCAGGAGATCCTGTAAGCCCAGGTACCTGCACAAGAACCGCTGCACCACCAAATTTAGGACGTGTGCCATTGTCGCAAACCACTATACCATTCCTGGCTGAAGCTGGCATGGCGTCAACCACCTCTGAGCCTACCCCTGCAGAGCTGACAGAATCTCTGCCCCAGTGTGGCTCCTGTCCCCTAAGCACACCAGCTCAAGCACCGCAAGGCATCTTTTTGGCTGAGTGCTTAAACGCCTACGGAGCACCGCTGGTTCCGAGGACAAATCAGCACAGGAAGAGGCCATAGAGGAAGAAGAGGAGGGGGTGGAGGAGAGAGGTGTGGCAGAATCACCACTACCAGCATTTTGGAGGCGTGGTGGCGGAACGAGCTCCAACAATACTGCACCCTGTCCCTCATCCTTCCCAGCTGCCACCAGAGTCACTCAGTGCGCCGTGAAAGATAGGTAACGTCCCTTTCCATGTCTGCTGGACCATGAGTCAGCAGTAATATACACCTTACCGCTGACTGCCCTGTCCAGCGAGGCCAAGACATTGCCTTCCACATGCCGGTAGAGAGCCGGAATCGCCTTCCGTGAAAAAAAGTGGCGTTTGGAAACCTGCCACTGAGGTACCGCACATTCCACAAATTCACGAAAGGGGGCAGAGTCTACCAGTTGAAAAGGCAGCAGTTAGAGTGCTAGAAATTTAGCCAAGTTAGCATTCAACCACTGGGCATGTGGATGGCTGGGAGCGAATTTCTTTTCTCCGGTTTAGCAACTGGGGTAGGGAAATTTGCCTGCTACAGTCGGACGTTGGTGTAGCGATAGCAGATTACCCGCAAGTACTTGGCAGTGGCACACCTAATTCTACACCTTCATTCCTCTCAATGCAGTTTTCTGAGAGGACTGAAGGTATAGTGGGGTTGGAGATCCCAGCTGATGAGGAGCAAAGAGAGGTCCACTTTGTTCTTTGGTGTGAGTCTTTTAAGTACGCTTGCCAACGGACTGCATGGGAGTTCGACATATGTCTGGTCAAGCATGTGGTGCCCAAGCGGCTGCTGTTTTGGCCACGCTTGATACGCTTCAGACATATGTTGCAAACAGCAACAGTGCGATCTGCTGCACACGTGTCAAGGCCCACACCAAAGAACTTTTGGAAAACCGCAGAGTAAGCAGCACCCTGCACATGTGGAGCTCTGCGGTGTGATGCAGTCAGTTGGCTGCCCTTAAGCTTTCCCCTGGAGGGCATCCTTCCTCCTTTGGAGATGTACTTTATATACTGCAGCTAACTGAATCAACTGCCTGCCTGTAGTATATTACGAAGAGTACAACAGGAATGGTCTGTAGTGAGATCTAGCTGAACACTGTGCACAGGATACAGTACTTTATATACTGCAGCTAACTGAATCAACTGCCTGTCTGTAGTATATTAGGACAAGAACAATAGGAATGGTCTGCAGTGAGATCTAGCTGTACACTGTGCACAGGATACAGTACTTTATATACTGTAGCTAACTGAATCAACTGCCTGCCTGTAGTATATTAGGACGAGAACAACAGGAATGGTCTGTAGTGAGATCTAGCTGCACACTGTGCACAGGATACAGTACTTTATATACTGCAGCTAACTGAATCAACTGCCTGCCTCATGCCTGTAGTATATTAGGAAGAGAACAACAGGAATGGTCTGCAGTGAGATCTAGCTGCACACTGTGCACAGGATACAGTACTTTATATACTGCAGCTAGCTGAATCAACTGCCTGCCTGTAGTATATTAGGACGAGAACAACAGGAATGGTCTGCAGTGAGATCTAGCTGTACACTGTGAACAGGATACAGTACTTTATATACTGCAGCTAACTGAATCAACTGCCTGCCTGTAGTATGATAGGAAGAGAACAACAGGAATGGTCTGCAGTGAGATCTAGCTGAACACTGTGCACAGGATACAGTATTTTATATACTGCAGCTAACTGAATCAACTGCCTGCCTGTAGTATATTAGGACGAGAACAACAGGAATGGTCTGCAGTGAGATCTAGCTGAACACTGTGCAAAGGATACAGTACTGAATATACTGCAGCTAACTGAATCAACTGCCTGCCTATAGTATATTACGAACAGTACACCAGGAACGCTCTGCAGTGAGATCTAGCTAAACTGTATACAGCATATATATATATATATATATATATACATATATATATATATACAAAGCCTGGAATGCATACATATACTAAATATACTGGAGCTAACTTATGTTCGACTCGAACTCGAAGCTCATCCCTATCTGCCACATGTTGCTTGAGCTTGCTCCAGCAGGGTGTGCTAGTAAGGTATTATTCTGTGTTAAAGGTGTTTGATAGCCAGGTCAATTATTGAGCCTAAAGAACTTGCTTGGGCATGCTGGGAGATCCAAATAAATATCTGAGGTGCTTCCTGTTCTGTTTCTTGCCTCTAGGGATCTTGCCCTGTGAGGATGTCAGCCTAAAAATTCAGTATCTGAAATGCATTTGGCCTAGTACATTGAAAGATGTAGGATCTCCTCTTTTGAGAGGAACCCCTGAAACCATTGGCTGCTGGAGAAGAGTGTTAGGCCTGATAGGAAGCAAATCTGCAACTGCCCCCAATATATGGACACATGGTTAGTGACTGGTTGAGTGGGAATCTATACACAGGAATCTTCCCATGATGTTTTCCCTTGAAAGTTTAGATACCAATTGAATCTCAATCACCAAGGAGCTCAAGCTCTGTAAAAGACCAGTCAGCATAGTCTGTGATTTTAAAGGTAACAATGGGAGACTTTGAGAAAGATTTAGAATGCATTTTGGCCTAGTTTCATGTTTAAGATCCAGTATTCTTTGGGGATATCCAGATCCAGACCTCATCCTTTCCCATATTGATTTGTGTGGTAAACCTATCTTAAAAATGATTAAAGTTTCTTGGTTCCCATCAATTGGCAAACACCCACACCTGAAATATGGTTTCTGGGACTTAAAGGCATTGTACACTTTTAAATGTTTTCATTGTTCTAGCTAGGTAGGTATTAGCTGGCTGAGTTGAAGCACTTATACAAGCCCTGTGTCAAGGGGCAGAGCACCATGCCAAAGGGGCAACAGGAGCTGAAGTCACCTGAGTCACCACAGTTGGAGTTCCCAAAATATAACTGTGACCTTTCCCAAATAAGAAGTGAAGGCCTGCCCAGGTTGTCAATAAAGAATCTAGGGAAAGACCAACAAAAAGATCCCATCTGTATTCTAACGCTGAAAGCTCTAAAGAGTCATGCTACTAACAGATACTCTAAAAGAAGCACGATTAGTGCACATGGAGTGGAATTGGTTGCAGTTGAGAGACGGGGTGATCTACCAAAGAGCCCCTATGACAACCCTGATGAGATCAGATGGCAGCTGTCCCTACCAGATAAACACAGAGAGACCATATTAACAGCTTTACATGATGAGCATGGCCACCTAGGCCCAGACTTTCAAGCAAGTCAAAGATCGCTTCTATTGGCCTTGTATGCGAGCTGAAGTTGAGGGCTATTGTCACTCTTGCATAAGCTATATTCAGCAAAAGACTTTACCAGCCAGAGCTGCACCCATGGGCCATCTCCAAAGTCAAGGACCAATGAAACTGTGGCGCATTGATTTCCTGTGTCTGATTTGAGTGGGTAAGGAAATGTCCTGGTAGTAACCGACCACTTTAACCGGTACACCCAGGTGTTCCCAACCAAAGACCAACAAGCCTCAACTGTAGCCAAATTTCTTATTGAAATGTTCTTTGTTCACTATGGCTTATCTCAGCATATCCATTCCGATCAAGGAAGAGACTTTGAGTGTAAGCCCATCAAAACACTGTTAGATCTGCTGAGTGTTCAGAAATCCAAAACAACCCCCTATCCTCCTCAAGGAGACCCCCAGCTGGAATGATTCAACTGCACCCTTCTACATATGCTTGGGACTTTCTGAAGGGAAAATGCATCAGATTAGGCACTTTGCAGATGTAGTACCTGCTTATAATAGCACTGAGAATCACGCTATGGGCTATTTACTATACCTGCTGATGTTTGAGGGGGAAACCCAACTGCCTGTCGTTCTGGCGAAACCCAACTGCCTGTCGATCTGGCCTTTAGCACTTCTTTAGATCAGACATCAATAACATCTCACTAAGGATATGTAGATTGCTTAAGAAAGAATTTAAAACAGCCTATGGAAATGCTCTGGGGGCCTGCAATGCCCAAGGTCAGTGGACAAAAAGAACTTTGACCTTAAAGTAAGAATACAAGACCTGCAGCCTGGGGAGTATTACTGAGAAATCTGGATGTTCCAGGGAAACACAAACTAATTTTAAATTGGAAATTTAAACTTTTTATAGTTTGTAAACTGCTACCTGGGCTGCCAGCCTATCAGATCCACTCAGAAGGAAAGACCCATTAAAGATATGGCACCAGAATCATCTCTTGCCTTGAGCAGAAGCAGTTCGGATGTCCTCACAAATTGATGTTAGCTTACTCAGAGGGTTTCTTGCAGATCCTGCTCACTAACTCAGTATTAAGACACTGTTCTAAACACAGATAAAGAGGACACTGAGGAAGAAGGGATGGCATAGACTGTTTGTAGCCCTCTCCACCTGAAAATATTACTACATCTGCGCTAACCAAAGAAACAGACCTAGTGATCTACAGTAAGATCTACAGTAGGAAACCAGAGCTCACACCTCAAAGTCAGCCGTTAGAGTCCCCAGAGGACCTCATAATGTCACCAACAGCAGAAGATGTAGAAACTGATTAAGGTCACATAGAGGTAACACCAGGAATAGATGATTCCAAACTTACTGTACCACAGGAGCCACAAACCAAGGGAGCCATTTGACCCCCAAAGAGAGAAAGCTAAAAATAAGTCATCTACACAATGCAATGGACTAATGATAAGCCGACCCTTCTTATCACAAATTTGGTAGGGGCAACCTGTACTCACCCCCGACACACACAGGTGGGCCATTCCTACAACAATGGGAAATAAACAAGATAATTTCACCCCCCTAACAATAGGTGGGAAGTTCCCTTGTTGATCTTAGGTGTCAATGAAAATTATTTAGGTCTATGTACATGCTAGTTAATGTTCATATTAAGTTACTTGTTCCAGTTAAGTTGATGTTGTGGATGCTGTGTGCTTGAAAGATTTCATCTCATCTTTTATTGGGAAGAGTATAGCAATATTAAGAGGGAATATCTATTCTTCTTTCCCTCTACTGAGATACTGATATTATACTGCAACATTCTCCTCCGGTCAGCAGGGGTAGGAAGTCAAGCAAGCCCACAGACTTCTATGCAAACATCTGAGAATCTTGGGAGTTTTGTAGTTTGAGATGGTAGCCATATAATGGGATGAATAGACTCTTTATACTACAGATCCCAATATGCACTGTGAAGTATGAGGGGTGGAGAGATGATTTTTATTGAACTCCCTAGGAAAGTTCTTTCTCTTGGTACGAAGGGAGTTAGAGAGGGAGAACACTCCTGTCTGGATATTCACCTGCCAGCGGGAGACAATACCAGGGGAGATCTGAGCATGAGACTGGGAATGAGACAGCCAGACCAGGGCAGCACCACTGCCCACATCACAGCACCTGCATGATTGCCACAGGGAGACTGGAGAGTCCACTCACCATCTGCTTGCAACCGTTGATCACTGGTAGATGTTGAAGAGAGACTGAGGGGGGCCCCCCTTCTACAGTGAGAGGTCATTGCAATATCCTGGGAACTGGTGAGAGGGCTATTTGTTCATTGCTGATACTGCTAGCAGAAACTGAGACACTCAAACAGGACACAAAGTGTACCCAATCCATACCACACCCATACTGCACTCTATATCGAACGTATTCCAAACTTAGACTGCACCTATACCAACCCTATACCGCATTATGCTGAACCTTTATCATATCTACCTTGCACCTGTGCCGAGACTATATTGCTCTGATACTGTACCTATACTGCATGCAGGTTCACTGCGGCTGTCGTTAGATGCACAAACATTTTAAAGGGACCCAACGATAGCCAGCAGACAAACATCCCAAAGGACTGCCCATCCTGTAATATTTTTTTTGCAATCTCCCTTTGTTCCCCTGCCCCTTCTGTTGCCATCCTTCTTTCTTTTTTTTTTTTGGACAATGCACACCCAGTCAGACTAGGACTAGCATTGCTTCCATAAATGTGCTCTGACAGTATACAGTAGTTCCAGCACTTGGTAGATTCAACTTTATTATTACTCAATGTTGCAATTGAGGTGGCCTATCTACTGTTTATGCTGATCTGGATGCCAAGAGGTTGATTTACTAAAACTGAAAAGTGCAAACTCTGGTGCAGCTGCGCATGGTAGTAAATCAGCTTCTAACTTCAGCTTGTTCAATTAAGCTTTGGCAAAGAATTTGATTGTTGAGCTACACCAGATTTTGCACTCTCCAGTTTTAGTAAATCAACCCCCAAATGTCATCTTATGTCTAGGCACTAATGTTAATCACTATGTGGTCCGTTTATGAAGCAGTGGAAAATATCCACTGCTCCATTTTCTGACATTCACAGAGAAGATCTCTCTCCTCTGCTTGCCAGTTTATGAAGCTGTGTAGATCGCTTCCTCTTTTGTGAAGTGAAGCGATTTACAAACGCTTCAAACAGTGGAGAACGCCCCCTGATACTGGATTCTCATGAGACATAGCTAGATTACAGTACCAGAAATTCACCGAAACGCAGAGGTGTCCGTTTATTAAGCAGTTATAAATTATCACTGCTCGGTACACGGACAGATGGCCCACCCCATGTTAATAAAATAAATAGTTCCCCATCATAATTATATATATATATATATATATATATATATATATATATACACACATTATAAATATATATATATATGTATACAAACAATATATATATATATATATATATATATATTTACAGAAATAGCCATATATATATATATATATATATATATATATATATATACATACAAAAATATGGCAGGGGGACATGTCTACTGTGTTGGGGGGTCTGATTTAGGTAGAAGGAAGTTAAAGCGGAGTTCCACCCAAAAATGGAACTTCCGCTTTTTGGATTCCTCCCCCCCCCCCTCCGCTGTCACATATGGCACCTTTCAGGGGGGAGGAGGGAGCAGATACCTGTGTAATCCAGGTATTTGCTCCCACTTCCGGGCATACTACACCACGTCCCGCGCCTCCTCCGCCCCCCCCCCTCCCCCCGCTGTCTTCTGGGAGACACACAGGTACCAGAAGACAGCAGGGACCAGTCAGTGGGATCGTGCAGCTCGACCCGCACATACGCAGTAGGGAACCAGGAAGTGAAGCCGCACGGCTTCACGCACGGGTGCCCAGG
The DNA here is from genome assembly GCA_029206835.1 of Rana muscosa. Taxonomy (NCBI): domain Eukaryota; kingdom Metazoa; phylum Chordata; class Amphibia; order Anura; family Ranidae; genus Rana; species Rana muscosa. The sequence continues at coordinate 115,049,431 of CM055116.1, forward strand.
ACAGGTAAGTATCCGTATATTAAAAGTCAGCAGCTGCAGTATTTGTAGCTCCTGACTTTTATTTTTTTATTTTTTCGTCAGAACTCTTAAATAATCTTCCTCCTTAGTTTCCCCGGGATTCTCTCTTTACTCCCCAATTCGCCCTTAGCTGGTGAATCTAGGAGGTGAATTCTGACACAGATCGCCAGTGAAGTGCTCAGATCGCACCTTCATAAACTGGTAGTTTCTGTGTCAGACAATGAGAGATTCTCACTGTGCGGAGATAATCGGGGGGAGAACATGTTGTGGTGTGGCATGTTTTTACACTCAACCTGGTGTGTCAGAGGGGCTGAAGTTCTTGAGAAGGTCAAAGCAAAGAACAGAGAATAGGCAGGCACTTATTTACCAAACCTCCCCCCCCCCCCTATGTAAATGTGTAAGGGGTACATAATACCCCTACGTGTTCACAAAAAAAGTAATCAATAAGGAAAGGATTTGACAAGTACTTTTTAAAAAAAAAAAAGGCCACGATTTACTGTACACCGATCCTCAATCACGTTGCCCAGCAATTTAAGCTGGCCATAGATGATACAATTTTCTTTCCTTCCACCACGGGTAGAATGCCTCCCACTGCGCTATTGTATTCTGCCAGGGGGATGCAAGAAACATTCCTGGCCAGTAGAATACAATTGCAGAAGTTGTAGAAAAATCAACGATACTGGTTGATCAATTGACTTGGATACAATAAGCCTGCCCACACATGGTTCGAATCCTGGCCAGTTCAGCAGGGATACAAATCGTCAATGGCCGGCTTAAAGCGGAGTTCCACCCAAAAGTGGAACTTCCGCTTATCTGATTACCCTCTCCCCTTCCGGTGCCACATTTGGAACCTTTCTGGGGAGAGGGAGCGGGTATCTGTTTTTGACAGGTACCCTGTCATTACTTCCGTCGGACCTCGCCGTGGCGAGGTACGTCAGAAGTCCGGCCCCCTCCTCCTCCCCCTGCTGCCGGGCCAGTAAGAGAGCACAGCACACTTCGTGCATGTGCAGTAGGGACCTGGCGGTGAAGCCACAGTGCTTAACTGCCGGGTCCCCCTACCGGCAATGGCGGCGGCAGCACCCAACAGCAGAAGGCATTGGCTGGGGTGCCGACATTGCTGGAATCCAGGACAAGTAAGTGTCCTAATATTAAAAGTCGACAGCTACAGAGTCTGGTAATAGACGAAGGGAATCCCCAGCCACTTTGTTTGCAAACAGAAGTAATCTTCTTTTCTATGCACCTTATACCTAAACTAGCAATCAACTAGAGTTGGAACAGGTTAAATCAGACTAAATCACTACTAAAACAATAAATATTATCACTACTACTGCTACAATAAAACTGCATGTTAGCAACAGTAATAATAAAACACTAATAACAAATAATACTAAAAAAGTAATATAATGCTATAGTTGTTTTTAATAATAATAATAATAATTATTATTATTATTATTATTGTCGTTGTGGTTGTTGTTATCATCTTGATATTATGCACTGTTGTTAATTATTATTAAATTAAAAATTATTATTAATAATAGTATTAAGAAGAAAAAGATCACTATTACTATAAAAGCTAATAACATAATAATTAAGTTATAAGTGGATGTTGTTATTGTCTTGATATTATGCACTGTTGTTAAATATTAATAAATAAAAAAATATTATAAATAATAATAAGAAGATCACTATTACTATAAAAGCTAATAACATAACAATGACAACATAATAAAATTGAAAAAACAAAACAATAAAAGTAACAAAAATAAAACTAAATAGTAAACATTTGTATTTCTTGGGACCTATCAGATTGTTGATGGAGGAAATCCTCAGCACTCTTCCTTTCAACATTCTTTCAGCAGTCCCTCTTGACCTGAGAACCTCTTTTTGCCTGTCTAGCCTGAGGAAGAAAGAATTGTTTTCCTCGCTTGTCTGCTGATCCAATTAAGAATGGAGACAATTACTTCTAATAATGTGCTAATTTTGTTTTCACAAAAGCAAAGAGGGCTGAGGTGCTACCATCACTCAGCACAGGGAAGAGGACGCTTGTCTGCCAGTAGAAGCCTTTCTTCATAGAAGTCTGGAGAGAAGCGAAGAAAGTCAGGATCACTTTTCTAAGATATTCTTCCACTTTGTTCTGTTATTCCGGGAATTTCTGGAAATGGACACAAACCACTAGAACAGCACCCAGCTAAACTCACA